>JAKCOZ010000100.1:621737-933638 GCA_022605955.1 Rallus limicola | reverse complement strand
AAAGAAAGAAAGAAAAGAAAGAAAGAAAGAAAGAAAGAAAGAAAGAAAGAAAGAAAAGAAAGAAAGAAGAAGAAAGAAAGAAAGAAAGAAAAAGAAAGAAAGAAAGAAAAGAAAGAAAGAAAGAAAGAAAGAAAAGAAAGAAAGAAAAGAAAGAAAAGAAAGAAAGAAAGAAAGAAAGGAAGAAAGGAAGGAAAGGAAGGAAGAAGAAAGGAAAGGAAGAAAGGAAAGGAAGAAGGAAGAAAGGAAAAAAGGAAGAAAGAAGAAAGAAGAAAGAAAGAAAGAAAGAAAGAAAGAAAGAAAGAAAGAAAGAAAGAAAGAAAGAAAGAAAGAAAGAAAGAAAGAAAGAAAGAAAGAAAGAAAGAAAGAAAGAAAGAAAGAAAGAAAGAAAAGGAAATTTAATTAATTGATTGACTATTAAGGCTATATAATTTTGATGATGTTGCCTATCTTTTCTGCCATTGATTTTAAGTCAGGGTCTCTTTCTCACCTTTTGGTTGTATTTTTGGTAATGGGGGACATTCTTATTAAAATTCAATTGGATTTTCACTATCTCTGCCCCATAAGCCAAGTGAGCCAAAAAGAAGGATGGAAATGAGTGTTATTGGTATTTATTCAATTTGAACACCACGCTACTGCTGGTTTGGCTCTTCCTTTTTTGCCTCAGCAGGCTGCCTCTTTAGGACAGATAGCAAGAAAGAAGTGTCCACACTGTTTATTCAATTGAATTTTCATTTACTTTCCCCTCTGTGTTAAGCAGCTTTGGTAATAGGAGAATTTCTTAATCCAAGGGAAAACAAAGAAAAAGGGAGCAGGATTCTACAGAGAGAGGCTGAGGGAGCTGGGCTGGGTCAGCCTGGAGAAGAGAAGGCTGTGGGGGGACCTCATTGCAGCCTGCCAGTCCTGAAGGGAGCAGAGGAACAGGAGGGGAATCAGCTTGTTCAAAGGGCAGAGCCTGGCAGGACAAGGGGGCTGGAGTGAAGCTGGAGGAGGGAAGGGTTAGAGGAGATCTGAGGGGGAAGTTCTTTGCAGAGAGAGTGGTGAGGGGCTGGAACAGGCTGCCCAGAGAGGGGGTGGATGCCCCATCCCTGGAGGTGTTGAAGGCCAGGTTGGCTGGGGCCCTGGGCAACCTTGTGTAGCACCAGGCCTGGAGGTTGGTGTCCCTGCCTGTGTCAGGGGGGTTGGAGCTCTGTGACCCTTGGGGTCCCTTCCAACCCAGACCAGTCTGTGGCTCTATGATTCTCTGATCCAAAGCAAATCTTCCCATTTCCAATGTTGACAGCAAATATATGGAGGTCACAGGGTGGGTGATTTAGTCTTTAGTCTTGGTATTTTTGTGCTTAAGTTGATACCTAGGTGGGTGTCTTGGGCACAGGGTCTAGATGTGCCATCTTAAAAATGGATGTAACCCCCTTTTGTTTTCTGTTTTTTTTAGATGTCTCAAAACCATCATCACATCTCCAGGTGCTCAGGTACCTGCAGCCCTGTGCACACCCATGCTGGTGCTCACACACATGGCACACACGACCTTCCTGCACTTTCCTTACCTCCAGCACCAAATAAAATGGGCCAGGCATGTTCCTCACAGCGAGTGACATGCACAGGTCACACCCAGGCAGCTCGGTGCTGCTGCCCTCCAAAGCCTACAAGCAGACAGACAGTTGACAACCATTCTTGAGCCTTTGTGATGGTGGACAAACGTTTTGTCCCTCTATTGAGGGTCATGGTGTCGGGGTGAACTGGGGTCTAAAATGCAGGCAGCCACAGCTAGCAGCAGCAAACCACAACTGTCCATCCTTATGGGACAGACACCAAGTCCATGTCTCCTTTGGTGGAAGAAAACAAATAGGCTTGGCTGATTTGGAGGCAGAGAAAGGTCATTCTCTGCCTGATATACAGCTTGGGTGAAAATGGTGAAGCTGAAGTTCCCCTTGCCAGTGGATCTGTCTCTCTGACACATCAGGATGGCTTTTTGCTGGCAGTGCAGGTTTAGGATGCTTGTTCTCTGCATCAGCAGCTCTCTGGTTCCTGCCAGAGCAATCTGATCATCCTCAGCAGCAAAGCTGGAGAAGACCATTACATCAAGCCACCACGAGTGAATGTGCCTTGGTGCCACCAGAACCTCCAGTTCTGGCCCTAGCCCCCAGCCCAGCTTTGCCCCAACACTGCCTAGAGCCCCATGTTTGTCTCTCACCAGCTTAACTCGAGCAGGGTTGTGGGTCTGGACTGAAGGACAGTGATGTGCAGGTCAACAGCTGGTGGATGTGGACTTTCTACCCAGTCTGCTGCCCTCGGGTTTCCTTTCTGACCCTGGGGTGGTCAAAAATATCTGGGCACACTTATTCTACTAGGCCCACCTAGGCTGCAGGGAGACCAGCCCCTTCCAGGTACCGCCTGCCTTTGCTGGTCCCTCCTTTGCCATGGTCCTGGCCATGCAGACAAGACCCTGCCTCCACCTCCTACACGTGATGCTGGCAGACTGGGGAAAGGCCTTCCATTTCCCAAGTGTTTGGCATACCTCCTGCTTGGCAGGCTGCCCACACCCATGTCCCCACCCCAGCTTAGCCACGAAGCATCTGCTGTCCCTGGAGGACCCTTTCCCTTCCCTCCCACCTTCCCCTGGCTGGTATGTGCCCGTGAGGTCATCCTCACTGGTACTGCACTCAAGGACATGTGGCAAGCAAATGCCACCCTGCAAGCATGTGCTTCCCCTCACGTTCCACAGATGCTTTGACATTCCTGCCTGCAGAAACCACTTTGCAAGCCTGGGAGATACCCATGGGAGGGTTGCTCAGATCCCTGGAGCTGTTGTTCTCTGGGAGAGGAGGGGAGTGATGGAGAGAGACACAGGAAAATCATAGAATCATAAAATCCTAGGGGTTGGAAGGGACCTCCAGAGATCATCAGGTCCAACCCCCCTGCCAAAGCAGGGTCCCTAGGACAGGGCACACAGGGAGGCATCCAGATGGGGCTGGAATCTCTCCAGACAAGGAGACTCCACACCCCCCTGGGCAGCCTGGCCCAGGGCTCCCTCACCCTCACTGGGAAGAAGTTCTTCCCCATGTTGGTGTGGAACTCCCTGTGCTCCAACTTGAGGCCATCACCCCTTGTCCTGTCCCCACTGACACTGAGAAGGGGCTGCCCATGTCCCCCTGTGTCCCACCCTTCAGCTATTGATCCCCATGGATCAGATCCCCTCTCAGGCTGCTTCTCTCCAGGCTGAACAGCCCCAGGTCCCTCAGCCTTTCCTCCCAGGGGAGATGCTCCAGGCCCTTCAGCATCTCCAGAGCCTCCTCTGGACTCTCTCCAGGAGATCCCTGTCTTTTCCATCCCAGGGAGCCCAGCACTGGACACAACACTCCAGGTGGGACCTGAGCAGGGCAGAGCAGAGGGGGAGGATCCCCTCCTGGGACCTGCTGCCCACACTCCTCCTGATGCCCCCCAGGATGCCATGGGCTCTCTCAGCCCCAGGGCACACTGCTGGCTCATGGCCACCCTGTCACCCAGCAGCACCCCCAGGTCCTTCTCCACAGAGCTCTTCTCTAGCTGGACCTGCACCATCAGAGCCACACTCTGATATCTTCTTGCTTCAAGTCACTCTTGCACTAGGTATATCACACTTCTTTTTCAAAGCTTCAGGCACCTCCTTAGTAAAAACAGCACTTCCCCATCTAAACCACGTGCAGGAACCTGCTCTTCCCATCAAACTCCACTCAAAATACTGTCACCAGCCACCAATTTCCTCCCACCCATGTGTGGCTCCAGAAGCAGCCTTCCCAGGAATAAATCCCACAATTAAACTAGCATTATGACATTAGCTTTTAAAGCCCTGGTCCTATGAAATAATGTCCCTGTGGTTAGCACACCAGGCGCAGAAAGCGCCAGGGGCGTAAAACTTTTATTATTAAAATTAACATTTAAAACCCGTACCATGAAGTAATGTGTGTGTGAGGTGAGCAGGGATAAATCAGACAGTTAAACTAGTAAGGTAACATTAGCAGTTAGAATGGTGACCATGAAATAAAGTCAAGGTTAGGAGATGGATAAATCAGGCTGCTCAGATGGAATTTCTTTATGTTAAGGCTTGAAATCCCCTGACCAGGGGGGAAAAAGATCCAGGTGGGGAAAAGAAACAGGGCACAAAAGTTACCTATATAGGGTCTGATTGTGGTGACGTTCAGCCACAGGATAAACCAGGAGGGACTGGGTTAAAACACAGGAGAAGAGGAGATTTGAAGTTTTCTGGTCTTTTGGAGGCGGCGGGGACATTTGTTTGGGCTGTGGTGAAAGATGGGAGTGAAGGCACTTCACTGCACGTCCTTTCCTCCTGAGTTAAACTGCAAAGGAAAGATTTTTGGGGAAGGCAGAGATGATGGTCTGTTTAAAAGCAGGTCCAAACCCTCTTTCAAATCCAGACCAGTTCCTCAGCTGCCTTCTCAAGCCTTGTGTAGCTCCAGGGCTGGAGGTTGGTGTCCCTGCCTGTGGCAGGGGGGTTGGAGCTCTCTGATCCTTGGGATCCCTTCCAACCCAGACCAGTCTGGGATTCTATGATAACCCAATTTTTTAAAGAAAATGAATCCTCAATGCCCATTTTCAGACCAATTTCACTGGTAGGGGGAAGTTCTTTGCAGAGAGAGTGGTGAGGGGCTGGAACAGGCTGCCCAGAGAGGGGGTGGGTGCCCCATCCCTGGAGGTGTTGGAGGCCAGGTTGGCTGGGGCCCTGGGCAACCTTGTGTAGCTCCAGGCCTGGAGGTTGGTGTCCCTGCCTGTGGCAGGGGGGTTGGAGCTGTATGTTCCTTGGGGTCCCTTCCAACCCATGCCATTCTATGATGCACCAAGGTGCAGACTTCAGGACAGCTGATATCCCCACAATCCTTCATCCCATCTGCACAATTTGGACACATGGAGCTGAGCACAGCCAGCTTCACCCATGACACATGGTGAAGTTGCCTCGAATCCACCCTCCAAGGACCATCTCACTGTGCAGACCCAGTCACAGGGAGTATCTACCCTACTGCTCTGCCACACGCCTGGCCATGGCTGGAATCGGTGGCACGTGGTTAGGATGGCACTGAATGTATCCAGGTTGCTCCCAGAGTCCAACAGAGCTTGATACTGTGTGAAAAATGCATTTTGCAGGGAAAAATAAGAGGAAAGCAGGGAGTAAACTTGGGCTGTCTCAAAAAAGGCAGGAAAGGTTCAGCAGGTCACACATAAGACATATTTTGTCCTTCTCCCAAGAAAGGCTGTTGTTCACAGGTATTCAGAAGGTATTTATAGACATGCTAGTGTCTCTAGATCTTGCCAAGGTGTTTTCTAACCCATGTGATACAGTCAGGAGCTCTACTAGCATCCTTCTTGGGATGAGCAAGCTCATTAATCCACTGTGTTGTTCAGGCAGACCCAGTAGTCTCCTTCATACTTTTCCAATACCACCAGAAGGGTGGACTTTGACACCAGAGGCCATGAGTTTCACTGAACCTGTGGGAGAAGGGCCTTTGGGGGTATGTCCTGGTTGAGAACACTGGGTAAGCACTCATCTGCTCCCAAGAAAGTGTTGTTCCCTGAGCTTCATGGCCTGAGGATGTCTGGGTTCCAGGACTGGTGGTTCTTGGACTGTATAAGCTGGAGGATACATTGAGCAGCAGCTGGAAGACCCAAAGGAAATGGTTCATTCACTGGTGACACAGCTGTCAGGTCTCCTCAGGGTGCTTGTGCTTCTCTGTATTCTCCACAGTGACAGCATCCAACTCTTTAACCCCAGCCATAACCTATATTGTCACCACGAGGCACCAGGAAAACCTTCCAGCACTGCTCCACACAGTAGGATCCTTCTTTACCAACTTTCCTCTGGCTGTGAGATTCAGACCTGCTTTCTACCATGAAGTTTACTAAGACCTTTGTCTATTTTTGCCCTAAAATCCTTTCCAAGAAGAGGCAACACCAAGAGGGAAAGCCATCATAGGATAATAAAAACCACTTGGAAAGGTTGGAGACAGAAAATGGTCAGGGCTGTTGTTTTTTTCCTCCTATTCTGGATGGCTGATGGGGACCAAACCCCTGGTTAAAGAGGGCTGAGAAGCATATCTCTGTCACATCTAGTCTTAAAGGGTCACACAATGTAGTGCTGAGGTGTCCCCATCGGTTCTGTGGCGTGGAGATTCAAGTGCAGAGAAATCATGAGAAAGAGGGAAGGAGAAGGCAGGGTGGTGATGGGAACAGCGTGGGGTATGATGTCATCTTCCCACCCCTGGGGGATCCCTGAATTATTAATTGGAAAAGAAAGCAGTCCCTGCAACCCAAGCCGGGGCGGCTCTGATTTCATCTCTCGACAACCCTGGCGCTTGGCTGCGCCAACCAGTCCTGCTTCCGGAAGGGAAAGCATCTCACAGGGAGAGTCAGTGGCAGGGGGAGCGTGTCAGCTGAGGGGGGTGGCACAGGCCTGTGTCCCTGTGGCATCAGCACTGAGATCAGCCGTGACCTCCAGCAGTATCTGCAGCTCCTCTCTCGGGTGGTGGGATGAGGAGGGTGGGAGACTCACTCCCTTCTCACAGCTCACTGAGGTGTCTTGGCATGGATGGAGCTTGTTCATAGAATCCCAGACTGGTCTGGGTTGGAAGGGACCCCAAAGATCAGAGAGCTCCAACCCCCCTGACACAGGCAGGGACACCAACTTCCAGGCCTGTAGATCCAGGCCTGGATTTACAGGCCTGGAGGTTGGACACATCCCGTTCCATGGGGTCAGGAGGATGGCCTCTAGCTATCATAGGCATTGGGGACATGATGACCAACGGATGCACCAATATTTTTCTTCAGCCCAGTGTTACACAGCTACCTTTTGGTGATCTATGTGCAATGAGCTGCACAGGTCTCAGCCTAGGTGTAGAAAATAGGGCAGAGACAGTGCCTTCAGTATCACAGTCTTATTTCCCAGTCTGACCAGCCTGGTCCTATTGTCTCACTGTCACTTGGCTCCTTTCCTTCCTTCCCAGTCATGGACTCCACAGGCTGACATCCTGAAGAACAAGTCCTTTCCCAGTGTGTTTGCTTTTCCCTCTCTCCACACGTAGCATTGAGGATTCTGAAACACTTGGTTGCATTTGTGGTGCCCCAGGGCCAACTCCTGCCCTTGCCCCTGCTCTGAGGTTTCCAGAAGCATGTGTTGAGTTTTCACCTCTTGGTATCAAGAGGAAAAAAAAAAAAGATGAGGAAGCTCAGAAAAGAATTGCAGCATCTGCTAAAACCCCTTGACATCAGTTTGTCTATTTGAAGATACAATTTATTTTTTTTTAAATAATAGTATATTTTAACCAGTGAAAAGGTAATTGGTTGGGAGGGAGTTGGAAGTTGGGATTAGGAGGCATTTCTAATTACAGAAGCAAGGGTAATTTCCCAAAAAGCTCAGATTTCTCTCCAGCTTGGTGGTTGTCCAGACCTCTGATGCTTCTCTTTTCCCCTCTGTAGACCAATAGCTTGTGGTAGCTGGTAGCACACTCTGCAGCAAGGCTCATCTTTGCTTTGGAATTGAGTCTGGGAGGAGAGGCAATGAGGAAGGCTAACCTTCCTGGTGAGCCATTCCTACAGGTCATGATGGCTGATCCAAGCCTAGGTCCTGCACGAGGAAGAAGACTCCTCATCTCTCTCATCACAGCAGAGCTAAGCACAGTATTAAAGCTGTTATTTTCCACTTCAGCACCCATATCCAGGACTCTTCTGCAGAGAGTGGGGACTGTAGCAAGCCAATAGGCCAGCTAATCACTGCAGAGGGTTTGCATCTATCTTTAATTCTGCAACCCTATACCATTTCCTCCCCCTTAGGGAGCTGGCTCGGGGCTGATTCAGTTGAACAAATGCAGGAGTGAGGTGAGCTGTGTCCTGAAATCCAGCTCTTGGCTCAGTCTGAATCGACTTCAGAGAGAGTCCAAGGTAACCAGCCCAGGGAAAGGCACAGCAGACACTTACCAATAGCCAGATCAATGTCCCCTCTAGGAAAAATGAGCCATGTGGGAAGGTGGTAGTCAGGAGAGAGAAATCAGCACTGTTCCTACTCTTCAGACTAGTAGTGCTTGATATTTTTTGCTTTTTTTATCAGCTGGGATTCCACCCATGGAGTAACTAATAGCCCTCATGCTGGGGCATCTAATATCCTTCACACTACTTAACATCTCCACAATAGCTCTGAAGGCCACAGAGCAGCCCAGAAACACGTGAGGCCTTCAGACCTTCAGGAAAAATAAGAATCTTCAGGAAAAATAAATATATTGGGAAGACAGGATGAAATGTCACAGAAAATTTGATTAGTAGAGTTATCATAGAATCATAGAATCACAGAATCACAAGGGTTGGAAGGGACCTCCGGAGATCATCACGTCCAACCCCCCCTGCCAAAGCAGGGTCCCTAGGACAGGGCACACAGGGAGGCATCCAGATGGGGCTGGAATCTCTCCAGAGAAGGAGACTCCACACCCCCCTGGGCAGCCTGGCCCAGGGCTCCCTCACCCTCACTGGCAAGAAGTTCTTCCCCAGATTGGTGCAAAACTCCCTGTGCTCCAACTTGAGGCCATCACCCCTTGTCCTGTCCCCACAGACACTGAGAAGAGGCTGCCCATGTCCCCCTGGGTCCCACCCTTCAGCTATTGATCCCCATTGATCAGATCCCCTCTCAGGCTGCTTCTCTCCAGGCTGAACAGCCCCAGCTCCCTCAGCCTTTCCTCACAGGGGAGATGCTCCAGGCCCTTCAGCATCTCCAGAGCCTCCTCTGGACTCTCTCCAGGAGATCCCTGTCTTTTCTATCCCAGGGAGCCCAGCACTGGACACAACACTCCAGGTGGGGCCTGAACAGGACAGAGCAGAGGGGGAGGATCCCCTCCTGGGACCTGCTGCCCACACTCCTCCTTATGCCCCCCAGGTGATATATAGGGAGCGATTCCCTCATCTGAAAACAGTCACCAACATCATGTTGGAAGAACACACCCTAAACTCCATGGGTAATATTGACTGGCTCTGGATAACAGAAGCCTGGATATACAGCTCAGATGTAGATGACTTTGCTGTTGACTCCTCTCCTTAATGAGATGAATCCTCCCCGAAGTTTTTTAGTGAAAATACCTATTGGCATTTGTTATCCTGCCTGACAAGGTCTTACTCCCTGAGACCTGCTGCACTGAACAGGCTGAAAATATGGCTTTAAGTAAAGAGGGTGTCTACAGGTTGATTCAAGTGCCCTGTGCTTTGTATGCAAATTGCAATGTGGCTGTGATACATCAAAGTCGAGAATTGTGCAAGTTCAGTTATTCAAACTGCAATAATGGAAACAGATCTTAAATTCACAGGAGCGTGTGTGGAGTCTGGTACGGAGTTACCTGGTGCATGAAACAGAAGACAAGCCTAACAAAGAGCAAATCACAGAATCACAGAGATGTAGGGGTTGGAAGGGAGCTCCAGAGATCATCAGGTTCAACCCCCCTGCCAAAGCAGGGTCCCTAGGACAGGGCACACAGGGAGGCATCCAGATGGGGCTAGAATCTCTCCAGAGAAGGAGACTCCACACCCCCCTGGGCAGCCTGGCCCAGGGCTCCCTCACCCTCACTAGGAAGTCTTCCCCATATTCGGGTGACAGAGTCCTGGGACAGGCTGCCCAGGGATGTTGTGGAGTCTCCTTCTCTGAAGATATTCAAGAACCATCTGAATGCCAACATGTGCAATATGAACTAGGGACCCTACGTTGGCAGGGGGGTTGGACCCGATGATCTCTGGAGCTCCCTTCCAACCCCTGTGATTCTGTGATTCTGTGATATTGGTGTGGAACTCCCTGTGCTCCAACTTGAGGCCATCGCCCCTTGTCCTGTCCCCCCAGGCACTGAGAAGAGGCTGCCCATGTCCCCCTGGGTCCCACCCTTCAGCTATTGATCCCCATTGATCAGATCCCCTCTCAGGCTGCTTCTCTCCAGGCTGAACAGCCCCAGCTCCCTCAGCCTTTCCTCCCAGGGGAGATGCTCCAGGCCCTTCAGCATCTCCAGAGCCTCCTCTGGACTCTCTCCAGGAGATCCCTGTCTTTTCTATCCCAGGGAGCCCAGCACTGGACACAACACTCCGGGTGGGGCCTGAGCAGGGCAGAGCAGAGGGGGAGGATCCCCTCCTGTGGTCAGCATTTGCAGCAGACTGTTGCCAAAAAGAAATGATCTGAGGGACTTGGGTGAGGATTAAGAGGTGAAATTTTAAGAGTGATTGAAAAGGTGGAGCTGAGTCTGAGTCTTGGATTGCAGCAAGAAGAGAGAGGAGAGGAACTGTTGTGGCTGTGTTCTGAGTTTGTCAGTCCAGGAAGGGTATTAAAATTATTGCAATCCTTGGGGAAACTTTGAAAATTGTTTAAAAATTTACCAAAAAAAATTGAAATAAATAAAAATCCAACCCCAAAACTCACCCTAAAATAATAAAATCCTTGCAGTGAGAGCAGAGGATCATCAGGATACCTTCCAGATTTATAGCCTGTGAAGGCTAATTTTAAAGCACCCAAATGAGATTCGGTGTTTCAAGGCAAAGGAAGACATGAAAGGCTGAAATCATCAGCAACATGCCAGCAGGAACAGGGAGGGGATTGTCCCTCTCTACTCTGCCCTCAGGAGGCCCCAGCTGGAGTCCTGTGTCCAGAGCTGGAGCCCCAGTACAAGAAAGATGGGGAACTGTTGGAGAGGGGTCAGAGGAGCCATGAAGATGCTCAGAGGGCTGGAGCAGCTCCCCTATGGAGAGAGGCTGAGGGAGCTGGGCTGGGTCAGCCTGGAGAAGAGAAGGCTGTGGGGGGACCTCATTGCAGCCTGCCAGTCCCTGAAGGGAGCAGAGGAACAGGAGGGGAATCAGCTTGTTCAAAGGGCAGAGCCTGGCAGGACAAGGGGGCTGGAGTGAAGCTGGAGGAGGGAAGGGTTAGAGGAGATCTGAGGGGGAAGTTCTTTGCAGAGAGAGTGGTGAGGGGCTGGAACAGGCTGCCCAGAGAGGGGGTGGGTGCCCCATCCCTGGAGGTGTTGAAGGCCAGGTTGGCTGGGGCCCTGGGCAACCTTGTGTAGCTGCAGGGCTGGAGGTTGGTGTCCCTGCCTGTGTCAGGAGGGTTGGAGCTCTGTGACCCTTGGGGTCCCTTCCAACCCAGACCAGTCTGTGATTCTATGATTCTATCCCTGACAGTCCCTCATTGCTGGTGCTTTAGTTTGGGGTCCTCCAGATGTGACAGATGAAGGGAAGGAAGAAGTGGAGAGAGTCCCCTTTGCAGTGAAAGCTTGGCTCCTTTGCAGAAGTTACTTACTTCTTCACTATTTAATTAGCCTTAAAGTCCTGAATGCAGCACGCAGCTAGAGCACAGCTCTGCCAAGGGTGGGGGGGTGACACTGATGTCTTCTCCACGCTTACACGCTCAGCTTCATTTTAAACAGCCCTGGAGAAGAACTTCCTATTTCCACCCCACCACCTTCCTCTGCATGTGGCCTTCCTCATCTTTTCTTTCTTATCACTCTCTTTTTGATCTTCTACCCAGTGAATCAGGGCTGGCTGCAGAAGGCTCCATTTTCCAAAACAGCAGGAGTTTAAGACCAATAAAGTTTGGATTGGGTTAGTTGTTTGTTTTTTTGTCTTTGAGCATCCCAGTGCTGCTCTGGGCATGCCATGAGATTTTTAGGCAGTAGCTGTCCCTCTTCTCCTGCCTCCTCCTCCCTTCAAGACCATTTCCCTATCTGCATCACAGCAGTGGGATGACCATTTGGGGCTTGGACCTGATGATCCCTCAAGGTCCCTTCCAAGCCCTACAATTCTGTGATTCTGTGATTAATGACTTTGGGGTGCCCATCTAGAAAGAGCCCCATTAGCATCTTCTCTGTCCTCACAGGTGTGTTCAGGGCATGAACTCTGAATGTCTGTGGGCACATGTGGACACATATAGGTATGGATAGGTAGGTATACCTGGAGGTATCTGCATAATTAGATACCCATGTGCATCTCTCCATATCATACATATGTGCATATCCTAAATACCTAATGCTTATTTAAACTGGGCCCTGAAATCCAGCTGAGACCTCTTGCGGTTCCTACCACGGATGGCTACTCAGAAAGGCTGATGCAAGCACTTGGATTCCTAGGAGACCTCTCTCTCTCTCTGCCTCATAAGCAGAGTGGCTTTCCCAGGAGGTCTGGGGATACAGGAGGGAGCTGCTCGCTCAGCAGCTGTGACTACAGGGACTGTTTCCTAACGGGGCACTTGTGATGGAATCGATGGGGCAGAACCTATTTCTGGAGGGAAGAGACCTGGGGGAGACAAACCTTTCCCCTGGCTTTAGGGGATTACTGTCCAGCTTTAAACCAGTGTCTTGTCTTTTGGAGTTGTGTTCATCCAATAGAAAACCTGTCCTGGATGCTGTTAGTGCCTATGGAAGACACTGGGAATATTCCCCTGCATCTTTTGGCCTGGCAGCCTTGGAGAGAAGTCAGTATACTGCTTCTTCCTTGTGTTTCCCTCCTTCTAGCAGCCAGAAGAAGTTTGAATGCACCTCAGTTGCCACGTTAGACCCAAACACATAGAGGCAATATTTTAGGAACCCTCAGTGCTCCCTGAATAAGAATTCCTGAAATTATCTTTTTTTCTTTTGTTTTCTTTTTTTTTTTTCCCCATGGGTTTGGATGCCACAGCAACCACAGGATCACAGAATCATAAGGGGTTGGAAAGGACCTCCAGAGATCATTGGGTCCAACCCTCAATCCTCCATGCCACTTGCAGTCCAGCATCCAACAGCCTTTCAGCCATGGCTCCATGCATCATCCCAAGGCAGAGCAGAGATGGAGGTGTTTTGGCACGTCTTACCTTCTGTCCTGAGCTGGTGGCACAGCACAAGCTTCTCCACAAGTGGCTCCGTGACTGGGGCAGTGAGAGGTAGATTTAAAGTTCTTGGATCTCCAGTTTAACCCGCTGATTTTCCAAGTAACATTTGCTCAGTAAAACATTTCCTAGCGGGGGATTTACTGTCATAATTAATAGGTTATGATTAGGTCAATAACTTTCATCAACCTAGCTGGGAGAGAACCTATTAATGAAACTGTAAAACAACGTAAACTCTACAGAGAAGAGAGGAGAGAGGATTTACAACTTCCCAGAAGCCCTAGTAACTAAAGGGACGATTTACAGGAAGTAAAATGAACCGGGCGCCCATAAAACACAACCAAAATTATACCCATATCCAAACAAGACAAATTAAAAAGGTTTAAGTGGATTTTCTCAGCCCAAATAAAACAGAGCATCTCAATTGAGAGGAGACATTTCATGTGGCGTTTTATGGAGTGCAGGAGAGGAAGATGCATGGGAATGGGAAGGCGCATCAAACAGGTCGATAAGAAATCAGCGGCATAGGCTGACACTCCTGATTGCCCCTTCAGCCTCAGCACACAGGATGTGGTCCAGCAGTCACAGCCAGCTCTAGAGGAACAGGACAGCATGGTCAGCAGCCACTTCTGCACCACTGTAAGGTACTGGAAACATGCCTTAACAATCCTACCCCCTCTTTTTTCTCTTACCTAACCAAACCTCATTCCTACCACACCACATCACCACCACCAGTCATGCTTGTCCAAGGACATAATGATTATTCATCGAGCCACCCTGAAGACATCAGGAGGGTATTCCTTCCACATTCCACCCAAAAGATATCAGGAGAGACATCAGGAGCCATTCACACATCAGGAGAGCAGTCCTCCATCAGAGTCTTGTCTAGGTGGTGGATCATGACAACCACAGTCAAAATTCAGGGGCCCCAGGTTATAATTCAGAAAGCCTGGTAGGAAACGTGTTCATCCTGTGGTCTGAGGAAAGGAGTCCTTTCCATTTCAAATGGCCTGAGAGAACATTGGCCAACACTACAGACTCAACCACTTCAGCCACTGTCTGAAGTAGCAGAATCCTACAGTCATGTCACCACATCTTCTGACTACAGGCCCCAAGAGAGCATCACATCTGTCCTCTGCCCATTTTTCTGCTTTCAAAAAAGCAGATTGCCATTTTCTGTGTTTACAATATCCAAAAAAAACCCCCAGCAAGGACCATGGCAAACAGTCCCTCAGAAGAGCAGAGCAAGCCTCTATGCAGTGGTGCTTTTCCAAAGGCTAACCATGCGCTTTCTCACCCTGAGCTTTCCTGTGGGGTGATACATCAGCTCAACTTCTCAAGCACAGCAAATTCCTTTGAAATGAGAACTTTCCCAGGACAAAATCTAACTCTCCAAACCTTGTAAGATGTCTGCAAAAAGTGTCTGCAGGAAACATGGATTACTGAATGTTCCCTGACCAGCCAGCTCAGGGCTAGTAGGACACCAGTGACACGAGGACAGCACAAATACTTAAACAAACCAATTTGTCCCTCTGCTTAGATGCAACAACAGAACATTTTCCAATTCCCCTTTTGATTGCAAGTGTTGCATCCCTCCCAGTCACCAGAATCATAGAATCACAGACTGGTCTGGGTTGGAAGGGACCCCAAGGATCAGAGAGCTCCAACCCCCCTGACACAGGCAGGGACACCAACCTCCAGGCATGGAGCTACACAAGGTTGCCCAGGGCCCCAGCCAACCTGGCCTTGAGCACCCCCAGACACGGGGCATCCACCCCCTCTCTGGGCAGCCTGTTCCAGCCCCTCCCCACTCTCTCTGCAAAGAACTTCCCCCTCAGATCTCCTCTAACCCTTCCCTCCTCCAGCTTCACTCCAGCCCCCTTGTCCTGCCAGGCTCTGCCCTTGAACAAGCTGATTCCCTGTTCCTCTGCTCCCTTCAGGGACTGGCAGGCTGCAATGAGGTCCCCCCACAGCCTTCTCTTCTCCAGGCTGACCCAGCCCAGCTCCCTCAGCCTCTCTTCATAGGGGAGCTGCTCCAGCCCTCTGAGCATCTTGGTGGCTCCTCTGACCCCTCTCCAACAGTTCCCCATCTTTCTTGTCTTGGGGCCCCAGCTCTGGACACAGGACTCCAGCTGGGGCCTCCTGAGGGCAGAGTAGAGAGGGACAGTCCCCATCTGTTGCCTTTGTTATGAGAAACCAGAGGGTTTGAGTGCCAAAAGCCCACCACTGCAATCATTTTTCCAAGGTCTTGGATATCACAACCTGAATGGATACTCCTTGGATATCACTGCCCTGCATGAACATGGCTGTGGTTAAAGTGTTCTCCCTCAAGTCCCCCTAGGAAGGAACACAACTCCCACCGTTCTGCACATTGCACAAATGACTTTTTCTTAAACAAAACTTCCTGATTTAAACATCTACTCAAGAGACTTTACCACAACCCTCTGCAAGTCCCTCCAGCGGTTAATTATCCTCCCTCTTGTAATTGCGTTTATAAAAGCTACTTAATTTGACAAGACCGATTTCCCATAACCCCCTGCTGATTAGCATCATGTTCCTGTAATTCTTTATTAATCGAGTCCTTGTGAGGTGTTCCTTCATTTTGCCTAGAATCAATGGCAGGCAATAATTATCCAAGTCACCCTGTTTATACCATTTTACTCTGCTAGTATGGCATTAGCTTTCTTCTAGTGCCCTGGATTGCCCAGCCTTCCCAGGGAACTTGGAAAGCCAACAGTAGCAGGAATTGGCTGCATCCTTGGAGGCAGTTAAGACCTATTTTCAGGAAGTTTGGTGTTTTTAAGAGGGGTTACTCGATGTGTTCCACGGTTAATGCCGGCCTGTAAACCATCCCTTCACTTTAATCAGATACAAATCTGCTTCCCACCACCCCCCCACCCCAAATACAAAACAAATATCTATTGAAAATGCCTGCTTTGCACATTTCCCTTCCAAGGAGGAATCAATACTGTGGTTATTATAGCTCCTTCTGTTCCCAAAGTATTTAAACTCTTTGCTGTCCTCAGCTTTACTGGCTAGAGACGTCTCATGTCTTTTTGTTCATCTTACTGATTTTCCACATTTCTACTGCAAATTCAATGTCCTCTATTTTTCTCTTTTTCTTTATCTTTTTTTTTTTCCCATTTGATGTGTCTCTTGCCACTTTCCTTTTGCCTCTAAGCCAAGCCTGTTTTTCAAACCAGTGTCACTCTTAGTGGAGGGATTATTGCTTTGGGGGCACTTTCTTGCTTGTTTTTTTTTTTTATTTTTTAAAACCATCCCCTGCCATCATTCATCCTTTCCCATTCCATCTTGGTTTTCTTTAATATAAATTTTTTTCTTCTAGGCAATTTTAGTTTTCCATTGGACCTGACCCTCGTTAAATAACAGATGAGTTGTTCTGAGCTAATTTTGTTTGAACATAATAGATGCAAGCAAGGATGAGCATTGCCACCCAAAACCCAGCCACAGGCATTGCTCTGGCTAACAGCACCCCTTTGCCTGCCAAGATGAGGTCTAGCAGTC
The DNA here is from genome assembly GCA_022605955.1 of Rallus limicola. Taxonomy (NCBI): domain Eukaryota; kingdom Metazoa; phylum Chordata; class Aves; order Gruiformes; family Rallidae; genus Rallus; species Rallus limicola. Next base: position 917,263 of record JAKCOZ010000100.1, on the reverse strand, counting down.
AGTTTTATACCTTGATTGCAACCAGATCTGAAGTTTGCAAGTTGTTACTTGGGATTTTTGGAAAATCCCAAGGTTATCTTGAAGGCCAGAAATCACAGAATCACAGAATCACCAGGTTAAAAAAGACCTTTAAGATCATCAAGTCCAACCAATCCCATCCTAAGCTAAACCAGATCCCTGAGCACCTCATCTACCCTTTTTTTAAACACATCCAGGGAAGGTGACTCAACCCCCTCCCTGGGCAGCCTGTTCCAGGCTCTGACAACTCTTTCAGTAAAAATTATTTTTCAAATGCCTAATCTAACCTGCCCTGGGGCAGCTTGAGCCCATTGCCCCTTGTCCCAGCTCCTGGCCCCTGGCTGAAGAGACCAGCGCCCACCTCTCTGCACCCTCCTGGCAGGGCAGGGGAGGTGGGCAGAAGGTCTCCCCTCAGCCTCCTCTTCTCCAGCCTCAACACCCCCAGCTCCCTCAGCTGCTCCTCAGAGGATTTGCCCTCCAGCCCCTTCCCCAGCCTGGTTGCCCTTCTCTGCACTCGCTCCAGCACCTCCATGTCCTTCTGATGCTGAGGAGCCCAGAACTGGACCCAGCACTCCAGCTGCAGCCTCACCAGTGCCCAGCCCAGGGGCACAATCCCCTCCCCACACCTACTGGCCACCCTGTGTCTGACACAAGCCAGGATGCCCTTGGCCTTCCTGGCCCCCTGGGCACACTGCTGGCTCCTGGTCAGCCTGCAGTCACCCAACACCCCCAGGTCCTTCTCTGCCTGACAGCTCTCCAGCCAGTCTCCCCCCAGCCTGGAGCTCTGCATGGGCTTGTTCTGTCCCATGTGCAGCACTCTACACTTGGCCTTGTTAAACCTCATCCCCTTGGTCTCAGCCCATGGGTCCAGCCTGTCCAGATCCCTCTGAAGAGCCTCCCCACCCTCAGGCAGGTCAACACTTCCTCCCAGCTCAGTGTCACCTGCAAAGCTGACATCTCCAGCACACCTTAGTCCAGGTGAAAGGCTTCAGCAGCCTTGCAGATGGGAAGTGTTAGCAAGGTGCAGGCACCACCAACTAACACAGCTCCTGCCCTATCTATTAGGACCTTGACACATTCCAGACCATTTGCTTGCTCAATATACATTGTAATAAGAGACATAAGCCCACCAGTGGGTAAAGCTGGTTGAACAGTATCCACAAAAGAAAGTTTCCATGGAAGCTTTTTTTTTTCCTGGTAAAACCAGAAATTTTGGATGAAAAGAAATGTTTCCACTTACTGCTGCATCAGGCTTCTACTAAATAGTTATGACTTCAAAACCAGTTTATTTTTCCTGCTGGGTTTTGTGAGAGGGAAAATATTTCAGCTTCCATTGTTCTGTTACACTTTTCCACCTACCCTCTTCCTTTTCTCCTCTCCTGTGTTGTCCAAAGAGAAAGACTCTCTGAACTTTTTTGGGGTTTTTTTTCCCCCTATACTGGTGACTGTTATTTTTATTTCTAGTCCCTTCTCCCCTTGAATCTGCCAGGCTTGCAGTAATTTGAGATTCACACTCAGAGTAACTGAGTCGCCACTAACGTGGCAAAGGCTCTGCATGACCAGGGCGTCTGAGTTTGGAGGTGACCCTCTGGCCTGAGCTGGTGCATTTAATCTGGAGGATGCCATCAGCTTGGGAGTCATCTCTCTACTTCCACAGTCCCTTTATTCTTTCAGATCATCCTGATTATCTGTGGTAGGTGAATTTGCTAGTTCAGTGCAGCAGCTGAGAAGTTTCCCGTGAGGACGAAGTCTCAAAGATAGAAAGGAGACATTTCCTTTTCTATTCAACATCCTGGAGGTTAACACATCCCTCCTGGATTCAGGGAGCTGGTGTGTTTTAATTAAACGTGGAAGAAAATATGCAAGAGAAAGTAAGGGAGCAGAGACCACCAAACTTGTGCTCTCTGATCAAGGTACTCACCTGAGGGAGGAAAGCTCAAGCTACCCAAAAGAGAAGTGACAGACAAGTGAAGTGACTGGTGGAAAGGAAGGTAGAAGCAAATCTGAGGTCTCACTGGATTATCTCTGTTGTTTTGAGGTGTGTGGACTGTTTGGGGTCTTTAAACTGCTATTGCAATTGCTCAACTGCACCGACTAATGAAGAAGAGCATGCAGGATCCTCCAACAGCTGAGAGCTTGTGAAGCTTCATTCCATCAAGACCAGCTGCACACTTGCAAATAAAACAGTGAAAAGGGCAAAGAGGGGGACTGAGGTGCAGGTAAGAGACATGTCACCTCTGTTGGCCAGTGTGGATTATGTTTTTTCTGGTTTTACAGTAGTGAGATTGGGCTGGGATGCTTCCCACAGATGCACACAGCTGGCCAGCACAGCTCATGGAGAAAAGCACATGATAACCCAGGTGATCTGGCCCTTGCATCCCTTCCCAACAGCCCATGTGGCTTCTCATCCTTTCTTGAGGGGGGGATCAACTGGAAAAGAATCAGGTACACAGAGCCAGTCAGAAATAGCTGCAAAATAAACCATAATATCACCAGGGAGTGTTGGTTTGAGGCTTGATAGAAGTTGTATGCCAAAATAAAGGCATTTAGAATAGTTTGGAGGTGTGTTTAGCAGTCAGGCTTTTAATTGGTCAGCTTTTACACATAAAAATGAATTATTACATGTGTAAAAACATCATTGCACATGTAAAAGTAAATTATTGTGCATATAAAAACTTTACTGCACATCTAAAAGTAAATTATTGTGCATGTGAAATAGATTTCTGCATATTATTTTTTTAACTTGCACCTCCCAGTCATTATTTTCTTAACACTTGTAATCTCTCATTTTGAACATGTTGAAGTTACACTAAAGATTCCTCCCCTTTTCTGCTTTAGCAGCTTTAAAACAGATTCACAGTTGATCTTGGAAGAGGAGCACCAAAAAATATCATAGAATCACAGTCACAGGGGTTGGAAGGGAGCTCCAGAGATCATCAGGTCCAACCCCCCTGCCAAAGCAGGGTCCCTAGGACAGGGCACACAGGGAGGCATCCAGATGGGGCTGGAATATCCCCAGAGAAGGAGACTCCACACCCCCCTGGGCAGCCTGGCCCAGGGCTCCCTCACCCTCACTGGGAAGAAGTTCTTCCCCATGTTGGTGTGAAACTCCCTGTGCTCCAACTTGAGGCCATCACCCCTTGTCCTGTCCCCACAGACACTGAGAAGAGGCTGCCCATGTCCCCCTGTGTCCCACCCTTCAGCTATTGATAACCATGGATCAGATCCCCTCTCAGGCTTCTTCTCTCCAGGCTGAACAGCCCCAGCTCCCTCAGCCTTTCCTCACAGGGGAGATGCTCTAGGCCCTCCATCATCTTTGTATCCCTCCTCTGGACTCTCTCCAGGGGATCCCTGTCTTTTTTATACCAGGGAGCCCAGAAATATGATCTGACTTCCAAAGAACTTGGAGAGGGCTTGGTGTTCCTGGAAATCATCCCTGCCACCTTGATGACATGGATTACTTTCTAAGTAGGAAGATGAAGAGGAGACAGCATCATACAGTGCAGGCACAGCAATGCAGGTCCATGCTTAGCAGCACTGGCTGTAGTCAGGCATATAGATATATATATATGAACTGAGGGAAGCAGACACAGAAAGAGCAAGTCAAACTCTTCTAGGTGAGCACTGGTATGCAAAATATATCTGTGACCACACGTGAATTCCTGGCTTCTACGTGTATTAATGATGATCACAAAACTGCCTGCCAAACTCCTGCAGTAGTCTTACAGCCACACGCCTTCAGATTCCTGCCATGGCCAGAGCCTGGCTTTCTGCACCAGGGTGAAGATTTATGGGTGGTAATCTTTCCCCTCTCTCTCTCTCTCTCTCTCTCTCTCCCATGAGTTTAAAAGCTTTGGCCTCAAGGGCGGAGCGAGCTCCCGTCACATTTTGCATTGCTGTGGCAGCACAAAACAGCTCCCAGACTCAGCAGACCTAGCCCTGGAGAACCTCTGTGACCCTTCCCCATGGCAGCTGGGTGCAGGGGGAACATGTGAACGTGTTAAAGTGCCCCTTCAGATCATTGACAGCCACCATGGATCCAAGGCACATGGTTCACGTTGATGACAGGTTGGCTATGAGCCAGCAGTGTGCACTGGTGGCTAAGAGAGCCAATGGGATCCTGGGGGGCATCAGGAAGAGTGTGTCCAGCAGGTCGAAGGAAGTGATCCTCCCCCTCTACTCTGCGTTGGTCAGGCCCCACCTGGAGTACTGTGTCCAGTTCTGGGCTCCCTGGGATAGAAAAGACAGGGACCTTCTGGAGAGAGTCCAGAGAAGGGCAACGAAGATGATTAGGGGCCTGGAACATCTCCCCTATGAGGAAAGGCTGAGTGAGCTGGGTCTGTTCAGCCTGGAGAAAAGAAGACTTAGGGGGGACCTAATTAGTGTCTATAAATATATTAGACTTGGGATGCAGGGGGAATTGGCCAGCCCGTTTTCAGTGGTCTGTGGGGACAGGACAAGGGGCAATGGCTGTAAGCTGGAGCACAGGGAGTTCCGCACCAACATGCGGATGAACTTTTTCACAGTGAGGGTGACGGAGCAGTGGAATAGGCTGCCCAGGGAGGTGGTGGAGTCTCCTTCTTTGGAGATATTCAAGTCTCATCTGGATGCCTATCTATGCAATATGAGATAGGGAGCCTGCTTTGGCAGGGGGGTTGGACCCGATGATCTCTTGAGGTCCCTTCCAACCCCTAAAGATTCTGTGATTCTGTGATTCAGGGCACAGCTTTGTAGCTATACCCAGGATTTGGTACTGTCCCAGCACCAGCATCCAGCTGGAGCTTCTTTATAACCTCTCTGAGTGGGTTTGGTCACCTGCTTTGCAGACTGTGCAACCTTCACAGAGGAAGATGCCTCCAGGTTTCATGTGAGGCACACAGTGAAGCCCCAGAGGGCTGGGCAACTTCACTCAGCACCTGAAAGTCTGGAAGCAGCTTGGGAAGAGAAGGGTCTTTTAGACTCACTTCCATCTGCAAGGAAAAACCCAAGGAGAGGAGAAGGAGCCGTGAAGAAAAACCTTGAGAAGAAGTTAATTCAGCCTCCCATGTCTGGACAGGGGAAATGATGAACAGGAGCTGGGTGCAGTCAGTTCACATCACTTGAGGTCCACACATCATTTGTCAAGGAATGGCAAGCTCTTGGTGATGCAGATTAGAGTAGCTGTAAACTCCAGTTTACTGGAGGTGTTAAAAAAACATGGAGATGTGGCACTCCAGGACATGGTGTGGTTGACATGGTGGCATTGGACAGATGGTTTGACTTGATGATCTTAAGTGGTCTTTTCCAACCATAAAGATTCTATGAATCCATAAACCACACCATGATTTTACCACAAATTATGCCATGGCCAGATGTCCCACCAAGACTGCTTCTCATCTTATCCTTAAGCACCAGTCCTTCATCCAGTTGTGAACAAAATAGAAGACTGAAACCTTAGTGAATCATGCAAGGATGCCACCAGTTTGGGACAGAAGCCTTAAGACACCCAGCTAGCATGTCACTGTTGTCAAAAGGAAACAATGATGCTGACAGGAGATATCATAACTTTGGCCTAAAAATGGCACATTGCACCAAGATCTTAATAACCAGAAAGGACATTTCAGCACATCAGAGACTGGATCATTCCACTGTGGAGGCATCAGCATGTTAAGTGAATGTAGTACAGCATTTCCCTTCAATGCAGGTATTGATCTACGCTGTAAAAGGCCGATGTTATCCAGCCATGACACCACTCTGAGATATCATGCAATGTGAGTGTGACAAGATGTCACTGACATCAAGGCTGTGAGCCGATCCGGTGTCCCAGGGTAATACTGCCATTATGATGTTTCTCATCCCTGGGAAAAAAAAACTGGGATGTTTGCTGGGGCCTACCATCACATGGTGCCTGTAAACTGGAATCATGGAATCATAGAATGGCATGGGTTGGAAAGGACCCCAAGGTCCCTTGGCAGGGCAGGGACACCAACCTCCAGGCCTGGAGCTACACAAGGTTGCCCAGGGCCCCAGCCAACCTGGCCTTCAACACCTCCAGGGATGGGGCATCCACCCCCTCTCTGGGCAGCCTGTTCCAGCGCCTCACCACTCTCTCTGCAAAGAACTTCCCCCTCAGATCTCCTCTAACCCTTCCCTCCTCCAGCTTCACTCCAGCCCCCTTGTCCTGCCAGGCTCTGCCCTTTGAACAAGCTGATTCCCCTCCTGTTCCTCTGCTCCCTTCAGGGACTGGCAGGCTGCAATGAGGTCCCCCCACAGCCTTCTCTTCTCCAGGCTGACCCAGCCCAGCTCCCTCAGCCTCTCTCCATAGGGGAGCTGCTCCAGCCCTCTGAGCATCTTCATGGCTCCTCTGACCCCTCTCCAACAGTTCCCCATCTTTCTTGTGTTGGGGCCCCAGCTCTGGACACAGGACTCCAGCTGGGGCCTCCTGAGGGCAGAGCAGAGAGGGACAATCCCCTTCCTGTCCCTGCTGCCACCCCTCTGCTGATGGAGCCCAGGATCCCATCACCCTTCCCAGCTGCAAGAGCCACTGCTGGCTCCTGTGGAGTTTCTCACCCACCATGACACCCAGGTCCTTCTCAGCAGGGCTGCTCTCCAGGAGCTCTTCTCCCAGTCTCTAAATATCTCTGGGATTCCTCCAGCCCAAGTGCAACACCTCACACTTCCCAGTGTTAAATCACAATAAGTGTGGGTTAGATGAATGGACAGTGGGGTGAACTGAAAATTAGCTGAAAGACAGAGCTCAGAGGGTTGTGATCAGCAGCACTCAGTCCAGTTGGAGGCCTGTAACAAGTGGTGTTCCTCAGGGGTCAGTCCTGCATCCAGCCCTGTTCAATATATTCATCAGTGACTTGGATGAAGGGATAGAGCCTACCCTCAGCGAGGTTGCTGGTGATGCAAAACTGGGAGGAGTGGCTGACACACTGGTATGCTGTGCTACCATCCAGAGAGATCTGGACAGGCTGGAGACTGTGGCAAGAGAGTGATCTTATGAAGTTCAACAAGGTTCTGCACCTTGGGAGGAATAACCCCAGGCACCAGTACAGGTTAGGGGCTGACCTGCTGGGAAGCAACTCTGTGGAAAATAGACCTGGGAGTCCTGGTGGACAGCAGGCTGGCCATGAACCAGCAATGTGCCCTTGGGCCAAGAAAGCCAACGGCATCCTGGGCTGTATCAAGAAAAGTGTGGTTAGCAGGTGGAAGGAGGTTCTCCTCCCCCTCTACTCTGCCTTGGTGAAGCCTCATTGGGAATATTGTGGGCAGTTCTGGGCTCCTCAGTTCATGAAGGAACTGCTGGAGAGGGTACAAAAAAGAGCTACAGAGGTGATGAGGAGACCATAACATCCCTCTTACAAAGAGAGGCTGGGAGACTTGGGAGTTTTTAGCCTAGAGAAAAGAAGACAGAGGGGTGATAAATACTTGAGAGGTGGGGGGGTCAGGAGGATAGGGTCAGTCTTTTTTCAGTGGTGCCCAGTGACAGGACAGGAGGTGATGGGCACAAAGTTCCACCTAAACGTGAGGAAGAAGTTTACTGTGAGAGTGGCAGAGCCCTGGGACAGGCTGCTGTTGCCCAGAGAGGTTGTGGAGTCTCCATCTCTGGACATATATAAAACCCACCTGGATGCTGTCCTGTGCAGTCTGCTCGAGGTGATGCTGCTCTAGCATGGGGCTGGACTAGATGGTCTCTAGAGTTCCCTTCCAACTCCTATCACTCTGTGATTCTGTGGGATTTCATTAAGGTTTGCAGTATTAGGCTGCAGTGATGGAATCATGTTTGAATCTGTCCCACCATCATTCTTGAGGGGCCTCTCTACAAAAGGGTTCTGCTTTGCCTGGAGGCTGAGGTTTTCCTGCATCAGAGTGGAGGTGGTGAGAACTGGGAAGTCCCAGGGCCTCGTGCTCTACAGCTTGCAACCCTTGCTGCAGCCTGACAGTATCGCAAGCCCTTCTGACACATCTCCTTTACGTGCTTTCTGCAGATGACTCAGGGGACACAAACCACTGCTGCCAAGAGGAGCATCCCATGGAAGTGGGAACAATGGCCCATCTCCTCTCTTCACCCACCGCGTCCTCTCCCATAAATCCCAGGGCAGTTCAATAACCTATATTCCCAGCCCTTATTACTTCAGTGAATAGTCTATAGAAAGCAGGTGATATACATCCTATCCATAAAGCCTTTGACACTTCTGATTAATAATCTACAATGGTACAAACTAGAACAGTGTAATTTCTTGTGTCCTGCTCTCTCTCCCCAGCTCCCTCCCTGCCCCGGCCACGCTGAAGGCAGAGGGCCCTCCCTCTCCTCTTCTTCCCCCTCCTCCTCCTCCTCCTCCCTTCCCCCTTTACTCCTTATCTGACGAAATCATCAAATTTATGGCCAAATTGAAATGAAATGCAATTTAGTTCCCGTTCTGCTTTCAGTCCATCACCTCGCAGGCCAGTCCCGGAGGATCTCCTAACCTAATCGGTGGATGGCAGTAACTTCATTAGTGCTGCCAGCAGTCCCCTGCTTTCTGCTGCCTGTGGCTTCCAGAAATCATGGCTGACACCTCTCCCCTGGGAATTACTGGAAGCAGGAGCTTTCTCAAGTTTTTAGTTTGATTTCTTCACTTCTGCCCGGGTCAGCACATTTGGGGTGATGGGATCACAGCTGCTTGGCTGGGTGCTCTCCAACCAAAAAGTCATCTCCAGTTCCCAGGTCAAGGTGGAAGCATGGGAGAGGTGGAGATAGAGGTTGAGATGCAGCACCCACAAGCACATGTTGCCACATCACCTGTGATCCTGAGCAAAATGATGGCCTGATAGAGAGGCATGGCACTGGAGACAATGGAGCTTACAGCAAGATATGAGTATGAGCATGATGGGGGAGTCCCACCTGGAGTGTTGTGTCCAGTGCTGGGCTCCCTGGGATAGAAAAGACAGGGATCTCCTGGAGAGAGTCCAGAGGAGGCTCTGGAGATGCTGAAGGGCCTGGAGCATCTCCCCTGGGAGGAAAGGCTGAGGGAGCTGGGACTGTTCAGCCTGGAGAGAAGCAGCCTGAGAGGGGATCTGATCAATGGGGATCAATAGCTGAAGGGTGGGACACAGGGGGACATGGGCAGCCCCTTCTCAGTGTCTGTGGGGACAGGACAAGGGGCGATGGACATAAGTTAGAGTATAGGAAGTTCCACACCAACATGGGGAAGAACTTCTTCCCAGTGAGGGTGAGGGAGCCCTGGGCCAGGCTGCCCAGGGGGATGTGGAGTCTCCTTCTCTGGAGAGATTCCAGCCCCATCTGGATGCCTCCCTGTGTGCCCTGTCCTAGGGACCCTGCTTTGGCAGGGGGGTTGGACCTGATGATCTCTGGAGGTCCCTTCCAACCCCTATGACTCTGTGATCCTGTGAATCCCTGATATTGTCAAACCCACCAACCGACTGTAGATATCCCAGCTCTCACTCACATTACCTTGTGGGTCAGTCATAAAGCTGGAAAAGACATCCAGGTGGATGTTTATCTTTCCTATCCTCTGTCTCATGGCAAGATCCACTCTCTTTAAGCCCTTCTTGACACGTTTGTCCTCCAAACCTCTAGCACTGGTGATACCACCCTGCCCCCCACCTCCTCCCAGCAATTAATCCCAGCCCTTCTCTATCCCTATAGCTCTAAATCTCCTTTGCTGGCTTTTAAGCTCCTTATTACTTGTCCTATCCACAGGGAAACATGTGTCCCTCCCCTTCTTGCAGCAGCCTTTTACATAATTGCAGGCTGTTATCCCATCTCACTTCAGTCTCTGGACTAAACAATCTTATGTCTTCCCAGCCCTTCCTCACAGGCCACTTTTTCTTGGCATTTGATGTTTACTACAGAATCTCAAGCTCCTACCCAAGGTGGCTGGTTAGCTTCTTGCCAAAGGCTCGAGAGGTGCCTCTGAAGCCAGGTTTCTCCAGCCTCATTTTCCCAGCTGCATTTACCCCCTATTCTTTGGTCTGATGCCCAGTTTGCAGGGTGCCATATGCTGTTGTGGGTGCACACAAGGTTGGTGGGTTATTGGCAGAAGACATTTCAGCAGCCCCCAGACCTGAGGGCATGCTGAGCTTCACTGTGGAGAACCCATGTCCTTCTCTATCTTCCTTTATCTGCTCTTGCATGGTCTTCTCTCTAACCTTCCTAGAATTGCTGAGCCTTTTCTTAGTGGGTCCTCATTTTCCCTTCACCCAGGGTGGTAGGCTGACTCCCTCTCTCCTTGCACAAAGGATGTTGCAGGGGTGAGAGGGGCACGGGGAAGTTCTGACACCTTTCTGGGACGGGGTCACCCATGGGAGGTGAAATGCCCATAGGATCATAGAATCCCAGACTGGTCTGGGTTGGAAGGGACCCCAAGGATCAGAGAGCTCCAACCCCCCTGACACAGGCAGGGACACCAACCTCCAGGCCTGCAGCTACACAAGGTTGCCCAGGGCCCCAGCCAACCTGGCCTTCAACATCTCCAGGGATGGGGCATCCACCCCCTCTCTGGGCAGCCTGTTCCAGCCCCTCACCACTCTCTCTGCAAAGAATTTCCCCCTACTGGTGAAATTGGTCTGAAAATGGGCATTGAGGATTCATTTTCTTTAAAAAATTGGGTTATCATAGAATCCCAGACTGGTCTGGGTTGGAAGGGACCCCAAGGATCAGAGAGCTCCAACCCCCCTGACACAGGCAGGGACACCAACCTCCAGGCCTGGAGCTACACAAGGTTGCCCAGGGCCCCAGCCAACCTGGCCTTGTCAGAGCAGTATTAAGAGCTGAAGTCTGAGGATGGATCCAGCCCTTGGCATTGCCAAGCCAGCCAGATTTGACCCTCAAGGATGCTACAGGGCTTTTTCCTCAATGCAAAGATCTGGTGCCCCTCAGTTTCACACAGGACAAGTAGGAGAAAGCAGGGAAGGCTGTCTGACAAGGAGCTGCTTCCCCTCACTCCCACCTCTCTGTCACCTACTTCTTCTTGCTAGTGGTATCCACAGTGCCTAGACTGCAGACAATTCAAGGCCAGGTTGGCTGGGGCCCTGGGCAACCTTGTGTAGCTCCAGGCCTGGAGGTTGGTGTCCCTGCCTGTGTCAGGGGGGTTGGAGCTCTGTGATCCTTGGGGTCCCTTCCAACCCAGACCAGGCTGAGATTCTATGAAGTGGGTTGGAGGCAGGTGAAGTGACTCAGTGACTGAGGGCCCATGGTTTGTAAATCATTGCAAAATAGCCTGTGCCACCCCCTGGGAGAAACCCTGACAAACACCCTGTCACAGTGCAAATGAACAAAGCAGGCAGAAATAACAACAGGGTGTTTCATGTTTCATCCCATTTTGCATTGGTGGCAAATTAAGGGCTTTGGAAGAATGACACAGAAGCTGGACCATGGCCTTACACCTAAGAAGTTGAGTAGTCTCTCAGCTAAAAAACCTCAAGAAACATTCAGAGGAGATTTCTCTGGGTTTCTCTCAGCCTGCTTTCCAGGATTTTTTAAAGTACTTAGTCAATACTGAAAGAACTGGGGCTGTTCAGACTGGAGAGAAGAAGCCTGAGAGGGGATCTGATCACTGGGGATCAATAGCTGAAGGGTGGGACACAGGGGGACATGGGCAGCCTCTTCTCAGGGTCTGTGGGGACAGGACAAGGGGTGATGGCCTCAAGTTGGAGCACAGGGAGTTCCACACCAACATGGGGAAGAACTTCTTGCCAGTGAGGGTGAGGGAGCCCTGGGCCAGGCTGCCCAGGGGGGTGTGGAGTCTCCTTCTCTGGAGAGATTCCAGCCCCATCTGGATGCCTCCCTGTGTGCCCTGTCCTAGGGACCCTGCTTTGGCAGGGGGGTTGGACCTGATGATCTCTGGAGCTCCCTTCCAACCCCTACAGTTCTGTGATTCTGTGAATATTAAAAGGGAAAACTGTGTTAGGGTGAGAAACTGAACCCAGATAGGAAAGTCTAGCTAATCCCCTAAATCCCTGTCCAGAGCTAAAGCATATTCAGGCAGTTGTTCTTACATATGCACACACTCAGAAGTACACATGCATGTAGACAAATAGGTTGCTGCATCTGTTTGGGGTATATCAGTCAAACTCCAAGATATTTAGAACCAGAACCATCATTATCTTGGATATTCAGCTTTGGGTTAGATTTTTGACTCAAAACTTAGGTAAGTGATTTCATTTCCCAGGCCGGCCACACACTTTATCCAAGAGAAAAACCCTCCCACATCTGGGGAGGCATCAGGCTGGAGAGGCTGTTAAGTTCACCAAGGCAGGAAAGCAGAAAGATCCCAAGGAAAAGCAAGTCTCATTACCACAAGCAGCTTAGCAAGAAAAAAAAACAAAAAACAATGCAAGCAGAAATGTCTGGAGAGATCAGGAAGGTTGCTCAGAGTTAAATGTGCTCTCACTTTCCCCAGAGCAAAGCAGAGGCTATCTGAGAACACAAGCAGAAATAAAATGTATGGGGTTTTTTTTTAAAAAAAAAGGGAAGAAAGAGGTGAGGGAGACTCAGTAGGTGGTGCTCTTCCCTCTGAATCCACACACGGACTGGGGAGAGGGTGGTTGTTGATGCCCAAGTGGAAAAAACAGCTCAAAACCACCAGCTCTGGGTCCTGACTCTGGGCCCTGGTGATGGATGTGCCACCTCAGCACCAGCTGAGCTCCACTCTAGCTGCATTTCAGGATGTGAAGGTTTTAAAGCACAACATCCAGCTTCTGGCTGCTGCCTGCCTCCCTAAATCCACCCAAATTCTAAATGGGATGAATGTCAGGAAGTGGCTGAGGTCCCATGAGGAATTCAGCCCTTGACCTTCTTCTCTGACCCAGCTGGTATTTTATCCCACCCAGAGCATCTCCAGCAAATGCCAGGACAAAACCAAAAATCCTTGTAGGAATGGGAAGAGTTGATTAATCTGCTGCTTTAAGGGAATGGGAATCAAGTAGCACCAGCTCCAGACCTTCACAGCACCCCCCCAAGCTGGAGGGAAGGAGAGAGCCCAATTGATCCAGTAACAGCAGAGCCATATATCAGCACAGTCTCTCCCATTACTTTCCCTGATGGATTCCCATCCAATGAGCTGATCTGAAAGTGATAAAGGGAAGACCAGAGCATTTTCAACACGCCACTAACTTCAAAACTGGGCTCAATAATCCTGCAGATTGATGGCACCTAAAGAGCAGGGAGGGAGGGAGAGGCAGGCAGGCTAGGCAGGGAGTTTATTTAATACTCACAGCATTAACTGAGCATACATTTATCTGGGTAAATGAGGGGGCAGGACAGGTATCACAGCTGAAGAAGTGTATCTCCTTCCAAAAAGTAATTGGGAGGCTCTCAGGTGGGGTCCTGGGTTAAGCAAGTCAGGCTGTGCCCAGAAATGGCTCAGGTCCAGAGTTGGGAATCACAGAATCACTGAATCACAGGGGTTGGAAGGGGCCTCCAGAGATCATCAGGTCCAACCCCCCTGCCAAAGCAGGGTCCCTAGGACAGGGCACACAGGGAGGCATCCAGATGGGGCTGGAATCTCTCCAGAGAAGGAGACTCCACACCCCCCTGGGCAGCCTGGCCCAGGGCTCCCTCACCCTCACTGGGAAGAAGTTCTTCCCCATGTTGGTGTGGAACTCCCTGTGCTCCAACTTGAGGCCATCACCCCTTGTCCTGTCCCCACAGACACTGAGAAGGGGCTGCCCATGTCCCCCTGTGTCCCACCCTTCAGCTATTGATCCCCATTGATCAGATCCCCTCTCAGGCTGCTTCTCTCCAGGCTGAACAGCCCCAGCTCCCTCAGCCTTTCCTCACAGGGGAGATGCTCCAGGCCCTTCAGCATCTCCAGAGCCTCCTCTGGACTCTCTCCAGGAGATCCCTGTCTTTTCTATCCCAGGGAGCCCAGCACTGGACACAACACTCCAGCTGGGGCCTGAGCAGGGCAGAGCAGAGGGTGAGGATCCCCTCCTGGGACCTGCTGCCCACCCTCCTCCTGATGCCCCCCAGGATGCCATGGGCTCTCTCAGCCCCCAGGGCACACAGCTGGCTCATGGCCACCCTGTCACCCAGCAGGACCCCCAGGTCCTTCTCCACAGAGCTCCTCTCCAGCAGGTCACCCCCAGCCTGTCCTGATTCCAGCAGTTCTTCCTTCCCAGGTGCCAGACTCTCCACTTGCTTTTGTTGAACCCCATCTGGTTTCTCCCTGCCCAGCTCTCCAGCCTGGCCAGGTCTCTCTGGATGGCAGCTCAGTGCCCTGTGCATCAGCCACTCCTCCCAGCTTTGGATCAGCAGGTCCTTGCTGAGGATGGATGCTGTTCCCTCATCAAGAGAATGGGAGCTTGCATGTAGAAATACCAGCTTTCCTACAGTTCACTTGCCCCTGACTTCACTTCTCCCTCACTTTTTATGCCCTTGTAAGTAATCATAATGCTACATCAGAGTCCTTCAGTCTGCAGATCAAAGCACTGGACAGCAGTGGGATGTTTCTTCCTTGCCCTTGGGGCTGAAGGAGTTTCCATTTCCATTGCTCTCAGGTTGAGAGTGGACCAAATATCCTGCCAACTGTTTCCCAAGGCCAGACTTTGTGGATAACATGTTTTCTGTCCAAATCATAGAACCATTTAGGTGGGAAAAGACCTTTGAGATTATTGAGTCCAACCTGAAACCTAACACTGCCAAGTCTACCATTAAACCATGTCCCCAAGCACCATATCTATGCATGTTTTAAATGCCTCCAGGGATGGTCACTCCCCCACTTCCCTGGGAGGACTGTTCCAATACTTCAAAACCTGCTTGATGAAGAATTTTTTCCCTAATATCCAATTGAAACCTCCCCTGACACAATCTGAGGCTGTTTCCTCTTGTCCTGTTGCTTGCTACTTGCAAAGAGACATTTTCCTTCAGGGTCCCAAGCAAGGTCCTTTGTAGATCACAGGCAGATTCACTGCCTCTGCTGTGGTTGCCATAGTGTCCACTACAGCCACTGAGTGAGGTCTACAACTGAACAAGGGGAGCTGCTGTTGGAGGACACAAATCTTGGGCAGGACATCCCCTGTGATCTGGCTCAGCACTGAAACAAGATCTTGGATGCATCTGAAACATCCTGTTTAATAGTCACTGGTGGATGTCCCAGCTAAGATGGTGCTCCAGGACTCTTCAGAGTCCACCCTGGACTGAGTTGCCCTTCCATTGCATGAGGAGCTGTTTAAAAACTCACCCTTTCTTCCCAGTTGAAACCCACTGCCTATTCCTTCAGACAGAATCACAAGGTTGGAAAAGACCTTTAAGATCATCAAGTCCAACCATTCCTGTCCTGTGCTAAACCAGATCCCTGAGCACCTCATCTCCCTGTCTGTTAAACACACCCAGGGGTGGGGACTCAGCCCCCTCCCTGGGCAGCCTGTGCCAGGCCCTGACCCTGTCTCAGGCCCTGACCCTGTTCTAGGCCCCTATTCAGGCCTGTTCCAGGCCCTGACCCTGTTCCAGGCACCTGTTCCACAGCCCCACAACTCCATGGAAGAACTGACCAGCTGAGCTGACCCTGCCCTGGGGCAGCTTGAGCCCATTGCCCCTTGTCCCAGCTCCTGGCCCCTGGCTGAAGAGACCAGCGCCCACCTCTCTGCACCCTCTTGTGAGGTCACTGTAGGCAGTGATAAGGTCTCCCCTCAGCCTCCTCTTCTCCAGCCTCAACACCCCCAGCTCCCTCAGCTGCTCCTCAGAGGATTTGCCCTCCAGCCCCTTCCCCAGCCTGGTTGCCCTTCTCTGCACTCGCTCCAGCACCTCCATGTCCTTCTGATGCTGAGGAGCCCAGAACTGGACCCAGCACTCCAGCTGCAGCCTCACCAGTGCCCAGCCCAGGGGCACAATCCCCTCCCCACACCTACTGGCCACCCTGTGTCTGACACAAGCCAGGATGCCCTTGGCCTTCCTGGCCCCCTGGGCACACTGCTGGCTCCTGGTCAGCCTGCAGTCACCCAACACCCCCAGGTCCTTCTCTGCCTGACAGCTCTCCAGCCAGTCTCCCCCCAGCCTGGAGCGCTGCATGGGCTTGTTCTGTCCCATGTGCAGCACTCTACCCTTGGCTTTGGAGAGACAGGGCAAGGAGACCTCACTCTGCTCCTCATGAACATCACAGGCCCCTGGAGTACACAGTGACAGTCCCAACTGGCATCCTCATCCTCCAGGACCCCCAAGCTGCATCTCTCCACTTCCATCATCGCCCGTCAAGCCCTCAAGCCAGCAGGGGATTTCGATCTCAGGAGGCAGCTATTGTACTGTAATTAAACGGCAATTGATTGCAAACAGGGTTCTTTTGTGTTTGGGATTAATGAGAGGCAAGAAGATAAATTTGGTCACCACTAATTAACCCCAATTACAGAAGCAATAAATTAGGATCGTACCAGGCTACGTGGCATCCACTGCCACTGCCTGAGATGTTGGGGGTGGGGTGGTCATTTCTCCTTCCCCAATTTCTTCTCACAAGTTTGTGGAGCTCTCAGAAGTGAAGTGAATCCAGAAAAGGGCTGTGAGGACTGGTGGATGCACTGGTATGCAATGAACTGGTAGTGGTCAGGAGTTTGGCCATGCATGGAGCATGAGAAAAGCAAGCTGGGAGGACCTTTGTCATCCCTAGGTGCCCCAACCCATTGAAATCAATGATTTCACTAATGCTAAGTACTAATCCCTGGCAATTTTTAAGAGCTTTGATTTTGCCTGCTGGTTGAATATGGGTGGGCTTTGTGGGATAGGAAAGCTGCATATGCTCTTCTGGGCAACATGCATTGCCTGCTGCCTACAGCCTGTTACCCTCCTGGATGCTGGGGGGGTTACCTCCCTGCACAGCTGTAGAGGGAGAGAGGTCAAGCCCTGTGAGATCCTCAAGCAATGGGGAGTATGAAGCTGAACAAGGGTGGAATTACCAAAGTTTCCTTCAGTTCTTTTCAGTCTTGGGCTTGAACTGCCATGCTGGGAAGCAGGTTGTGGTACCCCACTCACAGCATCATTCCCCAGGCAGGGGAGGGGTCATTTCCTCCCTGCTGCCTTCCTCTGGCTTGTGTGACTCCAGGCTGTACCCTGCCAGCTGCCCAAAAGCATTTCCAAAGCATTTCTGCCTCTAACCTCAGCTGTTTTCATAGCTGAACAGCTTTGAGGCTGGGCCATTGCCCCCTGCACCAACAAAGCATTACAGTGGATGCTCAAGGTTTTCCCAGGGCCTTCCAAACTTTTCTTTGCATCAAATCTCCACAATTGCCAAAAGGATTCATGTCCCAGTCCAAGGGACAGCAAGCCTTGGTGTTTATCTTGGTGTAACCTGTCCTGTCCCAGTGCTAAGGGCATTGCAGGAGCTTTGGGGAACAGAGAGGTCTTTGGTCTCTCAGAAAAGCATCACAGTGGTGGGGAGAGCTGACAGAAAATCTCTGCAGCCACCCAGCCTCCCCTTGGCAGCCTCTATCAGCCTCCCAAACCTCAACCTAGCATCCTCCCTTAGAAATTTAGGATAGCTTTAGTATTTGAGCATCTAGATGAGATCCCCAGCTTCATCTCAGCTGGGGATTGGAGGTGACAATTGCCTTGTCCTCACTAGCTGCTGTGTCTCCAGTCCTGCATCCCCTGTGTATATCTGAGCCCCCGGCCCTGGTGCCTGGGGTTGCTAACATGCTCCATCTCAGTGGGAGGAAAGCAAAGGGGTGAATCACAGCCTCTGTCTGCAGCCAGCCTTTCCCCCTCACCTTGCTTTTTCCTATTGCCATCCCCATCTGGGGGTAGGGGGGGGGGGGGGCGGGGATGCATGCACACCCAGGAAGGGGTCAGCGGGTGCTGGTGCTCAGAGGCCAGGGCAGATCTCCATGGCTAATGCTATAATCCTCCCCCCTTTCAGGCAGCAGGAAAGCCCAGGCCAGCAGGATCCCTGTGCAGACAGGGTGTAAAAAGCTGTGGCAGCTCCAAAGCAAACACTCCCACATCTTCATTCCTTCCACCCTATTGGCCATTGATTTCAGATAAATATCCGTCCTGGCCCTGACAGGGCTCAATTCTCCTAATTATAGCCCTATTGACATGTGATCTTTAGCTGCTCAGCTTGTCAGGAGCCATCTATCAGGCAGACAGATTTCTTTGGCTCGGGAGGAAATGAGATGGGAAGGGGGGAGAAAGGAGGGACAGAGACTGGAGTTGGGGAGGGAGGGGGGTAGGGGAGGTGGAATGGCTGTATTAATGTGCCAACGAGATCCTCTGGCCCAGATTTCAGTTTATTAACAAATATGTGGCCCAGATTTCAGTTTATTAACAAATATGTTCCAGAGGACAGTGAACAGGAGTCTTTAGGGCAGAAGCAATAGAAGAGTTAAGGTTAAGAACTCCTAGTTTGGGGAAACTATGTGTGCATCTCTCTAAAGGGTTGCTGGCCATAAACTGCTCATATTTCACAGAGCTTTTCTCTTCACAGGCAGATGAACTGGTTTTCCCAGGTCTGTGTAGCCCAGAGATAGCCAAGATACTTCCTACCAGGCTGTACTTATTGTCAGCCAGTGCTTTCTGCAGTGAAGCCAAGGAACTCCTTGCTGCAGGATGCTAAAAGTTTGCAGGGATAATGGGAACATTCACAGAGGAAAAATCCATTCCCTATCATAATACCTCTGGTTCATCAGGTCCCTGAGCACAAATTGTTGGCAGCAAGGAAATGGCTCTTGGAATGTGCTGCTTGCTCTTCCTGCCTTGCATTTCTCCAGGCATCAGCTGTGGGCTGTTGTCAGAGCCAGGTCATGGACTGGGACAGGCCCTGGGCTTGATCAGCTCTGGAGAGAAGAAAATTGTGGTTTCTTTAGGCCAGTCCCAACCTTGGACTGGAAAGACAGGGCTAAGGCTTGTACCTAGACTAGACCCGTTGGGAGGCAGAAGGACATGTTCAGGAGACCTGTGTGGGGTATGACTGGGGAACACACACACCTTTTTCAGCCTTCCTTCTAATGATTTTATGGCTGGGTTACATTTGTGCAGAAGCCAGTTGGTCCTGGGGGGAAAAGGAGTGTCTTCCTGGTTCCTTCTTCTGTTGTATGGACTGCACAGGTAAAACCAGAAGCTCTGTGGACCAGGAGCAGGTGCTTGTGCCACCCCCAGAGCCCATCAGTGAAGGAATAAATTCACATGCCTTTTGCTTGGCAGTTTTTCTCACAACCTCAGGATGAGCACACCACCTCAGTGTCTGAGGAACTCATCCCTAGCTGCTATGATGGCATCCCAAGCTGGGATACAGGAGAAATCAAGGCAGGATGGATGAGAGCTAACTCCCTGGCCAGGATATGCCCTCAGAGGAGGTACAAGCCACCTTGTCCTCCCCACACCAGGCAGCAGGCAGCCAACATTGCAAAGCAGTGTCAGGCCAGGCACTGGGTCAGCGATCAGAGAAAGAGCACTGTTAGCTGACTCATATCCTGGTCTCTGTATTGTGAAAGGACCCAGACAGCCAGAGTGTCTGGAGATAACAGCCTTTACAGGGGAGCCCTGAGAGCCCTGGGTTCATTTACAAAGATGGGCTTATTCATGCTGGGCCAGCTCTCTCCATATCTGTATTATTGATCCACTCCCCCCTCTCCCTGCCCCTGGCCCGTCTGCAGTATCAGCCCATCCGTGGAGATAGCTGTCTGCAGTACCTGCTTCCACCCCAGCTCAGGTATCCAGCACAGCTTTCCTCTTGCAGCACTTTACCAAGGCAAGGACTGGCTTTTGTGGAAGTGCTGAGTGCTCAGAAAAAACCAGCTAAGGTGGAAAAAAGCACAACTCCAGGCAGCTCCTGGAGCTGGGAAGGGAGAAAAGAGCTCCACTTTCATGCTGGGGTAACTGAGGCACGGCAAAAGGGACTGATTTTCTTTGGTGGCCACTGCCAAGGCTTCAGTGGAGTCATCTGCACCACCTCTCAGATTTCCTTTGCACTGGTTGATGCAATGATTCTGCCTTGTTCTGCGTTTCCACCACGGAATGGGATGGAGTCACTGTAGCACAGAGATCCTACCTCTTATATGCCCACAGTTCTTCTCGTGTCCAAGCAAAGCCTTGCTTTCAAATCACCCCAAGCAGAAACAGAGAGGCATCTTGACACATCAAGTGTTGTGTGCACTAGGATTTCACAGGATCACTGAATCACAGGGGTTGGAAGGGACCTCCAGAGATCATCAGGTCCAACCCCCCTGCCAAAGCAGGGTCCCTAGGAAAGGGCACACAGGGAGGTATCCAGATGGGGCTGGAATCTCTCCAGAGAAGGAGACTCCACACCCCCCTGGGCAGCCTGGCCCAGGGCTCTCTCACCCTCACTGGGAAGAAGTTCTTCCCCATGTTGCTGTGGAACTCCCTGTGCTCCAACTTGAGGCCATCACCCCTTGTCCTGTCCCCACAGACACTGAGAAGAGGCTGCCCATGTCCCCCTGTGTCCCACCCTTCAGCTGTTGAGAACCATTGATCAGATTCCCTCTCAGGCTGCTTCTCTCCAGGCTGAACAGCCCCAGCTCCCTCAGCCTCTCCTCACAGGGGAGATGCTCCAGGCCCTTCAGCATCTCCAGAGCCTCCTCTGGACTCTCTCCAGGAGATCCCTGTCTTTTCTATCCCAGGGAGCCCAGCACTGGACACAACACTCCAGGTGTGGCCTGAGCAGGGCAGAGCAGAGGGGGAATTTCTTTGACTTCTCAGTTAAGCATGGGCTTCAGAAAAAGGAAGGGTCTTTGGTTGAGCCCTGAGAGATGCTGGTGAAGTGCCCCATTACTGTGGAGAAGTACCTGGTGGACAACAAGCTCTCCATGACCCTTCTGTCCCCATGTCCAAGGAGGACAGTGATATCCTGGGGTTCATTGAAAAGACCATGGTCAACAGGTTTGAGGCAGGTTCTCCTTCCCCTCTACTCTGCTCTGGTGAGGTCACATCTGGAGTCCTGTGTCCAGTTGTGGACTCCCCAGTTCAAGAGAGAAAGGGAATTACTGAAAAGAGTCCAGCAGAGGACTATGAGGATGATGAGGGGACTCATCTCCCTTATGAGGAAAGGCTGAGAGATCTGGGGGGTTTCAGTCTGGATAAGAGAAAGCTGAGAGGGGATCTCATCAATACTTATAAATACCTGAAGGGTGAATGTCTAGAAGATGGGGCCAGACTCTTCTGAGTTGTGCCCAGTGACAGGGGCAACAGGAAGGTTCATCTAAACATGAGGGAAAACTTCTTCACTCTGAGTATTCCAGAGCACTGGGACAGGCTGCCCAGAGAGATTGTGAAGTCTCCTTCTCTGAAGAGGTTCAAAACCCTGGACAGGATCCTGTGCAACCTGCTCAAGGCAAAGCTGCTTTATCAAGGGGGGGGTGATCATCTGGACTAGATGATCTCCAGAGGTTCCATCCAACCCCTAATGTTGTGTGATTTCAGTTCCCACAAGTTGAACTTTGCAGTGACAGGACAGGTCTTCTCAGCTGGGCTATTGTCCCAAGGGCAGTTCCTGTTTCCCCAAGGGTTTAATCCTAGAAGGAAAAACCTTATGAAAAATCAGGAAATCTGACAAACATGGGACTAGCTCTAGGCACAAGCCAGGCCAGGGGCCAAACCAACTTGGTGGATCCAGAGGAAAGTAAAGGGGCTTTAAAAGTCAGAATAGGAAAGCTGGGTCAAGACTGGCATCTCAGGAGGAGATACAAGTTGTCCCTCAGCTCCCTGATCTCTCCCTCCATCCTTGTAGCAGGACCAAATCAGTAGGGAAATTACAATGCATCTCAGACTCATTACAGGGAGGGAAATGGCAACTGCAACACAGGGATGAGGGACAAGGGGGCCTCATTCTCCTCTTTCACCAGTTTGACACCCTGACTACAAGGTGAATTTTAATGATTAATGCAAGATCAGCCCAATAAAACAAAGTCTTAACACATATGCATGCCCTCTGGGGGCCTGGACCACAATCAGTGCCTGGGGGAAGGTGTGGGAACAGGCTTAGCAGTGCCCCACACCATGCAGCAAAGCTTTTACCAGCCCCACACAGCCATGGGCATGAGAAACCCAAGGCCCCAACCACCACTCCCCATCTTGCCAAGCGGCGGGCGCTGAGTCAGCACCCCTCCTCCTGCTTTCCCTGTGTGTCACATCCATCCTGGGGAGAAGCAAGAAAAGAAAACCTCCTGCTTGGTTGACACACATCTTGACTGCAAAGAAAAGCACATCCACTCCCCCTAAAGCGCATTCACTCCCCTTCATCCTCAGCTACACCCCCCTCCTCCTCTTCCCCCCCCACCACCACCACCCCCAAGGGCAGAAGCACCGGCAGATCCTTCACTTTAATGTTAACTGAGTTTTAGCGTTGGCCCCGGGCTCTGCCATTTATCTACAAGGTTCTGAATAGCAGGAGAGCAGAGTTAATAAATCCCCTCATGTGTCTCCTGTAATCAGGCCTGTAAATAAAGTGGAGCTGTCAGGGAGAGGCAGCCCGTGCCGCCGGGCTCCTCACTGTCCCATGGGCTTGGGGAGTGTCATGTCAGTGCTGGCTTCACCACGGGGAGAAGGGTACAATATTCAACTCCATCTGCCCATCCTGCTGCCCAGGTATTATCAGCTCCTTTTTCCAGGGTGGTAATATTGGGGTTTTTTTTCTGTGCTGGGCCAAGTTTTGGATGGTTTAAGGATAATTAAAGCTTGCACTCTCCAAATCTGGGATATCCACAGAGTCTGTAAGCATGGGAAGAGCAAAAAACCTGGAAACAGGGAGATTTATTGTCTCAAAACCAACCTCTAAGAGGATGTAGCAGTGCACCTTCTGGCCACCACCCTTGGCACAGTCTGAGACAATTTCAAGTGCACCCTGTCTCCATTCATCCACCAACAAACAGCTCTCCTTCATCCTCTCCATCCACTAACTACCTCCAGCACAGAGTTAACATGAAAGATGCTGTGGTCAGGGCATGGGAGGGAGACTCCTGTCCATGATTACATGTGTCCTAGATACCACCATCCCCTGTGACTGTTGCTGGCCTGACACCATGGATCATGCTTGACCCCCCAAAACTACCCAGCTGGGTCTTACCTCTCCAGTAAGATACCCCAATACTTCCAGGCAACATCCCAACTCTGAGAGGGGAAACTGAGGCACGCTGAGAAGAAGAACTACACACCAAGGTCACTTAGTTAATCAGTGGCAGGATCCCAACAGCAGCCAGCTGCTTCCTCTGCCTGCAAGCAGAGGGGAATTGATTCCAGCCAAGTCCCCCCGGCAGGCGCAGGGACTGCGGAGAGGTTCAGCAGGGGAAGATTTCCTGTAAGATGGGAAGTTTTCCTCCCACTGTGCCCTGCTCTCCCCATTCTGGTCCGGCTCTGGGAGGCAATCCAAGTGCTACATATCTTTAATTATTAAGCAATCACCCATTGTAGTTACTTATGTGCTGCGGAGCCTCCAGGATGTTCCTGCCAGCGGTACCAGGGCGTAAAGCATCCCTCAGTGCTTCCTCCACAGCAGCTGAATCACACAGCTCCATTAACTCACATTCTCCACAGCCCCACACACAAGCACATCCCCCTGATCACCCCCTCCCCCCTTTCTTCTGCCCCTTCCCCTTCCTCACCAAGCCCCTGGGAGCTCTCCTGGCCACTGCTACCGATTGCAAAGCAGTTACAGGAAGGAGGACAGAGGTGCGAGCTCATCCATCATGGACCAGAAGGAGTCATCAGGCTGGGGAGCATCCTGCAAATCAGCAGATCACAGCAGCTCCAGCAAAGGGCCCAAGAAAATCTTCCTTGTCCCTTCCTCCTGCTTGTTGGATCATAGAATCCCAGACTGGGTTGGGTTGGAAGGGACCCGAAGGATCAGAGAGGTCCAACCCCCCTGACACAGGCAGGGACACCAACCTCCAGGCCTGGAGCTACACAAGGTTGCCCAGGGCCCCAAAATAGAATCACAGAATCATAGAAACATAGACTGGTCTGGGTTGGAAGGGACCCCAAGTTTCTGAGAGCTACAACCCCCCTGACAGAGGCAGGGCCACTAACCTCCAGGCCTGGAGCTATACAAGGTTGACCAGGGCCCCAAAATAGAATCACAGAATCATAGAATCACAGAATCATAGAATCATAGACTGGTCTGGGTTGGAAGGGACCCCAAGGATCACAGAGCTCCAACCCCCCTGACACAGGCAGGGACACCAACCTCCAGGCCTGGAGCTACACAAGGTTGCCCAGGGCCCCAGCCAACCTGGCCTTGAACACCTCCAGGGTGGATGGATTTCCATGAACTCTTCTCTTTTCCCACAGATCATGAGCACTCCTAAATCACCATTGGCAAGCAGTTTTGGGCTGGTTTGGGGTAAGCCAGCAAGAAGAAACCAGCCATGGACACTCCACCAGCATGGGCAGCCCCTGTCTTGTGTCTTTCACCCACAGGAAAGATTTATTGAACAGGGGATGGGGTGGCTCTTGGAGAAGCCCCAGGTCAAGGTGAGCTTTCTCTGTGCAGGTGCTACAGCTTTTCAAAAAGCTGTGTCAATGCTTGTGCCATTCACCCAGGGCATGAGGGAGCAGCATGGACAGGCAGAGAGTCCAAATAGGTAAGATGCTCCAGGGTAAGGTGCTCTAAGAGGATGTAGCAGTGCACCTTCTGGCCACCACCCTTGGCACAGTCTGAGACAATTTCAAGAGCACCCTGTCTCCATTCATCCACCAACAAACAGCTCTCCTTCATCCTCTCCATCCACTAACTACCTACAGCACAGAGTTAACATGAAAGATGCTGTGGTCAGAGCATGGGAGGGAGACTCCTGTCCACAATTACATGTGTCCTAGATACCACCATCCCCTGTGACTGTTGCTGGCCTGACACCATGCTGATCTCCTCATCTCCAGCAAGAGCTGTGGAGCAAAGCAGTTTTCAGCAGCCCAGGGCAAGGTGAATCCCTAGCCTTCAACTTCCTCAGAGTTCATGCTTGCCAGAAGAGCTGAGCAAATATTTTTCCTGGAGCATCAGGAATACGCTATTTGGGCAAACTCAGAACACTTCCAGAGCAGCACTTGCAAAGGAAAAGTCTTCAGAGGTTTACAGGTAAACTGGAAAGTCTGGGTTTGGTTTATTTATCATTGCAGCATGAAACATTGACACAAACATGAATCACTTTTGGCTCTGAGATTGTAAACCTGTCTGTTTCCAGGAGGCATAATGCTCTTCCCATATTTACACAGTCTAAAGACTTCCCAGATTTAGGGAATGCAAGTTTTAATCTTCCTTAAGCACCATTTCTGAAATGTCAGGGGTTTTCTGAGGGTCTTGATTACTCCCATGCACTGAGCAGGCAGAGACACACAAGAGGATGGGAGAACATGGGGTTACTTATCATCCCAAACTCTTCAACCTGCTACCAAGCCCAGAAGAAAGTTTAGGAAAAGATTAAGATGAAAGCCACTGTACAGCAAAGCTTTCCAGGATGCTCCCAGCCTCCAGCATACACTCCAGGACTTCCTCAGCCAGAGATGAGTCATTGTGTTGAACCCACACAGGTCTGCTCCCACTGGCTCAAGTTTCTCTAGGGAGTTAGACTGAGAGTCTGTGGTTTTCACCTCAAAATGAGGACAGCACACTGCACAAACCACGTGCCAGCGTCTGTAGCAGATGAGTGATTGCACCCAAACATCCTTGCAGCACACAAAGCAGAAGTCTTTATCCCAGGAATGTAAATAAGAAGGTTGGAAGGGAACCATAAAGATCATTGAGTCCAACTCCTGGCTCCACACAGGACCAGCCAAGTCAGAGCAGGGCACTGAGGGCATCATCCAGATGCTTCTTGATCTCAGCCCAGCTCAGGGCTGGGACCCCTTCCCTGGGGAGCCTGTGCCAGTGCCTGACCCCCCTCTCAGCACAGAACCTCTTCCTCACACCCAGCCTAAACCTCCCCTGGTGCAGCTTCACGCTGTTCCCTCAGGTTCTATCCCTGGTCCCCAAAGAGAGGAGAGAGATCAGCACCTGCCCCTTCATTCACACAATCGCAGAATCACAAGGTTGGAAAAGACCTTTAAAGATCATCGAGTCCAACCATTCCCATCCTAAGCTAAACCAGATCCCTGAGCACCTCATCTACCCTTTTTTTAAACACATCCAGGGAAGGTGACTCAACCCCCTCCCTGGGCAGCCTGTTCCAGGCTCTGACAACTCTTTCAGTAAAAATTATTTTTCAAATGCCTAATCTAACCTGCCCTGGGGCAGCTTGAGCCCATTGCCCCTTGTCCCAGCTCCTGGCCCCTGGCTGAAGAGACCAGCGCCCACCTCTCTGCACCCTCCTGGCAGGGCAGGGGAGGTGGGCAGAAGGTCTCCCCTCAGCCTCCTCTTCTCCAGCCTCAACACCCCCAGCTCCCTCAGCTGCTCCTCAGAGGATTTGCCCTCCAGCCCCTTCCCCAGCCTGGTTGCCCTTCTCTGCACTCGCTCCAGCACCTCCATGTCCTTCTGATGCTGAGGAGCCCAGAACTGGACCCAGCACTCCAGCTGCAGCCTCACCAGTGCCCAGCCCAGGGGCACAATCCCCTCCCCACACCTACTGGCCACCCTGTGTCTGACACAAGCCAGGATGCCCTTGGCCTTCCTGGCCCCCTGGGCACACTGCTGGCTCCTGGTCAGCCTGCAGTCACCCAACACCCCCAGGTCCTTCTCTGCCTGACAGCTCTCCAGCCAGTCTCCCCCCAGCCTGGAGCTCTGCATGGGCTTGTTCTGTCCCATGTGCAGCATGTCCCATGTTCAGGAAGCTGTAGACCACAATAAGGTCTCCCCTCAGGCTCCTTTTCTCCAGGCTGAACAAACCAAGAGGTGTCAGCCTCTCCTCTTCACTGGTGCTTTCTAGATGAAGAGGTTTGAATCAAGACGTTGCTCTTTAAATCTCTTTAAATAAATAGGTCATTTTTTGATCACAGTGCACTGGTTTTGCTGTTTGATGCAAACTCTTCAGCAGAAGAGAGACACACTCAGTGTAACTGACTTGGAATTCATTAATCACGTTTCTTCTTCCCAAGCCAGAGATTTGCCCCTCTCAACAATCCTCTTTACCAGGTAAATGCCCAATATTTTTCAGTACATGAAGCTAAATCCCAGCCATTGTGCCAAACAGGTCTTCACACACTCACATTGAAAAAATATATATATATATTTAGACAAGATTTTAATTTTCTGTCTTTAAGTGCCAGCAGGCAGTTTAGATGGTCTCTGCTTATGCAGAGGATAAGTGGCTGTTCCATACACAAGCCATCCCCTGGACTTTGATGGGTCCCATGGAGCCAAGTAGACTTCTCCTAGCTCTAGTGCTGAGGAGACAGATTATTCGTGTTCCATCAGTGACTTGGATGAAGATGAATCCACCACAAGGTTGTGGGTAACAGTTAATTAGGAGAGGAGAGTGGCACAATGAATGGCAGATCACAGAATCACAGAACTGTAGGGGTTAGAAGGGACCTCCAGAGATCATCAGGTGCAAGCCCCCTGCCAAAGCAGGGTCCCTAGGACAGGGCACACAGGGAGGCATCCAGATGGGGATGGAATCTCTCCAGAGAAGGAGACTCCACACCCCCCTGGGCAGCCTGGCCCAGGGCTCCCTCACCCTCACTGGGAAGAAGTTCTTCCCCAGATTGGTGTGGAACTCCCTGTGCTCCAACTTGAGGCCATCACCCCTTGTAATGATCCTTGGTCTAGAGGGACCCTGAGAAGGGCTGGGGCAACAGGAACATCATGAGAGTCAATGAGGAGATGTGCAAAGCTGGTGTTGGAGAGACACCAGACTGAAAACTGACTAGAAATATGTGGTTGAGCAGCTGTAGTGCTGTAAGGTGACAGCTGATGCCAGGCTGAACATGAGCCATCAGTCACTCTCACCCCCAAACAAGGCAAAACACATACAGGGCTACAAAATCCAGAGGATCTTCCCACCAACCACTCTAGGGTTGCACCAGTCACCAAATTCCAAAGCACCACTGGATCCCACCACTCACTGCCTGGTCTTGACCTCATAGGCATGAGGATTGCAGCCTTTCTTCCCCTGCCCTGAGCCCATGCAGCAGCCTGAGGTCACTACATGGCCCCTCAGCAGTGTCTTGATTGAGTGCAAATATTGCCTAGTAACAAACAAAATGTCAGTGTGCTGTCAACGTTGTTCTCATCTTCAATCCAAAACACAGCACTATTCCAGCTGCTAGGAAGAAAATTAACTCTATCCCAGCCTAAACCCCCAGGACACTGATGCACCACTGCTTCTCAGCCAAACTTCTCTCCAGAAAAAGGACACCAGAGAATGGAAGGAGTCCTATGGGTGAGGAACTGCAAAGGGACCTGTCAGTGTTGCATCTAAAAACTGAATCATCCATCTGCCTAGGCACAACCAAGTGGAAAGACATCCAAAAACTTGGGAGGAGGGAGTTTGCTAGGTCCCACTGATGCCCATCATTTTTGCCATTCTCTGTCTTTCTCCACCTATCTTCAAGGACATCATGTTATCCCTCCAGGTCACTTTCAAAGGTTTCCCAGTGGTCTCTCTTGAGGAGTTCACCATTCCCACCATCACCAAAAAGGTGATAAAATTTGGGTTCATGGCTGGGAAGCGACTTGACCAAGTCCCAAACCCTGTGCCCTTACTCCCCGTCTGTCCTGTCCCTGAACAGCCTTGCTTTTCTGGAGACACCACATCCAGGAGTCCTGGCTCTCCACAGGCTTGATTAGCTGGAGGTGCTTTTCCAAGCTCCTCATTGAATTCCTCCTGCTCAGGAGGGAGCACAGACCATTCCACAGCCTCAAACAACTTCTTGATGTTAAATTCCCCAATCTCCTAGTGCTGAATCCACCTTGAAATTGGTCTTGAAACCTGTTTGCAAGCAGCCAGGAAGGGGGCTTAGGAGGGGAAGCAGGAGGGAAAATAAATTAGATATATTTTCTGTGAGAAGAAAGAATTGAAAGGAAGAAAATTCAGTTCTGCAGAGTAATAATGGAGTTGTGACCAGGAAATGCCCTTATGTGAAGGAGTAGTGAGGAGAGGTAGCTGTGGGGATCAGGCACGTGAGGTGTGCTGGCAGAGGAGGGAGGATTCCAGAACCATCACTGGCAGCAGCAAGTTCAGCATCTTGCCCAGGTCAGACCTGACTCAGGTCAAAAGCCAGGGTCCAAGAGGGAAGCTCTGATGGGTCTTCCTGGCAGGAGGAGGGATTTAACCACAATAAGAAATATTAAAAAGCTGTTTTCCCCCTGCTTTCCCACTGTGTATACATCTCAGGTGTGGAGTGGGCTCTTCCCATGGAGAGAATCACCACCTATACCTAGGATGAGGTCTATCCCTATTTCAAACTCAGGGGATCAGGATCCTGTGAAATGCCAGGGAGGTAGAGACACAATTTTATTCAATTTGGTTTCTCTCCTTTAGCATAAATCTGGCTGTCACTGAAGGAGAATGAGTTTTGGCTCTCTCAAGAGAGGAACAAGAGCAGCATCCCCTTAAAATCAGAGCTTGATAGTTGAGGAACCATAAAACCATCAGCTTGGGAAGGACCCTAAAGATCTGGTTCCAACCTCCTTGCTATGGGCAGGGATACAAGGTCAGGAGGGTGGTCCTCTAGTGATGGGATTCAGCACCCACGTAACTCAATGTCACTGCCAGCCCATGGCTTTCCTCAGATCTCCTTGCAAAACCTTGGCAAAGAGATGGATTAGTGACATCTCCAATACTGGAAACTTGTTCTTCATCCAGCTCTGCAGAAGGCAAGGGAAAAAGCCACATTCCTGTTGGGCCAGTTTTCTCAGTGGCAGCGGTTTGTAAACCTCCTTTCAGGATGTATGAACTGATGTGAGGTGAGAACTGGAAAGAACCTAAACCCAGTTAAGGACTGGAGATACCAGCTCTTGCATCATTTTCCCTGCCAACCCCAAATCAGTCTTTTCAGGGGAAGGCTATTTCTCCCTCCTCTTTCCTCCCCCTTCCCCCCTACCTCTGATGCCTCAGAAAGCCACTCATCTGCTCTGAGCTTGACAGGGACAGGTCAGTCCTTCTGTCACTGCTAATCTTTGGGTACTTTTAGTGTCAGTCTAATGACAGCACACCTCTCTGCCGCGGCGCCCAGCCACCGCAATAAAAGCCTCTTAAAGACCCCCAGCCCCTCTGAGCAAAGTGGTTTGCCCGCTGCCTGGGCCCCTTCCTTCCCTTTGAGAAATGGCATCTGGACAATTAGGCCCTGCTGCCCGTGACAAGAATCAGATGTGAAGCCTTCCACCTGGAGAGGCATTAAAAGGGCCTCGGCGGGAAGCGCTGGGAGACGCACCGCTCGCCCCCTTCACCTGTCCTCCTGAGCCTCCCTGCTCCCACCTTTCCTCTCCGCTCAAAGGGAGCCAGAAGCTCAGAGGATGCTCTCAGGAGCACCCAGGGTGGTTTGGTTCATCTTCCCCTACGCCCCCCTCTCTGTTCTGTGGGTGTTGAGGGTTTGTTTCCAGCCTGTTTTGGTGTTAGGGCTCTGTGGGGCATCGGGACAGCTTTGGCTGCACAGGATCACAGGGGTTGGAAGGGACCTCCAGAGATCATCAGGTCCAACACCCCTGCCAAAGCAGGGTCCCTAGGACAGGGCACACAGGGAGGCATCCAGATGGGGCTGGAATCTCTCCAGAGAAGGAGACTCCACACCCCTCTGGGCAGCCTGGCCCAGGGCTCCCTCACCCTCACTGGAAAGAAGTTCTTCCCCACGTTGGTGTGGAACTCCCTGTGCTCCAACTTGAGGCCATCACCCCTTGTCCTGTCCCCACAGACACTGAGAAGAGGCTGCCCATGTCCCCCTGTGTCCCACCCTTCAGCTGTTGATAACCATTGATCAGATCCCCTCTCAAGCTGCTTCTCTCCAGGCTGAACAGCCCCAGGTCCCTCAGCCTTTCCTCCCAGGGGAGATGCTCCAGGCCCTTCAGCATCTCCAGAGCCTCCTCTGGACTCTCTCCAGGAGATCCCTGTCTTTTCTATCCCAGGGAGCCCAGCACTGGACACAACACTCCAGCTGGGGCCTGAGCAGGGCAGAGCAGAGGGGGAGGATCCCCTCCTGGGACCTGCTGCCCACACTCCTCCTGATGCCCCCCAGGATGCCATGGGCTCTCTCAGCCCCCAGGGCACACTGCTGGCTCATGGCCACCCTGTCACCCAGCAGGACCCCCAGCTCCTTCTCCACAGAGCTCCTCTCCAGCAGGTCACCCCCACCCTGTCCTGATTCCAGCAGTTCTTCCTTCCCAGGTACAAGACAGGCTTAGTCATAGTGCCAAGCTTGCCATGACTTTCATGATGTTCCTGTTGCCCCAGCCCTTCTCAGGGTCCCTCTAGACCAAGGATCATTACAAGGGGTGATGGCCTCAAGTTGGAGCACAGGAAGTTCCTGGAAGATCCAGGTCAGTTCCCAGCAGCAGCTCTATCCCAATTGGTAAATTCAAGGGTGCCCAGACAGCTCTTTCCCTCTTTTATGGGATAAAAGAGTTAGAGAGTGTCAAATCATCCATTCCTTGCCCATTTACCTTGGAAGCAGGAACTGGAAGTGTTTAACTTTAATACAGAGTTAGCTTTTGTGGCTGTCAGCCCCAAAAACATCCTCTTGCCACCCCTGTTCACAAGCAAAATAGATTCAGATGGCAACCAGGTGGCATGGTTCTTCCAGGCCCATCTCTTCACTGGGTTTTTGGCTTTTGCAGTGCTTGGTTTTCACCCCTGTCACCAGAAATACATGGGAGAGAGAGGGCAGCACTCTCATGGAGGGGATGTGAACCTCACAGCATGGTGTCTCTGTGTTTGAGGTGGAAATCTAGGGCTTCCAGCCAGCTGTCTGTGCCCCACTCTATTCTGGGCCCACTGCCCCCTCCCCAGGGGAGCCAGCATGTTGTTTCCCACCCGAAGTGGCTGCAGAGCTATGCTGTGTGCTGGTAACGAGCTGATGAATGAAGTGTGCAATAATATTAATAATAAATAAGCTTGTCTGTTGGTTTAGAGGATTTTGTTCTGCTGCAGGGCTCATCAAGGCATCCACGGGGACCTGTTGCATTCAGAGGCAGCATTGTGTCCTTAAACCATTACACTATCTCCACAGTGGTGTACAACACGTTCACTTGCTTCAGACACCATGTGTTGGTACAACCACTGAACCCCCTGCTCTCAGCACTGCAGGATGGCAGCATTAACTCTGGCACAACTCAATAGCAGCACAGCTCTCACAGTGTCTCCCCTCACTTCACCAAATTTTGGGTTTCAAGGGAAGAGGTTGATAGAGGGCTGGAGCAGCTCCCCTAGGAAGAGAGGCTGAGGGAGCTGGGCTGGGTCAGCCTGGAGAAGAGAAGGCTGTGGGGGGACCTCATTGCAGCCTCCCAGTCCCTGAAGGGAGCAGAGGAACAGGAGGGGAATCAGCTTGTTCAAAGGGCAGAGCCTGGCAGGACAAGGGGGCTGGAGTGAAGCTGGAGGAGGGAAGGGTTAGAGGAGATCTGAGGGGGAAGTTCTTTGCAGAGAGAGTGGTGAGGGGCTGGAAGGGGCTGCCCAGAGAGGGGGTGGGTGCCCCATCCCTGGAGGTGTTGAAGGCCAGGTTGGCTGTGGCCCTGGGCAACCTTGTGTAGCTCCAGGCCTGGAGGTTGGTGTCCCTGCCTGTGTCAGGGGGGTTGGAGCTCTGTGATCCTTGGGGTCCCTTCCAACCCAGACCAGTCTGGGATTCTATGATAGTTCAATAGGGTTCAGTTCAGCTCAGCAGCTTGGTTGCATTCAGAGGAGTGCACTCTGGGGAAGGTGAGAGACGTTATTCCCATGCCCTGGCACATGTCCCAGGCAGTGTAGGGATGAAGTCAGCAGGCTGCCAAGGGGCAGATGGGTGTGCTGAGAGCTGTAGGCAGCCAGCATGAGCTGCAGGGTGGATGAACCAGAACGAAGAGGCAGTAAGTCACCAGGAGTCAGGAAGGGCTCAGTGGGAAGCTGGGATTGCATGGTGCAGCCCCAGCCATTTGGGGGTTTGTGACTGTACAGCTCACTCACTTGACTCGATGCAAGGTCTTGGTATGTCTTCAGGCTCACCCATTAGAAAGCAATTTCACTCATCCTCCAGAGTCACTGGGGCTTTGACTGTATTAGAAATCAAGCAGTGGCAGGGAATGTGCTCAGGCCCTGGAAAATTATTGGTGCAGTCCCTAGGCATCTGTGGACCAGCCCAATTAGCTGACTCCCAAATGATTCACAAGCATCCTGCAATCATCATGGGCCAAGAGGCCATTCCCAATATGCCCTTAGATGCAACCACTGGGTTAGGGAGGGCAAAAGATTTTAATGAGGCAACTATGATCATTCCATGCCATGGGGCCTCTGTGCCACAGTCTGGTCCCAAGCATGTTTGACTTACTAATAGAAACATATCCTAGGAAGCTAAAATCAGTCTTTCTGACCTACCATGGAAAAATGATGAAACAGCACCTCCAAGGCACTTTGGCACTCAACTCCCAGCTCCCTGAGGATGACTGAGCCTAAGGGATGTTGCCTGAAGGAGAAAAGCAGGAGAGACCATTGTACAGACTAGAAGAGCCTTTTTTTGGTTTTTTTGCTTGTGGTCCAAAAAGACATGAGAAAATCCAGCTCCTAAAACTGGGTGAGATCCATCAGAGCTGTGTAGGAGACACACAGCCACAAAATGTTCAACAAGCACAATACTGGTGAGAGGATCATAATGGTGCTCACCAGTTTTGCAGGTCTGAATTGCCCTTCCTTCACTGTATGACCCCCTTTCCAAAAGACAGGTTTAACCTCCCTTTGAAACAGGGACTTGACTAAGAAAGGGTTGTCCACCATACAAACCAGAGAAGAGGAGAGTTCAATTTGTCAAAGACATCCTGAAGGTGGGGGCACTTCCCAGAGGAAAGAGATTTAAAAAAACCCCAACAGATGGTGATGGGCACCTCAGTCAGTGTCAGCCATCAGAAAATGAATGATCTTGTCTAATTCCAGCTTGATGAGTTGACAAAAAGACTCTGGCAGCGAAGGCATGGTTCTTCCCACCTACTTGAGGAAGACGCCAAGGCTGCCAGGCAAGGTGCTGTCACCCCTGAAAACCAGGAGAGGCCAAGATGCAACTCAAGCTGTGTAGAAGCCTGCTTGGGCATCTCCAGCTGTAGCTGTTCTTCTCAATAAACATCTTATGCTTGGGAAGTGTTGCCTGTTGTTGCAGGAGAAATAGACCTGTGATGATTTCTCAGTGACAAATGTCATGGAACCACCTTTTCTAAAGTGAAAATCAAGATGTCCAAGCAAAATCAATAAGAAATAAAGAGGAACCCTTCTGACTGCTGAGTAGATCCCCTTCCTCCTTCCCACGTTTTGAGCAGCCAAGTGGGCAGTTTCATCTTCTTCCTAGTTGCCACGATGATCTTCTTGGCAGGGAAGGAAAGAACTGGGAGGAAACTAGGTCAGCACTGTCTCTGTTGGAAAGGGGTCCTA
Source organism: Rallus limicola (assembly GCA_022605955.1). NCBI lineage: Eukaryota > Metazoa > Chordata > Aves > Gruiformes > Rallidae > Rallus > Rallus limicola. The sequence continues at coordinate 882,853 of JAKCOZ010000100.1, read as the reverse complement.
CACCAGAGCCATGACACCCTGTTTTGTGGGGCTGTAGAAACCCCAGGAGTCATAGAGGGGATGAGGAAGCAGAACTGATGGAAGATGGAATGCCTTGAGGCCTAAGGGACAGGCCTGGCTTGAGTATCACAGTGGCCAGCACAAGGCCAGGTGAGTGAAAGCATGAGAGCTCTTGTTATATCAGAAGAAAACACATGAGCCCCAGAAACCACCCTGGCTGCCTCACTCATGTGTGTCCCACAACCCCATCTGAGCTCCCTGCAGCACATCCAGGAAACAGCCAAGTTTCCTTGGATCCTGCCTCTTTCTCTGGCTCTTTCTGCATGGTGCATCTCAAGTGCAGTCAATTAGAGCCATGGATCAATTAAGCATTAACGGGCAAGGAAGATAAATTACTCAAATGGGTAATCCCTGAGTCCGGAAGGGAAAATTCCCTGGTGTTGATTCATGTGGATTCTCCTCTTTTTCAAGCCTGACCGGATGCTCCTTCAGCTCTCAACACAAGGCCTCACACAGGTATGAGGTGCCATGCAGTCTGCAGGAGGGTTTCTTTTTCCCTCTAGACATTCCATTTGGATTGTATGGGGGAGCCCCACTCCTGGAGGGTTTCGTTCCTTCCCCCCTCCTCCGTTTCCTCACTCTCCCCAACACATTCATAGAATCATAGAATCACAGACTGGTCTGGGCTGGAAGGGACCCCAAGGATCAGAGAGCTCCAACCCCCCTGACACAGGCAGGGACACCAACCTCCAGGCCTGGAGCTACACAAGGTTGCCCAGGGCCCCAGCCAACCTGGCCTTCAACACCTCCAGGGATGGGGCATCCACCCCCTCTCTGGGCAGCCTGTTCCAGCCCCTCACCACTCTCTCTGGAAAAAACATCCCCCTAAGATCCAATCTAAACCTTCCTTCTTTTAGTTTTAATCCATTCCCCCTTGTCCTGCCATTGTCTTCCCAGCAACTCTTCAGCTTGGGTAAATCTTTGCAAAATTATAAGAAGCTGAACCTATTCCCACCTTTCCTACCCCAGGAGGCAAGGTTTTGAAGACTTACAGCCACACTGTCTCTTGCCAATGAAAGCCCAGACAACGGAGTGTGTGTGTGTAGCAGTGTGTATGTATTTCCATGTGGATATTACCAAGGAAGGGCCATGAAGATGCTCAGAGGGCTGGAGCAGCTCCCCTATGAAGAGAGGCTGAGGGAACTGGGCTGGGTCAGCCTGGAGAAGAGAAGGCTGTGGGGGGACCTCATTGCAGCCTGCCAGTCCCTGAAGGGAGCAGAGGAACAGGAGGGGAATCAGCTTGTTCAAAGGGCAGAGCCTGGCAGGACAAGGGGGCTGGAGTGAAGCTGGAGGAGGGAAGGGTTAGAGGAGATCTGAGGGGGAAGTTCTTTGCAGAGAGAGTGGGGAGGGGCTGGAACAGGCTGCCCAGAGAGGGGGTGGGTGCCCCATCCCTGGAGGTGTTGAAGGCCAGGTTGGCTGGGGCCCTGGGCAACCTTGTGTAGCTGCAGGCCTGGAGGTTGTTGTCCCTGCCTGTGTCAGGGGGGTTGGAGCTCTCTGATCCTTGGGGTCTCTTCCAACCCAGACCAGTATGGGATTCTATGATTCTATGATTACCAGTCCTGACCTGACTGGAGTGAGTTTATTTACACATTAGGATTAGAACTTCCCCCATAGCTGGCAGATTGAGTGAGGAAGGTCTGGTGAAGGATAGAAAGGAAAAAGAAATCTCCCTCAGGAACTGGAAGAGTTATCAGGGCCTGTAACAGGCTGCCCAGGGAGGGGGTAGAGTCCCCACCCCTGGCTGTGTTTAACAGAAGGGGAGATGAGGTGCTCAGGGATCTGGTTTAGCACAGGACAGGAACAGTTGGACTTGATGATCTTAAAGGTCTTTTCCAAACTTGTGATTCTGTGATTCCATGTATGGCATGAATCCCTGGGCTTTGCTGCCTTTCTATACTGTTGTGGGGCACTCAATCACTCCTCCATGCCAAATTTTATAGCTCTTGTGAACCCATACAAAGCTGCATCACTTTCAGCAAGGTGTCCTTGTCTGAAACCCTTTTGGGTGGCTGGTACCACCCACTCCTGAGCTGGGGCAGTGTCAGATCATGTTTTTCTATGGAAGGTCCCAAGTTTAGTCACAAATGTATTCCCAAGCTATAGGAGACATAAAAGGTCCCTGGTGTTTAATATTTTGTGGTTTCATTATTACATTTGGCTCCACATCTCCCTTGTTCAGGGGTGCCTGGACACTGACAATAAGCAGCCAGGGCAGGCAAGGCAAGGCAAGACAATGCAATGAAAGGAAAATCCATCCTTCCTCACAGCAGCTCCTGTTTCTATGTCTGCTTCATCCTTGCTCCTCTATTCCCTTAAACCTCCACAAGCCCTGCTTATATCAGCCATGCAGATGCAGAAACTCTTCTTTCCCCTCCACACTCCTCCTCCTCCTCCTCCTCTCTCTCCCCCTCCAGCTGCTTGAGAAATGCAAACCTCCTTCCTATTAGGAGGAAAAAAAGGGTGTGCTACCAGGTTGAAAGAGAAAGCAGAGGACTGGTTTAAAGGGGTTTAAATTGGAGCTTTATGGATATTTCTCTCCCTCCTTTGTGAGCACATTAAACTTTTCTTTCGTTAAAAACCAAGAGGACAGGAACGGGAAAGGAGAGGAGAGAAGGGAAAGAGAAGGTGGTGGGGGGGGGGGGGGTTGGGGTGGGGAAAAAGCCCTCAGATATTCATGTGTGACACAGCTCAGGGAGGTGAGACGTATGGCTGATTTGCTTAATGCTGACAGGTCTTTCTTCTTATTGGAAAGAAAACACAGCAGGGATCCTAAAATGTGCCGTGTAAAGGTCCATGGCAGGAGCATTTCCAATCTTCCTTGGGGATGCTGAGGGCCAGGTATTCACACAGGCACATCAGGGGAAAATAACACAAAAAGTTCTTCAGTAGACTCCCATTAACCTGCTGCCTATGGTAATGTTGAGCTTAAAGTCATTCCAAAACACCCAGCGCTCCTGCGCTGGCTGGGATGGGGATGTGAGTGGGATGGGGTGTGGGCATCAGGGTGCAATGCCAGCCTGACCAAGTGGGGCAGAGAAAAGGAAGAGTGGGGAGAAAGAAAAGGAGAAAGTGGGATGCTGATGCAAGGGATGGGGCAGGGAGGAGGGGAGGATGCAGAGAAAGCAAAGACAAAGGAAAAAAGGGAGGAGATCTGGAAAGGGAGAGACAAAAATGAAGGTGAGAGTTAGGATGGGGGGTGCTTCCCATGTGGTTCAGCTCACTGTTGGGTTCATGTAGGATGGGGGGTGCTTCCCATGTGGTTCAGCTCACTGCTGGGCTTACATAGGATGGGGGGTGCTTTCCATGAGGTTCAGCTCACTGCTGGGCTCATATAGGATGGGGGGATGCTTTCCATGAGGTTCAGCTCACTGCTGGGCTCATATAGGATGGGGGGATGCTTTCCATGAGGTTCAGCTCATTGCTGGGCTCATGTAGGTTGAGGGGTGCTTCCCATATGGTTCAGCTCACTGCTGGGTTCATGTAGGTTGAGGGGTGCTTCCCATGTTGTTCAGCTCACTGCTGGGTTCATGTAGGTTGAGGGGTGCTTCCCATGTGGTTCAGCTCACTGCTGGGCTCATGTATGAGTGTTCTGTAGACTTGCCCAAGGAGGTGTCTCCCAGAAGAGAGCAGAGGTTGTATCTGGGTATTTGGGAGGTGGAGTACCTTCTGGGATCCACCAGCCCAACTCTGCCCTGGGTTGCTATGACTCCCTCCCCTAGGAGAAGTACCCTGTGGCCAGCCTGACTGTGCTGCCTGTCTCCTCCAGTGAGCAGTTGGCTTTATCCTGGGGGTTGCACATTCACCTTTCCTCAGGTCAGCAGGACGTGTCACAGTAACATCATGCACAACACACAAGCTGACACAGCTGATGGCCCCTGATGCTGGGAAGGCTGAGAAGCTCAACAGATTAAGACAAGACTCAAGGGCAACCTCCCAGCTGCAGATGAGGCAATGGTGATCACTGGTATGTCACCTATCCAAGGGGAACATCCTCCCACCATTCTCTTCTCCATGCCTGTTGGCACTATGTCTGACTTGTGACAAAAGCTGGAGCAGACCTTCATGGAAAGTCATGAGAACAGATAGATGCACACATGGCTGTAACAGCAAAGTCACAAGGAGAGGCTGGTGAGAGGCTGGTGAGGGGAAAAAGAAGAGGAGATAGAGAAGCGGGGTGGATACCTGCAAGGAACAAGGGTCAAGGGGCTCAAGGATTAAGCCAAAGATGAAAAGATGGTGGAATTTGGGTCTGGGAGCTGTATGATGGTGAGCACAAGCTGATGGCACAGTGCATTTCTGAATGGCCAGGTAATGGCAATGAATGGAGAGGGAATGGTTTGTAGCTCCCACTTGTAGGGTCAGCACGTGCATAGTGTATCAGCCATTCAGCCTCTCTGCTCTGAGTGATGAGAAAGGAGCAGGGAATAAGTCAGATCACAGAGTGTTGCAGTAGCAGCACTTGAGAACACCTGAGGACAGCTGAGGACAGAAGACATGTCCTTGCTGGAACCACCAAAGAAAAGCACCAGACTTCATGGGATTAATTGCACACCCACCATGTGAATGTTGATTCTGCAGCATCTTCATCCAAACCAGGTGCTCTGGGACCCATTTTTTTGCCTCATAACTAACCCAGAAAGTCAAGCTTGGGGTATAGTTTGCCTCACCCTGAAGTGGTCCTTGTTCAGACAAATCTTCTCCACCTGCCATTGACTGTGTCACCTCTTGTGCAAAGTGAAAGAGCTTTTTCACTCCCACTCCCCAGCAGCTCCTGCATACAGGATCCAGGACACAGAGGCTTTTGGGCAGGTGGCATTATAAGTGGATCAGTGAAGGATCTATAGCCTTGAATTAGCAGCTGGGTCTCTTTTGGGAGAGGCTGTACAGACCAGAACAAGCAAGAGGTGCCACGTTACAACTGGGAGATCTACCAGCCAAGGATTGCTGTGGCACATATTTGTTCCCACATTGTCTCATATACTAAGGAGACAAGACAAATGGAGCAGAAAAGTCAAGAATATCCCTTCTCACTTTAAGATACAACCTTGGACAGTCCCTTTCTGCATGTCACTGTGCAGTTGCAATGGCTGAGGAAGCTGCTGATTTTACAAACATTTTTTCTCCCAGACTTGGGACAGATCTGTCCAGGGAGCACACAGCTGCAGATAGCAAACAACCAGCTGCTGCCAGACATGGATGTACTCATTGCTCCTCTCCCCACTCCACTGTGATGAAGCAGCAGTTTTTTCCAGCAGAACCAAGGGAGGAACCTCTTGGGACACAGGTCAGAGTTACTGTTTCCTAGAGCTGGAATCTGTAAGCAGATTTTACACCAGGTTGGTCTCCATCTGAGAACTGGAAATCAGTGATCAAGAGGAGGCTTAAGCCCTTTTCCTCTCATCCCTAAAGTGTGTGGCACAGAGAAATCAAGACATAAACCACACTGACTGCCCTGGTTTTATGCCCACTAACCACAAAGGGGTGGTGGGCACACACCTCACTTGCAGGTCCCTGAAAGTAAATGAGGAATGTCTCACCTTGGTTTCTCTTTCTGCTACTAACTCTTTTCTCCATGCTTTACTTTTCCACACCTCTGAAATAGGGGTTAGGGTGTTGACCTCCTTCATTGAGTGCTTGGAGATCAATTGATGAGAGGGGTTGATGGCAGTTCCTGCTTGATGGCTTTGCAAAAGGCTAGCTGAGGTTTTGGCATTAAGACCTGTGACCTTCCTCAAATGTCTGGCTAATGCTTCCGAGCTTGTTCGTGTCAGTCACAGAATCACAGGGGTTGGAAGGGAGCTCCAGAGATCATCAGGTCCAATCCCCCTGCCAAAGCAGGGTCCCTAGGACAGGGCACACAGGGAGGCATCCAGATGGGGCTGGAATCTCTCCAGAGAAGGAGACTCCACACCCCCCTGGGCAGCCTGGCCCAGGGCTCCCTCACCCTCACTGGGAAGAAGTTCTTCCCCACATTGGGGTGGAACTCCCTGTGCTCCAACTTGAGGCCATCACCCCTTGTCCTGTCCCCACAGACACTGAGAAGAGGCTGCCCATGTCCCCCTGGGTCTCACCCTTCAGCTATTGATGCCCATTGATCAGATCCCCTCTCAGGCTTCTTCTCTCCAGGCTGAACAGCCCCAGGTCCCTCAGCCTTTCCTCCCAGGGGAGATGCTCCAGGCCCTTCAGCATCTCCAGAGCCTCCTCTGGACTCTCTCCAGGAGATCCCTGTCTTTTCTATCCCAGGGAGCCCAGCACTGGACACAACACTCCAGCTGGGGCCTGAGCAGGGCAGAGCAGAGGGGGAGGATCCCCTCCTGGGACCTGCTGCCCACACTCCTCCTGATGCCCCCCAGGATGCCATGGGCTCTCTCAGCCCCCAGGGCACACTGCTGGCTCATGGCCACCCTGTCACCCAGCAGGACCCCCAGCTCCTTCTCCACAGAGCTCCTCTCCAGCAGGTCACCCCCAGCCTGTCCTGATTCCAGCAGTTCTTCCTTCCCAGGTGCCAGACTCTCCCCTTGCTTTTGTTGAACCCCATCTGGTTTCTCCCTGCCCAGCTCTCCAGCTTGTCCAGGTCTCTCTGGATGCCAGCACAGTGTTCCTCACAGAGATGTTCCCCATCCCAGCCTGCCTTAGGACCACTATGCAGATCCCAGAAGAAAAACTGTTCTTCTCCAAGACATGTGAGTCACCTCCCAGTCCTAAAGGACTTTAGGGCTTCATCCTTCCAAACACTACTTTGAAAATATTCTGTACTCATCCACCAGCTCTCATGGAGGCTGGAAATCAGGAAAAGCACGTTGCCATCACTTAACTATGAAATAGGGGCTTAAAAAGGCTGTGGTGTCTCTTTCCTTGGAGATAATCTAAATTCAACTAGACAGTGCTATTGGCCCTCCTTTGGGTGAGAGTTGGACTGTGTGACCTGCAAAGGTTCTCTCTGACCCAAGTCATTCCTTAACTGCATGGCATCACCTCACATGCAGTTAAAGGATGAACCCCAGAAAAATCATGTGTGGGGGTCACTCATGGACCTCCATTTCATGCCCATCAGCAGAAAATAATGTTGATCCTCTTCTGGATCTTACATCTCAGTGCTTTCTGAAGTTCACCTTCCCTTCATATTTGGACCACTGCTATTTTCTGCAGCCCTTGCCCATAACTTCACACCTGGCAACATTCCCCACAGAATAGAATATTCCTACAATCCATCCTGTAGCCTTTCCTTCATCCTGACCTGATCAGTGGGTATGTGTCCCCACTATGCATCCCAAGGCATGTCCTTGTCTACATGGGAAGGATGGCTCTGGAGACACCTCAACAAGAAAGGGAAATCTCTGTCATTCTCTGGCTAAATCAGGTATTTTGGAAATAAGTCTTGGTTCTTTCCAGAATTTTATGCCAACCTATGAGTCCCTGGTAAATCTTGACAGGCAGATGTACAGGCAAGACAAAGGAAAAGACAATGGGTTTCTCCAGTTCATAATTAAATCCTGGAGCAGCCTTAGATGTCTGATTCTTCCTGGACTACCCACACTTTGTCTCCCCACAGGGCTTGGACTACAGGGATGCAGCCCACTGGTCTTTACTTGCACTTCCCCATCTCCCTAACTTCACAGCATGAAACTGGGAAGAAGCAGTCTTTGTTAAGTGCCCTGACCACCACGTCCCCCTGGGATCTCCTTTTCCATACCCACCAGTACCAACATGCACAAGGAGAAGGACTTGGTCCTTCTGCTCTCCTCTCCAGCCCAACATCATCATGGCTCTCACCCCACTGCAAAGGTATCAGAGAAAGTTCCCATCACCACAGGCTCAGATCTCTGGCTACACCCTCCCTTGGTTCACTCTTCAGTCTATGACCTCTTCTCACACTACCACATTGGGAATGAGCAGGTACTTCTGGGCAGCCCTATAGTGTGCTGATAATGCCCCTTCTCAGCTCACTCCTTCCTCCTTCCAGGAAAGCAGAGGCCCATGCAGAAACAAGCTCTGCTCCTCTCTCCTTTCTTCCCCTTTTTTCTCCTCCCCTCTCCATCACGCCAGTTGTTTCATCCTTTGAGAACTCTCTGCTTCTCCCTGTGGGACCCACTTTAAAAAACAAGGAGGGGAGGAGAGGGGGGGGGGAGAACGGGGAGGGGGGAGAGAGAAGGGGAGAAAACTCCATTGTCTTGTCAAAGGGAATAAGTGAAAAGTTGCAAGTATCTCTCTGCAGGTTTTGGCTCCTGTGTGTTCTCCTTTCAAACCCTGCCAGCCTCAGGGGCTGTCATTTCGCCTTCATCTCAACGGATCGACCCGTGGTTTCCCCACTGCTTCTCCCCCCTTCCCCAGCACCACTGAGCGTGGAGCTGCCAGGCCTTTCACGGCCACCGCCGGCTTGATCCTATTGACAGGTCTCTCCTCTTTGCTTCCCTTTCAAAGGTGGGGCTCCCTGTCCCTTTCCTTCCTCCCTTCCTTTTCCTTTTCTCCCCTCCTTCCCTCCCTTTCATTGCCTGATGTTTCTTCCTCTCAGAGGTGCGCTGCCGGCAAGGTGCCGCTGCGCGACGACTTGACAAGGCCACACGCGGTGGAGCTGGGGCCCAATTATAAACCCCTCTTTAAGAGCGGCCTTCATTTAAAAGAGGGAGATCAGAGCTGTCGGAATATTAACAAGCTCTTGCCAGCAGCTCAGCATCCAGCAGCGGCACAGAGGGGCCTGTGCATCAGGGATGTGAGCTGGGTGGAGGAGTGTGAGCGCTAGGCCCCAGTGATGCCCTGGGCAAAGAGCTTCCAGGGGTAGGTGTGCTGTTGTGCAACTGGTGAGCCAGGCCTGGTGTTGGCTAAAACAGTTTATCCCAGTCAGGCTGAATGGATTTTTTTTTTGGGGGGGGGGGTGTCCATCACAGATGTGTCACCCTCCTTCCACCAGACATCACCCAGCCATGGGGAGGCAGCGTGGCCTTACGGTTGAAGCAAGAGAAGTTCTGTCACCACTGCTGAAGGTGGCTTTGGGACTTGTCCCCTGGGTGGCACAGGGCTTCCCAAGGTGCTGGGGAGTCACCCTCCTGTTAAAGCCTCAAAGGGGAATCAGACAGGAGGTGGGTCTGGAAAGCACTCCCCTGAAGTGACATCACTTGACTTCACCAGCAAGGGGTCTAGCTACACAGCCCAAGTCACAGAAGGCAAAGGCAGGGACTGGGAGAATGAAGAACAGCCCACTGTAGGATAAGATCAAGTTTGTGAACATATAAGAAACCTGAAGGTGCATAAGTCCACGGGACATGGGTCCTAAGGGAACCATGCAGATGAAGTTGCTACGTCAGTCTTCATTTTATTTGAGCAGTCATGGCAGTCTGGTGAAGTTCTGGAAAAGGGGACCCATAACCCCCATTTTTAAAAAGGGACAAAGGGAGACCTGTGAAACTACAGGCCTGTCAGTCTCACCCCTGTGCCTGACAAGATCATGGAGCAGATCCTCCTGGAAACTATGCTCAGGCACATGGAAAATAAGGAGATGGTTGGTGACGGCCAACGTGGCTTCACTAAGGGCAAATCAGGCCTAATGATTTTGGTGGCCTTCCACAACGGGGTTACACCATTGGTGGATAAGGGAAGAGCACCTGACTTCATCTACCTGGACTTGTGAAAAGCATTTGACACTGTCCCACACAACATCCTTGTGTCTGAATTGGAGAGACATGGATTCAACAGATGGACCACTCAGGGGATAAGGAATTGGCTCAGTGATCATATGCAGAGAGTTACAGTCAACAGTTAGATGTCCAGGTGATGAGTGGCATTCCTCAGGGGTCAGTATTGGGACCAGCACTGTTCAGCATCTTAGTTGGTGGCATGGGCAATGGGGTTGAGTACACCCTCAGCAAGTTTGGCAAGCACACCAAGCTGTGTGGTGCAGTCAACATGATGCAGGGAAGGGATGGTGTCCACACCTTGACAGGCCTGAGAGCAAACCTCATGAAGTTCAAATAGACCAAGTGCAAGGTCCTGTGACTGGGTTGAGATAATCCCAAGCACAGATACAAGCTGGGCAGAGAATGAATTGAGAGCAGCCCTGAGGAGAAGGACTTGGGAGTTTTGGAGGACAAGCAGTTTAACATGACCTGTCAATGTGCACTTGCATCTCAGAAAGCCAACCATATTCTGGGCAGCATTCAAAGAAGCAGATTGATGGAGGGGAATTGTCCCTCTTTACTGTGCTCTGGAGAGACCCCACTCAAGTACTGTGTCCAGCTTTGGGCCACCAAAATAAGAAGGACCTGTTGAAGGGAGTCCAGATGAGGCCACCAAGACCATTAGAGGGCTGAAGCACCACTCCTATGAAGACAGGCAGAGACAGTTGGGCTTGTTCAGCCAGGCATATATGCATTGGCAAGGTACAGTGAGACTGGTTACACTTTTATCAGACCTTCAGCAGAGAAAGCAGGTGAATTTTCAGCACACAAATGCTTCTTCAGATCTGCAAGAGAGGAAGAAATTGTCAAGTTGGTAAAAAATTGCATTGAGCACAGTGGATTTATGTTGATCAGCTGGATAGTCTGAGAGAAAAAGGCAGCTGTACTTGCAGACCAGAGGGGCTGTTTGTCCCTTGGGACAGAGGAAGGAAAGAGATGCATGCAGAGCTGATGGATCACTACAGTTAGCACCTGAGGATGCGTGCAAAAACTGTAGTACAGCATTAAACCCATGTTGTTCATAAATTCATAATGCCTGGTACAGAGCAGCTCTGAATCTTGAATTGCTCTGTGGCAAAGGTATTTAAGAGGTCTGCCTTGAGGATCAGGACTAAGAGGTCATAGGCTGTTGGAAAGCATTTCCCTGCTGGAGGCTCATCAGGCATCATTTCTCTGGTCCATGGTGATTGTCTGGTCTCGCTGGCTTTGTTTCCAGGAAATCATCCAGTGCATTATTTGGGGATTATATGTTGCATCTTTGGATGGGCAGAGCCTCTGGGTGGGCAAAATGAGCTGCTGGAGGCTGGAAGGTTTAATATCTCATACATGGGGTACAGAAAGTCACTCACCACTCTCCAGCCTGGGGACAGACAGCTTCCCCAGCTTCTCCTACATAAATCCTTCTTCAGACTGCCAGCAGCCACTGCAAGAACTATCAGGGACCCATATCACCCTTTGAAATGCAGGAGCTCACATAGTCCCAAGAGCATGTGGGAAGGGCCTAAGAAGATCAAAAAGACACACTTTTAATGTCTATTAATTCTCCTGTCAATACAAGATAATAGCTAATAATATTAGCAAAATAATTATACAGAAGGGATGTTGTCTCCTGCTCTATAAACCTGTAAAGATCAAACTCTCCAGAAGCTATTTCTCCTACCCTACCACTTTGTTTCCATTAAACTCAGCCAGGCTCTTCCACAGGCATCTGAATTCTCCACTGGGAGCACTCAGATTCTCTGACTCAAAGGATCCACTTCACATCCTCCAATGGATTTCACAAGAAATAAAAAACAGGGATGAGCACCTACCTCACAGCCATGTTCCCCACCACAAAAGCCCCCCTGATCTTCCCCAGAGCATGCAGCATCCTCCATCCCTGAAATGACAGGAGGCATGGCTCCAGGTCATGAGGATGCACTGTGTTGGGCACAGGCACTAAGCAAGCCCCAAAATCCATGGGGCAGCTTCTTCCCCATATTGCCAGCACATTTAGAGCTCTACACAGAGGCTGAAAGCCAACCTCCAGCTGGGCTAATGGCATTTAGCAATTGCCTGCCAACATGCAAGACTGCAAGGAAGAAGGAAAAGGCACTTATCTACACGTCAGAGATGGATTCACCCCACTGGTTCCTGCAGGAATACCAGTCCTTTCCATGCATGCTGGGAAACAGGCTTTCCCCCTAAAGGACTGCAAACTCCTTGGTGCATGCAGGTGCTGCATGAGTCATTTCTGGGAGAATCATAGAATCACAGCATGTTAGGGGTTCAAAGGGACCTCAAGAGATCATCTAGTCCAACCCCCTGCCAGAGCAGGAGCACCTAGATTAGGTCACACAGGAACACATCCAGATGGGGTTTGAATGCCTCCAGAGGAGACTCCACAACCTCTCTGGGCAGCCTGCCCCAGGGCTCTGTCACCCTTACATTGAATAAGTTTCTCCTTATGTTCTATGCTCCAGCTTGTACCTGTTGCCCCTTGTCCTATCATTGGATGTCACTGAGAAGAGCCTGGCTCCATCCTCCTGACATTCACCCTTTACATGTTTATAGACATTGATGAGGTCACACTTCAGGCTTCTCTTTCCCAGGCTAAAGAGACCCAGCTCCCTCAGCCTGTCCTCAGAAGGAAGATGTTCCACTCCTTTCACCATCTTAGTGGTCCTGTGCTAGACATTTTCAAGTAGCTCCTTGTCCTTCTTGAGCTGAGGGGCCCAGAACTGACTCAAAACTCCAGATGTGGTCTCCCCAGGGCAGAGTAGAGGAGGAGAAGGACCTCTCTTGACCTACTAACCACTCCTCATACACCCCAAGATGCCATTGGCCTTCTTGGCCACGAGGGCACATTGCTGGTTATGGTCATCCTGCTGTTCCCCAGGACCCCCAGGTCCCTCTGCCCTGTGCTGCTCTCCAACAGATCTGTCCCCGACCTATCTGGTTGTTCTTCCCCAGATGCCAGACTCTCCACTTGCTCTTTTTACATCTCTTGGAACTTCTCCCTGCCCAACTCTCCAGCCTGTCCAGACCTCACTGCGTGGCAGCACAACCCTCTGGGGTGTCAGCCACCCCTCCAGCTTTGTGACATCACCAAACCTGCTGACAGTGCACTCTGTGTCCTCATCCAGGTCACCAGTGAGTCTATTGAACAGTACTGGTCCCAGTACCAACCCCTGAGGGACTCTACTAGACACAGGCCTCCAGCCAGACTCTGTCCCACTGACCACAACTCACTGACTTCTTCCCTTCAACCAGTTCACAAGCCACCTCAGCACCTGATCCCCCAGACCACACTTCCTTAGTTTAGCCACGAGGATGCTGTGGGAGACGCTGTCAAATGCTTTACTGAAATCAAGGTGAACCACATCCACTGCCCTACCATCATCTATCCAGCTGGTTATGTCTTCATAGAAGGCTATCAGGTTAGTCAAACATGACTTCCATTTGGTAAAACCATGGTGACTGCTCCTAACAACCCTCTTCTCCTTGATGTGCCTAGAGACTGCACCAAGGATAAGTTGCTCCATCACCTTTCGAGGGATGGAGGTGAGGTTGACCAGTCTCTAGTTTCCCAGGTCCTCTTTCTTGCCCTTTTTATAGACTGGAGTGATATTTTTCTTTCCTCCAGTCCTCAGGCACCTCTCCTGTTTCCCACAACTTATCAAAGATGATGGAGAGTGTCCTAGCAATGACTTTCACCAGCTCCCTCAGCACCCACAGGTACATCCCATCAGGACCCATGGATTTATGGATGTCCAGATTGCTTAACTGATCCCTAACCCAGTCCACATCAACCCAGGCAAGCTCCTCATTTATCCTCACTTCTCCTGGGGCCTCAGAGGTCTGGGGCACCTGAGGATAGTCTCCAGTAATAAAAGAGATGGTGTGTATCTGCTACCTAAGACTGATCTCAAAGAAGGGAAGGAGGTTGTAAAACAACAGGTGATTCAAGGTCTCAGTGTTTTAGTTGTGAAAAGTTCCTGTTGGGTCTCCTGGGTAGGTGCTCCTCTGGATATCTTGGCCCTGAATTGCACACCAATACTGAGGGACTCATCCCTTGCAGCAGAGAATCAGAAAGGTCTGACTTCCAGGGTGGGGGGTGGAAAAGGGCAATAGGACCCAAACAAAGGCAATCACAGTATCTGTGGGGAGCAGACAGTAGAGCCTGAATCGTGATGGAGCAAGAAGCAGGAACCCCAAAATGCCTGCACAGAGGGTGGTGTACAACTCTTAGGGCCAGACAGCTCTTCACAGGCTTTTTAATCCAATTTGGACCATGGTGCTGCTGTCATCAGTTCCCACCTTCTGACCCCAGCAAACCTGGGGCAGGCATGGTCCTTGCCAGGCCTTTTAATGCTGCCTGGGGCCACGGGACATGGAGATGTTAAGGGAGCAAAGTGCTATGCTGTGGTGTGTTACACACTCAGCGTTGCTCCCCAGGAGCTTTGGGGACTGCTGATGTAGCATGACAGCAAATTTTACCCACCCCTAACCAACAACTGCCAGTAAAAACTCCCAGTCAGTAAAACTCCCCCTCAGAAAAGGACCAAGTCAGGAGATCAGAGGGAATCCAGCACCTCTCACTGCCTTTTCTGGAGGTAAATCACCAGGGTCATCAAATCCAAGTGCCCTGATACACCCATTTGCTAACTAGCCACAGAGACATTTGCAATGAGCCAAAGCTTCTGCTGGCATGTTTTGGAAGCCAGTAGCCATCATTTGACAGGACCACCCAGGATGGGCCAAGCAGGGTGGGGGGGGGATGCACTGTGCAAAGCTTCAAGGCAGCATCTCTTCCCTTCCCATCCACATGCTCTGGAGAAGCAGGGAGGGGGGAGAGAGACCTGCAAGCCCCAACCCTGCTAGCTCAGCACTTTTGTGCTTTCCTTGTCAGGAAGGAAAAGAAAAAAGGGGGGAAAAAAAGGAATAAAAAGCCCCTTTTTGTTGTTTTGTTTCCTTTTTCTGTTTGCTAATTTATTGTTTTGTCCTGAGTTTGTGCTTCTTGAAATCCCTTGTTCTTGATGCTCATTAAAATATTTTCGGGGTGTAGGGGCTCAGTTAGTTGCTGCTACACACTTTTTGTGTTTATTTTTCTCTCCTCCCCAGTTCCACATTCCCCCCCCCCCCCCCCCCCCCCACCTCCACTGCTACACAAGCCTGCGGTCAAAATGTCCCTGTGTTTTCCATCTGCTTATTACCCAGAGAATCAAGGCTCCTTAGCAATTTGCAACTCACTCCAAAGCAATCAATTATGCATCAAATGACTTTTTGATTCTTTACCTTGTGAGAGGAGAGATGGGAGGAAGAGGCTGTCTTTTTCTTCTTTTCCCCCTCCTCTATATTATTATTATTTTTATTATTATTATTATTCCCCTCTCTTCTTCTTGCTCTCTCCCTTTCTGTGCTCGAACGGGTCTGCCTGCTGGCATTGGGATTATGACATGATCAAATGGCTTGCTCTTAATTGGCAACAGCTCCAAGATTGAAAGAAGACAGAAAGATGAAAGAGAAGAGGCCACAGGAGCTACAGCCCTTGTGTATGGTGTTAGCAGATTGTTATAATGTCAGAATCATAGAAGCCCAGACTGGTCTGGGTTGGGAGGGACCCCAAGGGTCACAGAGCTCCAACCCCCCTGACACAGGCAGGGACACCAACCTCCAGGCCTGGTGCTACACAAGGTTGCCCAGGGCCCCAGCCAACCTGGCCTTCAACACCTCCAGGGATGGGGCACCCACCCCCTCTCTGGGCAGCCCCTTCCAGCCCCTCCCCACTCTCTCTGCAAAGAACTTCCCCCTCAGATCTCCTCTAACCCTTCCCTCCTCCAGCTTCACTCCAGCCCCCTTGTCCTGCCAGGCTCTGCCCTTTGAACAAGCTGATTCCCCTCCTGTTCCTCTGCTCCCTTCAGGGACTGGCAGGCTGCAATGAGGTCCCCCCACAGCCTTCTCTTCTCCAGGCTGACCCAGCCCAGCTCCCTCAGCCTCTCTTCACAGGGGAGCTGCTCCAGCCCCTCTGATCATCTCCATGGCTCCTCTGACCCCTCTCCAACAGTTCCCCATCTTTCTTGTCTTGGTGCCCCAGCTCTGGACACAGTGGGAGGATTGGGGTGACCCAGTCACTTTGGTGTAAGGGTGAGTGGGTGGCTGGATGGGACAGTCAGATGAGGACAGCCATGAGGATGATGGAAAAGGAGAGATGTCACTCATCATGCTGCAGACAGGGAGGCTCTATGTGCAGAGCACTGTTCTCCCCATCCTGGAGCTGGCCCAGCTTTGCCTGCATCCATGATTTTAGAGAGCAAGGGACCCAGGGACAACGGGTCAGCAGCAACAGTGACAGGACATCTCCTTCAGTCATGTGTGAGGTTCTCAGACATAGGAATGGGAACAGGAACAGGTTGCCCAGAGAGGGGGGGGTGTGGAGTCACCATCCTTGGAGATATCGAGTCCCCACTGCCTATTTCCCCCAAAGAACAGCCCTCTGAGCTTAGTGTGTTCTCTGGTTAGCATCACCCAAAACCTCAACCCTTGGGTGTGAGTTGTCTTCCTAAACAAACCACACCTGATTCTCTGTCCCCACCAGCAGAGATTCCACAAGGAAATTTCCTCCATGGGGACAGGAGACACCCTGGAAGGTGCAGAGGACAATAATGGGGGGTTCTGCCTCCATCAGTTTAAAAGCTGCTGTTCCTCAGTGACAAGGACGTCCAAATACTCATCTTCTGTGCAACAGTCACAACAGGGAGGAAACAGAAAAAGGATCCTAACACATCTCAAAGACTTTCTCCAGCAAGGTGAACAGTCCTGGACTGCCTAAGGTCCCAGGCAGGATTTATCCATGTCCTTCTCTAAAGCCATGGAGGGAAAGCTGCCAATATCACAGCTACCAGCCCTGCTCTCTGCAGGAACCATCAGCAGGTGACAGTATTTAACCTGCAGACTTTGAGACTGCAGATAACCCTGTGCTTGTCCCTCTTGAGCAGGCAGCAGGAGACACATCCTTGACCCTTTTCCTTTTGCAGTTGTATCCCTGGCTCTCTCATAATTGGTGGCACTGGCCTGTGCCATGCTGAGTGCAGGCCTCCTGCTATATAGAATCATGGCATGATTAGGGTTGGAAGGGACCTTAAGGATCATCAAGTTCCAGGGGGTTTATCCTCTAGGAGACTCCCACAACGGGGTTAAAACAGATGCATAAGAAAATACACAGTTCAGAGTGGCTAAAACAACTCTCCACCTTCTCTCCATCTTCTCAGCTCCATCCTTATACCTTCTGGGTCCAGTTCACACGAGGGAGGTGATCACATTGGGATTATGTATTTGCCAGGACATAATTAAAACAACCTCCTAATTAAAAAAGAACAAAACAAAACAAAAAACCTCTCAAAAAAACCCCAACCAACCACCAAAAAGAACCCAAAACACCCCCCCTAAACAAACAACAACAAAGTGGAACAAAAGAAACCAGAACTCATCAGGGGAGCAGGTTGTATTGTGTTTTACCTCCAGATTTTTCCATCACAACCCAAAAGAACTGTTGCAATGTGACAGGCACTGAACTCGGGGGTTTTCCCTCAGCTTAGTAAAAGTGATTTTCAAATACCCTCCCCCTCTCTTGAAAATGAGGCTTGGAGAAGAGACAAGCATCACCTAGCAATTGAACTGTCTGGTTTTTAGAAGATCTAGCTGTACCACACCTGAGGCTGCAGTTTACCAACCCTTAAATGCCCTGATGGGTATGCCAAGTACTGTCCCCTCCCCACATTGGCCCCAAACATCCCTGAGCTTTTCTCCCACAATAAAAGTCTCTATTGCCCATCCATTTCTATGGCTCCTCCATCAGGATGCTAACAAGTGATGCCTCAGGCTGTGGGTGTCCCTTGTAGCACACAATAAGGATCTGACTTGGATAAGCATCAGCAATCCCTTTCAGCAACCAAAGTCAACTGCATCCTGAGCTGCATTTGCAAGAGCTCAACCAACAAGACAAGGGAAGTGATTAATCCCCTCTATGTGGCACTTGGGAGGACTGAAGCACTGTGTTCAGTTTCAGGACCCTTGTATTGGCCAACTAGAACAAGTCCAAAGGGGAGACATCAAGATGGGTTATGAAATGCAGGGAGTGTATGAGGTGAGCTCAGCTTGCTCAGCTGGAAAGAGAGAGGTCAAAGGAAGATCTAGCTGCAGCCTTCACTGCACCACAGACAGTTCATCAAGAAGATGAAGTCAGACTCTTAGAGGTGCAGAGCAAAAGGACAAGTGGAGACAATCACAGAATCACAGAATTGTAGGGGTTGGAAGGGACCCTGAGAGATCATCAGGTCCAACCCCAGGCTGCACTAAGGGAAAGTTTTCAGCCCAAGGGTGGCCAGACCCTGTAAAAGGGGCCCTGAGGCTTTGAAGACACCACCCTCAGCTAGACAAGATCCTGAGTAGCCTGATGTGACATCGAGGTTGGCCATGCTTTGAGCAAGGGGCTGAACTAGAGAGACCAGCACTTTCTTCTAACCTGAATTACTCTGTGACTGATCTACTACTACCCAGGCAGATCCCCCTCAGGCTGCAGCCCAGCTCTACCCTGTTACCCCAAAACAAGTCACCACACAGCATTATATTCCTCCCATTTCTCCCACTTCATCTGGAGAAAACAGGATTGTACATATTGCAAGACAGTTGGGAAGAAGCCTCCTTAGAAAATCAGTGGGATAATAATAGAAGATCCAGATGTCTGGAAGTCTTCATCAGCTCACAACAAAAGGGGTTTTTTTTTGATGTAAAATCCAGGAGAGAAAGCACTCCTGCTGAACAGAGGTAGTTCTGATTGCTCAAAAACTGGGGGCACCATCGAGCTGGATTGCCACTAGTCCTCAGCCATTTTGGCAAAGCAGAGTTCACAGCAGCCAACCTGCATCCCTGCACCACATCAGTAACTCCAGGATGATGCAGGATTCCAGCCAGAGCCAGCAGAGCATCCCTTGGTAGCCATAAATAGAAAGGAAGCAGTGGGCTGAAGGTATCATAAGCTACAGCTACCAGCAGCACGATGTCTACAGCACCCAGATGCTCTCACTCAGGGACAACAGGACCTGAAGAGGCAGAGCAAAGGGGTTAGTGAAACCTTTGAGTGATCAAGGTGGAGCTGGGTGAGGTGAAGGAGAGGTGAGGTGAAGAGAGCAATAGAAAAATCCAGCATGCAAGCCAACAGGTTCTTCACAAAGGTGGACTCCAACACCAAGGGGCACACTGAGGACACATTAAGGAGAACGTGTCCATGGTTTTATGATAGCATCAGACAAGCATTTCAACGTCCCATAAGGTCTGTGAGTCTTTGGCTGAGTGAGCAGTGGTCTAGCAAGTCACACACAACCATTTCTACCTAGGTGAATCAGACTCACAGACTCATAGAGTTGTCTTGGTTGGAAGGGACCCTTTACACCATCAACCTAACCTGTCATCTACTACTAAACCAACTCCTTCAGCACCACATCTAACTATCTTATGTACCTCCAGGGATGGAGACTCCACCATTTCCCTTGGCAGCCTAACAGTTCCAAGGCCTAACAACCCTCCCTTTGAAGATGTTTGTCCTAATATCCAATTTAAACCTCCCCTGGCATAACTTGAGGCCATTTCCTTTTGTCTTATCACTTGGAGAAAAGGTCAGCCCCCACCTCTCCATAACCTCTTTCAGGTAGTTGCAGAGGGCAATTAGATCTCCCCTCAAGATCCTTTTCTCCAGACTAAACAACCCCAGGTCCCTCAGCTGCTCCTCATAACATTTATGTGTCTGTGTCTGACACAAGCCAGGATGCCATTGGCCTTCCTGGCCCCCTGGGCACACTGCTGGCTCCTGGTCAGCCTGCAGTCACCCAACACCCCCAGCTCCTTCTCTGCCTGACAGCTCTCCAGCCAGTCTCCCCCCAGCCTGGAGCACTGCATGGGGTTGTTGTGACCCAAGTGCAGGACCCAGCACTGAGCCTTGTCGTACCTCATCCCATTGGCCTTGGCCCATCAATCCAACTTGTCCAGATCCCTTTGTAGGACCTTCCTACCCTCAAGCAGATCAACACTCCCACCTAACTTAGTGTCATCTGCAAACTTACTGAGGGTGTACTCAATCCCCTCATCCAGGTCATTAATAAAGATATTAAAGAGAACTCTCCCAAGCACAGACCCCTGAGGATCACCTCTGGTGACTGGCTGCCAACTGGATGTAACTCCTTTTGCCACCACTCTCTGGGCCTGGCCATCCAGCCAGTTTTTTATCCAGCAAAGAGTGCACCTGTAAAAGCCAAGAGCAGCCAGGTTCTCTGGGAGAATGCTGTAAGAAATGGTGTCAAAGTCCTTGCTAAAATCCAGCTGGACAGCATCCACAGCCATACCACCATCCATTAAGTGAGCCATCTTGTTGTAGAAGGAGATCAGGTTGGTCAGGTGGGACCTGCCTTTCCTGAACCTATGCTGACTGGGCCTGATCACTTGTTTTTCCTGCACATGCCTCATAATGACACTGAGGATGATCTGATCCATAATCTTCCCAGGCACCAAGGTCAAACTGACAGGCCTGTAGTTCCCCAGGTCCTCCTTCTGTCCCTTCTTGTGGATGGGCACCACATTTGCTAACCTCCAGTCAACTGGGACCTCTCCAGTCAGCCAGGACTGCTCACAGATGCTGGAAAGTGGCCTGGTGAGCTCTTCCACCAACTCCCTCAGTACCCTTGGGTGGATCTCATCCGTCCCCATAGTCTTGCATGCATCTAGGTGCTGAAGAAGATCCCTCACCATTTACCCTTAGATTAGGGGAGCTGCATTATGCTCCCCATCCCTGTCTTCTGGCTCAGGGGGCTGAGAACTCAGGGAACAGCTGGTCTTGCTATCAAAGACTGAGGCAAAGGCAGCATTCAGCACCTCATCCTTTTCCTCATCCTTTGTCACTGTGGTACCAGCCTCATCTACTAGAGGATGTAGGTTGTCCTTAGTCCTCTTTTCATTACTAATATGTTTATAGAAACTTTTTTCCTTGTCCTTAACATCAGAGGCCAGGTCAAATTCTAGTTGTACTTTCACCCTTCTAATGTTTTCCCTGCATAGCCTCACTACTTTTTTTGTTAACCTCATGAGGGGTCTGCAGCCAGGTCTCAGCAGCATGGAAGAGCTCTGTGCACTGATCTCTTAACTACATGGATGAACCTGGCTCATCAGGGGAAGGCACAAAACCAGTAAGAAATTAGACACTTGAGACAAAAAGGAAAACAAGGAGTGTTAGCACAGGGGTCCACATACAGAGGACCTGCCCAGGCCCCACCTGGAGTGTTGTGTCCAGTGCTGGGCTCCCTGGGATAGAAAAGACAGGGATCTCCTGGAGAGAGTCCAGAGGAGGCTCTGGAGATGCTGAAGGGCCTGGAGCATCTCCCCTGGGAGGAAAGGCTGAGGGAGCTGGGGCTGTTCAGCCTGGAGAGAAGAAGCCTGAGAGGGGATCTGATCAATGGGGATCAATAGCTGAAGGGTGGGACACAGGGGGACATGGCCAGCCCCTTTTCTGTGGTCTGTGGGGACAGGACAAGGGGTGATGGCCTCAAGTTGGAGCACAGGGAGTTCCACAGCAACATGGGGAAGAACTTCTTGCCAGTGAGGGTGAGGGAGCCCTGGGCCAGGCTGCCCAGGGGGGTGTGGAGTCTCCTTCTCTGGAGAGATTCCAGCCCCATCTGGATGCCTCCCTGTGTGCCCTGTCCTAGGGACCCTGCTTTGGCAGGGGGGTTGGACCTGATGATCTCTGGAGGTCCCTTGCACCACCTGTGATTCTGTCAATTCTGTGAATCCCCTAGATGTAGATGTCCACAGTGCAGACACCTCAGTTCAGACCCACTCCACATACTCTCCATGTAGTCAGTAGGGAGATAGAAGCGTTTTTAGGGAATGATCCATCTCACCCAAAGGGTGCACCTTAAATAGGTCAGACATTCTTCTCAGCAGGAATCTCAATCTCTCCAGCAATGATGTCTTCCAGGTACAGAGCTCAAGTGGCAGGACCTACATGCTGAATGTGGGGATGGGATGGATCTCCGATTGCCTATGATTTAGGGAGCATACTTGAGCAAAGACCTTTAAGTTTTTATTTAGGCAATAGAGAATTAGATAACAATAGCTTGACATACAATACTCCTAATTCTCAAATAGACACCTGCCTTTGGTAAATGTAAAGGTCTGTTCCCCACCAGATACACAGGGATGTAGAACTCCTAGTTAATACGTCCAAAAGAAAAAGTGAAGTCACAGAACCACAGAACATTAGGGTTTGGAAGGGATCTCAAAGGATCTTCTAGTCCAATCCCCTGCCAGAGCAGGAGTACCTAGATTAGGTCACACAGGAACACATCCAGATGGGGTTTGAATGCCTCCAGAGGAGACTCCACAACCTCTCTGGGCAGCCTGCCCCAGGGCTCTGTCACCCTCACAGTGAGTAAGTTTTTCTTGATGTTCATATGGAACCTCCTGTGCTCCAGCTTGTACCTGTTGCCACTTGTTCTATTGCTGGACATCACTGAGAAGAGCCTGGCTCCATCCTCCTGACACTCACACTTTCCATGTTTATAGACATTAACAAGGTCACCCCTCAGTCTCCTCTTCTCCAGGCTAGGGACCCAGCTCTCTCAGTCATCAGAAGGAAGATGTTCCACTTCTTTCACCATCATAGTGGCCCTGCACTGGAAATGTTCAAGTAGCTCCCTGTCCTTCTTGAACTGAGAGGCCCAGAACTGGACTCAATACTCCAGGTGCAGTCTCACCCGTGCAGAGTAGAGGGGGAAGAGAACCTTTTGTGAGCTATTAACCACACCCCTTCTAATATACCAGATGGTATATTAGACACAGAATGAATCCCCCTCAAGGACTGAGCCATCCCACCTGTCCAGCAACTGCACCAGCTTCACTCCTGTTCCCCAAGCAGGCAGTTCCAAAGACACAGTACATAGCTGACTGGCAGTGTGATTCCACCAGGATGCATGTAAGGGTTTCTATAACATGCAGACAGACAGACAACTATCTGTAATACAGGGTACATGAGAATAGATCTAACTCCTGTGGCCAGTGGTTGGCATCTGGGAAGGAACAGGAATTTCATTTGCTGGTAGTGAATGAGAATTCCTTGAAGAGAAGTTGAAGTTGGGTTAATCAACAGGGTATCAGTGTCCCACCCAAGACATCTGGGGAAGCTCAGCTGAAAGGCAGTCTTCAGAGAGGTCTGAGGTTGTGTTTAAGGTGGTATAAGAGCCTTTTCATTCAAAAATGTGGGAAGAAGAAGGATGAAATCCATCATTCTATGCCCAGAGTTATCATACAGCATTTAAACTCGGTGTCCAACCAGTTGAACTCATTAGAAGTGGGTGGACCAAACCCAGGGATAGTAAAAATAACCATTCCCATGTCCAGCAGGACCCGGGTGTGTTGCAGGCTGTACAGATTTCTTCAGTGAGAATATCACATCAGAAACAAAAGTTACTTGAAACTGGTATTCAGAAAAAAAAAAAAATAGAACAACAACAACAAAAAAGAATTAGCAATTCTTGCAATTTCCCAGGAATTCTTTGGGCCATGGAGGTGAATGGCTGAGCCATGCAGAGAGCAGCTGTCCAAACACACATGGTGTGAGAGTTTAACTAAGCATGAACAAGAAATGAGGGCTGTGGGGAGAAGCACAGAGAAAGCACATACCGCTGCCATCCATATGTCTCTGACTCCCTCCTCAGATCTCAGGGCATCAGCAATGGTTAGTGCACTGGGAAAAGGAGAGGGTAGGTTGTTACTGCAGCACAGCTGTGGAGAATCAAGATATAACAGTGAACAAGTCAAGCTCCTGCTACGTGGAGTCCAGAGAAGGTGTGCAGGGGAAATTGATTGTTTACTGAACTGCAAAATTTACCACCTCAGGCTGAGAAATAAGAACTCTCCTGGGACTAATATTCCTTTTAGTCCGACAAATGCACTTGGAGCTTTCCAATGCCACCTGAATGAGCGTGTTGACAAGTCCCAGGTAGAACACATCTCAGCTTTAATGCTTTGGTTCTGACCACTGAGGGGAAGGTGAAAGAAAGGCTTCAATAAATTGCAAGACTGGGGATAAATGAAAAACATTTGGATGAGGCAAAGAATAGCATCAGAGGACCTGCTTTAAATGCTGGTGGGCAAGAGAAGAAACAGCTGGAAAGCCTATGAAATTTTGACACCCCCCTCATCCCACACAAGAGGTCTATTTGGAGAAGGCCACCAGAATGTTTGGGGAAGGTGCTGCTTGCTGGTCATCCTCACAATTGACCCGTGTTCAAACAGTCAGTGGTGCTTCATCTAAAGAGTAGGGGAAATTGTATGAGTAATCAGGGGAGCCTGAAAGCATTATCTACAGATTACAAAGGCAAAAGACAATGTTACTACACAGGGATTTTAGATGTGCAAGCTTTGCATGGGTTCTTCTTGGGAGGGCTGGATTCACCCCGTGTCATTGGCATTTACAACGACTCTCGTGTGTGTGTGACGGCTACAGTAGAAGCTGATCCACGCAGAGTATTGGGGTGGCTGATTTCAAAGCTCTCCTCTGGGTTAATCTGTTATGCACATACCCAATTAGCTCGCTGCCAGTCGCTTTCTGGTGACTCCACACTGATTTTACAAGTGGCAGCCTCAGAAAGCGTGTTACCTTCCTTCTTGGGCACCGAGGAGTCTGAGATGGGGGAAGCTTTCTAGGATGTCCATGCAAAAAGAAAGCAGCAGATTCTTGGGGAATGTGTGAAGCTTTTCTTCACTGCAACGTGACTGTAGCTAGAAAAGGGGGAGTGAGATGCAGTGAGACCACAAAGCTTGAAGTCATCCAGCCCTGCAACAGATTGTAAAGAGCTACAGAAGAATATTACTTACAATGAGGTACACAAGCAAAGATCATCTAGCAGTTTAGTAGCTAACTGACCATGGATAGCAGATGGCCAAGCCCCACTGTGCTGGCTCTGCCAAAATTCAGTTCTTCCCCCAAAAAAACACCCCCTTGTGATCTAAACAGTACAGAAAGGAAAAGGTAGGGCCAGTGAGATTAAATCTTCTGCATTATTCTGCATCTACCCTAGACCTCTGAAGACTGTGCCTACAGTCTCAGCCCCAGAACCATCTTTCCTCCCCCACACAGGTAGCAAAGCACTTGGCTAATGACATTCCTGCCCTTTCCAACCTGTGCAAGGGAGAGAGGCAAGCTGTCACCCAGCCCCATCATCCTGATGGACAGGAGCTTATATCCCACGCCGGACCCAGGAACCACCAATTCCAGCAGCTTATTCCAAAACAAAGTGTGCATTGAGAGGTTAGGTTTCAGCTTTTTCCGGCTGTGAGAAGAAGAGGCTGCCAAAGAAAATAACACTGACAGCTGCTCCGGGAGTCATGCACTGCTCAGTCACCACAGCCCCTTCACGGGGTGGCCTCCAAACAGACATTGGCCAGCAGTGCCACCGAGCACCAGGGCAAACCTTAGTGGCAACCAAGGCCCATGTTTGGAGAGACAGAGCACGCAGCCTACCAGCTGTGAAACACACCACCTCCCTCCAGCACCATCCTTCTCCCCTTTTGCCCTTTCCTTGATGCTCTCCCATGAGTTTGTACTTCAGGGTTTGCCCCTGTGTCACGGTGATTTTCACTGAACTAAAGGCTTATGGAAATGCAAACTGTTTGGGAGGCAGGGTGCAGAAAAGAGCCCTGCAATATCTGCATCATAGACAGAAACAGTCACCCTAAAGGAAATTTGCCTGATGTCACACACAAAGAGGAAACCCAACTCACTCTACAAATCCCTCTCTCATCCTTTTCTTCACATGCTGACCTACTCCACTGAGAGGTGTTGAAATACCAGCCATGCAACCCTCTCACACCCCTTGCTTCTGGTTCAAAATGAACTCTCAGACTGATTGCTAATGACAGACTTAGAGGTTGCCACCACAAAGGACAATTAAGGGGTGCCATACTGGGGGCTGCTTCAGAACCACACAGCCTTACTGGTTTTCTGGTCCATCAACAGTTTCAACCACAGTGAATTGATTCAAATCTGCTAAAGCCCTGACAAAACCTGTACTCCAGCTCTCCAGCCCATTATGTTTCCATTGGATCTGCTGAGCATCCATGCCTTTTATCTCTGAGAACTCTATCCAGTTGTCCTTTAGAGATACCTTAGGGTACCTTGGTTGACTTTCAGTTGCTAGTCCAAAAGGGCTCAGGTTTCCCATGGATCCAGTGTGAAATTGCTTAATCCCATGCTAACATCTTGCATCCTATTGGATACCTCAGACATTTGTTGACACCATCTTTAGACACATGGCTGAAGCCCTGGAGAAATGGATAGTTCCAGAGGAGTTTATCAAAAGTGGCATTTGAAGATCATTTTGATTCTCCAACTGCTTGAGGATGATATCTACCCAATGTTTTAACATTGTTTCATCTAGCATGGTCTTGATGTCTTCTCACCCTTTCTGTCATGCAAGTTTCCAATCACTCCTCACTGCACTTCTGAGTGTTGTTTTAACCTGCAAAATGGAATGATTTAGGGAATAGCTACAATGAGTTAGAGAACCAGCATCCAGATCCTTGTGTGCTTCCTCACCAGTGGAGGCACTTAAGTTAAAAGCTGGGGCTGATTTGGTTTGGAGATGAGGCTTTTTCACTAATTCTCAATCCAAGGCAGTTGGCGTTTCATGACTATTGTGACTGAGGCCTTCCAGATGTGAGCAACTTCATGGATGTAGATATCAGGAGAGACCATGGTGATGGAAGCTCTGTGCCTTATATTCCACTTTCCATGAACTTCTCGGGTTAAATTGCCCTACAGAGGCAGGTGTGATTGCAGCATGGACCCTTCTGGCCTATGACTATGAACCTGACTTGTTCCTTGAGTTTTTCTTGCAGCAACAGGTGCCATGAGGAAGATCTTTCCAGTTTTGCGTGGTGGGGAGAGCAGCCCATGCACTCATGATGCTGACTGGGTCACCTTGACTTTCCTCCCAGAACTCTGACTTTATTGCATGTGTGCTTTCCAGCCTACACAGCAATTCACCCTCCACAAGAGCAAATTAAGCAAGGCTAGAAAAGTAGGAGGAGCTCCATGACCAGAGGCTCAGGCAAGAGACTTTACACAAGAAGTTAGAGCTCTGAGAAAGGGCCTGACACTGCCCAGGTGGTCATCTGAAAGCTCAACTCTTGCAACAGCACATACAATTGCAGCATTTGGATGCCCAAACTTCCCAGGCAAAGGAGGTGGTTGGGTCATTCCTTATTTCACACATTTAGAGGAGATAGAGCGATTACCCTTCGCTTGGGTCAACCTTAACCCTTGGAGGCCCGGATAGGCCTAGCTTGCCTGGTTTACTGGCCAGAAATTCACCTCTCTCCCACCACCTCCTCCCCATACGCCTTCTTGTTCATTGCAGAGTGGAGAAACGAACAGATGTTTGTCTGCTTTCCCACCTAGCTCCCCCACATCCCCCCCCGCTGGAGCGAGCTCACCTCCCCAGTGTGGGAAAGCCCCGAAGCAACCTCCTTTTGCAACTCTGCAGACTCCCCGTCACCTCACCTGTCACACAAGCTGGTGACAAGGCAAGCAACAGCACGCAACCCGCCAACCACCACCACGAGCCAACAGGGGAGAGGGAGAGGGGGTGGCGGGGGCAAGCAGATGTACCACAGGTTGCTCCCCGAAAGCATTTTTCTTTGCATCGGGAGGTGTGAAATGAAGCCTGCGCTTCCCTCTCCCAGTGTAGGTACCATAGCAGCTGCCAATGGCTACAGGCCTACCACATCAGCCTTGCTATTTCTGTGAGATGTCAAACATGCAGTGCTAAGCAATCATCTCTCCTGCCATCTGCCAAGGTGAACATGGCGTGTGGATGTTAGATCAGACAACTTGACAGACTCTCATCTCCCTTTCTTTTTTTTTTTTCCTTTTTTTTTTTTTTGAAGAGAGAGAGAGGGGAGGGGAGGAAGGAAACAATACCACATCAGTTCAGAGACTTCATCCATTACTACTGCTCTTTGGCTTTCAGAGCAAGAAGCTCGTTTAAAGCTGGGTCATCACCCATTGCTACCCAGAATGCAAATGGGACAGGGTGGTGACTTCTGCCCTGACAGTACCAACAACTTGCTGTGAGATTGAAATGACCCTATTGGCCCTGGAAATACCACTGATCCTAGAAGACATCTCCTGTTGGCCATCATTGAGTCCCTCTTGAAAAGATATGTCCGTTTGTGTCTAGCAAGAGGACTTTCAAAAGACATAGACATCAAGAAAAGGTTTAGGCCTGAGAGCTGCCCCCTCCAGCAAGATAAGATGATAAAGCCAAGAGCTAATGGGTTTCCAACGTTGCTATGTGATGTTTCCCAGTTCCTGCCCTCTGGACCACACAATGCATGGAGCTATAGTTCTGGACAAGCTCCATGGCAGTGAGTGAGTCGCTCTTCCTTCATTAGACTGCAAACTCTGGAGGGATGAGCAGGAAGGGCCTACGTGGCCACACATCCTTCAACAAAACACGTCAGGGCTAAGGTGTCTTCTTATCCTCCTCTTCACAGTCCACCATTGCAGACAAATTAGAGAGGGGAGGACCTGGGAGAAGCTTTTCTTTGCTTTTCTTGAAGATTCCTTGTAAGTTTTGGAGCATCTCCAGACCTCCAGGAAGAAGATACTTCAGCAAAAAAGGCTATGGTGTGGGAAATTCCAATGGATGGCTTTCCATGAGAAGCCAACCATGTTCCAGCTGTAGAACTCTTCAGCTTCTTGACATCTAGGTCTTCAAGGTCTCCATATTGTTCTTGCCCAGTAAGACTCTGACGTTTCCATGCTGAAATGGCCATTAAAGCTTGAAGGATGGGAAGGAGGATCAGTAGCAGCTACCAAAGGAGTCAGTTGCATCTTCAACTTAAACGAGGAGTCTCTGCCAATGGGTGGAAGGATGATATATAACTCTCCTGTTGACTCCTTACTATACTTCACACCTTCATCACACAGAGACCTGAAAGAGAGAGATAACTGGTTTCTAGAGAAGCTACTCATGTGGCTGAATCTGAAGAGAAATCCTCCAGCCTGGCTTTACCTACAGACCTGACTCATGGTGCTGCAACAAGCAAGTCCCTTCTCTGTAGTCCATGTGGGACTGTGTTTAGTTCATGGTTTAGCTGAAATGTTAAACTATCAGTTCCCAGCCTCCCATCTCTTTTAATTTCTGTCTTCCTTCCCTTATCCATCCTCACTAAACACACACCTTACAGTTTCTTCATTCATCCTGAGATAAAATAAAGCCTTCCTCACTCTTTGCTGGAACTTCTCAGTTTGGGCATGTCTGATCTTTAGTGTCCATCTCATCCAGTTTTAACAATCATCTTCCACACTTCATTATACTTCTATGCTTTACACTCTTGGCCAAAATCCTACCTTCTGAAAAGCCATCTGTACAAGGACACCAAAACCAAAGTGAATTCCAATAAGGAAGTGAAACAACCCTCAATTATCTGGGAAAAGCAGTGTCCTGCCATCACCCTCGTACCTCACTTCTAAATTCAATATGTTAATAAAAGCTGAGCTGATATTGTTGGCTCAGCCAGTATGCAACATAAGGGGAGATTATCAAAGCTAAAGAGTGACTAAAGGGTCAGCATGTGGGTGTCTATGCTCTGTTGGCCAATACAATGAAACCAGTTGTCTACTGAATTTTTCAAAACTCCATAACATATGGAATTAGTACAGTTGCCACAGTCTCATTATAAACTCTTCAACTCCAAACCTACAATAGGTGCAATGATTAAATTACATGCCAATCTAAGTTAGTGCTAATTATGCTTCAAACCTGAACCAGAAAGACTAGTGTGCTGGATTT
The DNA here is from genome assembly GCA_022605955.1 of Rallus limicola. NCBI lineage: Eukaryota > Metazoa > Chordata > Aves > Gruiformes > Rallidae > Rallus > Rallus limicola. The sequence goes on along the minus strand of JAKCOZ010000100.1, from coordinate 853,239 downwards.
CCTAGCCCCAGTGATGCTCATCCTCTCCAGAGCAGCCTGGCTTGGACTTCAGTAATACCAAGGTTTCTCTCTGCTTCCCCATCATTCAGCTCTGAGTTTATGGCCTCTTCTTCACCCTGATCAGATTCTTGGAGATGCTTTTACAAATTTTTTCCTGAACTGTGAACAGCAGACACTGTCCTAGAAAGGCAAGAGACTAAGGGAAGCTGGTGGGGAAACTCCTCCTGTTTCTGGCTTTGCCTTCTGTTGTGATACCTGCTTCTAGCCCGTTTGATTCAAAATCCCAATGGACCATATGGATTTTGGAGGACACAATGGTCAATGTAGGCATTGGTTAAAATTCCCCTGGTAATAATACCAAGGACAATAATACCAATAATACCAAATGATGAAATACAGCCATCCACACCTGAGCTTAATTTGGTGCAGTGGTAAAAAAAACAGCCCTTCAGTTTCATTTCAAAGGAAAAAGGCAAATGTAGCTCACCAGGGGAAAAAAAACACCTAAATTAAGGTCAATTAGGTGTATTTGGGATTTATCATTCACATCAGTTGTAAGATCACTTGCCCCAGTGCAGAATCCAGGTGAGAAGAGAAATAAACCTTGTGTTCAATCTGTGGATAGTGGTAAGGAAAAAAATACAAGAATTTGAAACCATCTCCAAAGGCTGAACATTTGGTGAGAAGCAGAGTTCCTCTAGAGTCTGTGCTGGTACCAGTGCTGTTTAATGTCTTTATTAATGATATTGATAGTGGAATTGAGTGCACCCTCAGCAAATTTGCTGATGACACCAAGCTGGGTGGTGAAGTTAATGTGCCAGAGGGACGGGATGCCATCCAGAGGGACCTGGACAGGCTGGAGAAGTGGCTGGTGAACCTCATGATATTTGACAAAGCCAAATTCAGGGTCCTGCACCTGGGTCAGGATAATCCCCGTTATCCATACGTGGTAGGAGAAGATGTGCTGGGAAGCTGCTCTGAGGAAAAGGACTTGGGAGTCCTCATGGATGAGAAGCAGGACATGAGCCACCAATGTGCATCTGCAGCCCAGAAAGCCAACCACATCCTGGGCTGCATCAGAAGAAGTGTGGCCAGCAGATCAAGAGAGGAGATTCTGCCCCTCTGCTCTGCTCTGGTGATACAAGCATTTCTAAGCTGTAGCAATTTAAAGAGAAGTTTCTAAGAGAGGGAGAAGGGTGGTAAGGCTCAAAAGACAAAGATGATGCTGAGTAGAAATCTCCCCAGCTGTTCAACCACCACTGTGACCAACTGAGCATGGAGCTTCGGAGCAGAAACCTTAGCATGCCCTGGCTGGAGAACAGGGATCAACTGAAATGTCACTTGCCATGTGGTTTCTCAGGGATTTAGTTCAAAGTTAATCCTATGCAACTCTGAAAGACTTGCAATTCACTTACTTAGCATTGTGGGTATTTAACATCACCTGCTCACAGAAAATCCTGGAGCATTTCCCAAGATGGGATTGTATTCCCTTATCAGGCAGTCTGGCCAGCACGTATGCTCTGTGCATGAGGATGTGAGCCTGAATATGTCTGTCCCACAACACAGGAATATGCTTCTTTAAATTCATATCTAGTAGAAAGACAGTGAGACTGGTGGATGAGAAACTTCACATAAGCCAGCAGTGGCTCTTGCAGCTGGGAAGGGTGATGGGATCCTGGGCTCCATCAGCAGAGGGGTGGCAGCAGGGACAGGGAGGGGATTGTCCCTCTCTGCTCTGGCCTCAGGAGGCCCCAGCTGGAGTCCTGTGTCCATGAAGATGCTCAGAGGGCTGGAGCAGCTCCCCTATGAAGAGAAGCTGAGGGAGCTGTGCTGGGTCAGCCTGGAGAAAAGAAGACTAAGGGGGGACCTAATTAATGTTTATAAATATCTTAAGCATGGGACACCGGGGGACATGGGCAGCCTCTTCTCAGTGTCTGTGGGGACAGGACAAGGGGTGATGATCTCAACTTGGAGCACAGGGAGTTCCACACCAACATGGGGAAGAACTTCTTCCCAGTGAGGGTGAGGGAGCCCTGGGCCAGGCTGCCCAGGGGGGTGTGGAGTCTCCTTGTCTGGAGAGATTCCAGCCCCATCTGGATGCCTCCCTGTGTGCCCTGTCCTAGGGACCCTGCTTTGGCAGGGGGGTTGGACCTGATGATCTCTGGAGGTCCCTTCCAACCCCTGTGATTCTGTGAATTCTGTGAATATCTAGGACTGATTCTGAATGCTCAGGGCTCACCTCTCTGTTCTCCAAGGCTATGAAGTGAGAAAGCAAACAATGCTGATAAAGCAGGCACTGTAGGGAGCTATTAAGATGAACATGACTCATAAGCCACTGCGTCACCATAGAATCATAGAGTCATAGAATAGTTTGGGTTAGAAGGGAGCTTTAAAGGTCATCTAATCCAACTTCCCTGCAACGAGCAAGGACTAGATCAGGTCACTCAGAGCACTGTCCAACTTTGAATGTTTCCAGGGGTGGAGGAGGTACCATCCTTCAGTCCTTCATTTTATAAGCTCTTATAAAACCAAAATTCCCAGAGCTGGTGACCCTGAAGGAGAGGGGTCTGTCTCTCTTCAGAGACAGAGATGGATATTACAGCCCTGGGCAACCTTGTGTAGCTCCAGGCCTAGAGGTTGGTGTCCCTGCCTGTGTCAGGGGGGTTGGAGCTCTCTGATCCTTGGGGTCCCTTCCAACCCAGACCAGTCTGGGATTCTATGATTCTATGATACCACATAAATTCTCCCATGGGATGTCAAGGGACAGATAGCTTATCCACATAGACTTCCACTAAGATCTGACATTCTCATGATGCTTTATCCCATCCTAGGTTAGGGAGAAATCTGGGGGTTTCCCACCCTGTCACATCCAGAGGACTGGGGTATCTGTGCTCATCACCTCTGCTAGGAAGGAAAGAAGGGCAGCTCCCTACACCAGGAATAGCAGCCATTCTTTACCTTGCAGTGATGCCATATGCAGTAAGTGATGGAAAACAGAGGCCATCCTCAAGATGAGTGAGTAGCTCTCTGGTAATCCAACTTGTTTGGAAGCACCAGCCCTCTTTGCTAGCCAGAAGATGAAGAAAACTAACCTGAAGCTACCAGAGACCTAACTGAAGACCTTGGCATAGAATCTGCACTTGAGAGCCCATCCCCTCCCGTGGATTCATTCCAGCCACACAAACACTGCTGTCACCCCCCTCTGAAAAAGCAAAGAGCCTCAGCAGCTGAATCCATGACTGATGGAGTGCAGCAGCCTGATTGTCCCAGCCCTCCCATCCCCAACTGTAAATCAGGGGTCTGTCAGAGGACTCGGCCCTTTGGAGAAAGAGGGGCAGATAAATCAATCCTGCCAATCGACAGGCTTGCACTGAAATGCATTGTTGGTTTATCAGTCAATAGCTATTGACCAGGATCATGTTCCCAGGGTGATATCCTGCTCTCTGAAGGGAGTCCACACCCCAGTGGAAATGTAGGCTGTAAGAATATTCAACAGCACTGAAAGGAAAGTTGGGAAGAGGAGTTAGAAAGAGAGGTGGGAACTGGAAAGATGGGGAATGTATTGGCACCTGGTGTGGCTGTAGGTGTGTGTTATGGACAAGGAGTGCTGGTGAAGGGGGAGAAGAGGAGACACACTGTGATAGTTTGCACTTATGACAGATGCAGAGACAAGGGTCCATGCATGCTTCATGCACTCTTCTCCAAAGCCAATGAGGAATCCAGGAGTCCCAGTTCTCTTAGTTCCTTCCAGCCAGATGGCAAGGTCAGGAACCAAAAGTTAGGATTTAAAGGTTATACCTCTGCAATAGAGTTTCCACTGAGACCAGTCAACACAAAAGAGCCCATGCCCATACTATTAAATTCTCCATGCAGAGTAGCAAACTACCTACTCCCTGGCAAACATACCCAGAAGAGGTCAGGGTCAGTGCTAACTGGCTGAGTTTCCACGTGTGCTAAGAACCTTTCCAAAAACAAACAGCATGTGAGATGCAGCTTTCCAAGTTGCCTGAGCAGCCTCAGTCCCTGCCTTTGCCTTTGTGCAGAGCTGTGAGGGTTCAAGACAAGACTGTCAACTTTTTTTCTTTCACAAGACTGCTCCTTCCATGAATGGAAAACCTGGACTTTACCCACTTGAGACTAAAATACTCACAGATCTCTTTTCTCTCATCTGTATGACCTCTGGTCTGAATACAGAATGATTCATTTCCCCATGAGCTTTTCAATGCTCCATCAGCAGAGGGGTGGCAGCAGGGACAGGGAGGGGATTGTCCCTCTCTACTCTGCCCTCAGGAGGCCCCAGCTGGAGTCCTGTGTCCAGAGCTGGGGCCCAAATACAAGAAAGATGGGGAACTGTTGGAGAGGGGTCAGAGGAGCCATGGAGATGCTCAGAGGCTGGAGCAGCTCCCCTATGGAGAGAGGCTGAGGGAGCTGGGCTGGGTCAGCCTGGAGAAGAGAAGGCTGTGGGGGGACCTCATTGCAGCCTGCCAGTCCCTGAAGGGAGCAGAGGAACAGGAGGGGAATCAGCTTGTTCAAAGGGCAGAGCCTGGCAGGACAAGGGGGCTGGAGTGAAGCTGGAGGAGGGAAGGGCTAGAGGAGATCTGAGGGGGAAGTTCTTTGCAGAGAGAGTGGTGAGGGGCTGGAAGGGGCTGCCCAGAGAGGGGGTGGATGCCCCATCCCTGGAGGTGTTGAAGGCCAGGTTGGCTGGGGCCCTGGGCAACCTTGTGTAGCTCCAGGCCTGGAGGTTGGTGTCCCTGCCTGTGTCAGGGGGGTTGGAGCTCTGTGACCCTTGGGGTCCCTTCCAACCCAGACCAGTCTATGACTCTATGTTTCTATGATTCCTCTTTGCTCCAACAACTCTACAAAAATCACTCTTTAGTCTTCCCAATTTCTCCATCTGATAAATATTTTTTTCTAGGGAAGGTTGAGCCAGGAGCTCCTCACTCACTGTCTTTTCTTTCACCACAAAAAAAGCAGTTTGAGGCTTTCCTGCAATGCAGGTCATTGTATTTTGCTGCCTGGGGTCAGACAGTCAAGCCCAGGCTGGGCAGCTCCTACTGGGACAGAGGGAAAGAGAAGGAAAATAGAGTTGAAGGCTGAAGAGAAGCCATGGAAAGCAAATACTGAAGCTGAGGGAAGTGGGAGAGGAGGCTTCTCAAGAAAGAGCTGAGACCCTGGAGCAGTAGGTCATGCCCAACACAGGTGCAACAACCATTCTGGCTCTGCAGGGATCTGCACCAATTTTTCTTCCTCCCCTTTGTCCAGCAAGACCTCCTGGAAATTCTTTCCTAAGAAGCCCTGAGGGGCACAACCCCCCTGCCTCCCCGTTACAGGAACATGCACTCACTCCCAGGGACCCCTTAACTTTCCTGTTGCTCCCACCCAATTAGCGTTTCAATCAGTCCCTAAATTGGCTCTTTGGGAACCCAGGATGCTCATGGTTGGTCACTGCCCTGTCTCTTTTTTAATTGGAGACTTAATCTCTTGCAGACTCTGATAATGCAATTGGTATCACCAGGCAGTTTGGGAACGGTTAACTACCCGTGCCATCCGCAGCCCATTAGACACACAAAATCTGCCAGCTGCTCAGATTAGTTGGAAAAGAGTTTAGCACTGCAGGCATGAGGGCTGTGAGCAGTGATGGGGCAGGGGGGCAAGACTCCTGGGTCACCTCCTTACTGTGTCATTTAGTAGCTGGTCCCAGGGAGGGCAGTCAAAACTTGGGGGTTCCTTTGGCAGATCTGGTCAAAAGTAGCAAATAAATGGTCATTTGAAGTAGGGTTGAGAAGCTTGGGACTCGTGGGTCTTAGTCTTTGTTCTTGTGGGATTTTGATTTAGTAATTATGTCTGGGAGTCAATGTCCAGGCTCCAGGAAAGCAGATTGAAGGGCAGGATGGAGAAACAGCGCCCCAGGTTTCCATCAGAAATCCATCAGCGATGCTCTGCCAACATCTTTCTTCACACAACCTCTCAAGTGGCCTCATCCTGACCCTTTCACTGGGGGTCACAGTATCCCAGCGTCTTAACAGAGAATCACAGAATCACAAGGTTGGAAAAGACCTTTAAGAACATCAAGTCCAACCATTGGGCTCCATCAGCAGAGGGGTGGCAGCAGGGACAGGGAGGGGATTGTCCCTCTCTGCTCTGCCCTCAGGAGGCCCCAGCTGGAGTCCTGTGTCCAGAGCTGGGGCCCCAACACAAGAAAGATGGGGAACTGTTGGAGAGGGGTCAGAGGAGCCACCAAGATGCTCAGAGGGCTGGAGCAGCTCCCCTATGAAGAGAGGCTGAGGGAGCTGGGCTGGGTCATCCTGGAGAAGAGAAGGCTGTGGGGGGACCTCATTGCAGCCTGCCAGTCCCTGAAGGGAGCAGAGGAACAGGAGGGGAATCAGCTTGTTCAAAGGGCAGAGCCTGGCAGGACAAGGGGGCTGGAGTGAAGCTGGAGGAGGGAAGGGTTAGAGGAGATCTGAGGGGGAAGTTCTTTGCAGAGAGAGTGGTGAGGGGCTGGAAGGGGCTGCCCAGAGAGGGGGTGGATGCCCCATCCCTGGAGGTGTTGAAGGCCAGGTTGGCTGGTTCCCTGGGCAGCCTTGTGTAGCTCCAGGCCTGGAGGTTGGTGTCCCTGCCTGTGTCAGAGGGTTGAAACTCTGTAATCCTTTGGGTCCCTTCCAACCCAGACCATTCTATGATTCTGTGATTCCTGCCCTATTCTAATCCATATCCCTAAGTACCTCATCTACCCTTTTTTTAAACACACCCAGGGATGGGGACTCAACCCCCTCCCTGGGCAGCCTATTTGAGGCCTTGACAACTCTTCTGGAAGAAGGTACTTCCAAGTTCATTGTTTTTGTGTGGTGAGGAAGCAGAGCAGGTGATCTCTGCTAATTCCACTCTTCTGAGTTGTACTGGAGGACTTGAGATCCTGAGAGACAACTGAAACACAAAGCAGATATTTGAAAGGGGGAAAAAAAGAGCAAAAGTTTTCAGTCTTGGAAATAATAAGATTCAGGCAGTTTGGAAATTTCCAAGTGCATCCATGCAACTATCCTTTTAATGAAAAAATATCCAGGGTGGGTTTATATGCTTTATGAAATCCAAGGGGCATGAGTGGAGAAGAGGTGGGTGTGTTTTTTCACCAAGTTTTTCCAGTGCCTAGATGTGAGGGTGCTCCTGCAAAGGAGTCATAGAGTCATAGGGGTTGGAAGGGACCTCCAGAGATCATCAGGTCCAACCCCCCTGCCAAAGCAGGGTCCCTAGGACAGGGCACACAGGGAGGCATCCAGATGGGGCTGGAATCTCTCCAGACAAGGAGACTCCACACCCCCCTGGGCAGCCTGGCCCAGGGCTCCCTCACCCTCACTGGCAAGAAGTTCTTCCCCACATCGGTGCAGAACTCCCTGTGCTCCAACTTGAGGCCATCACCCCTTGTCCTGTCCCCACAGACACTGAGAAGAGGCTGCCCATGTCCCCCTGTGTCCCACCCTTCAGCTATTGATCCCCATGGATCAGATCCCCTCTCAGGCTGCTTCTCTCCAGGCTGAACAGCCCCAGGTCCCTCAGCCTTTCCTCCCAGGGGAGATGCTCCAGGCCCTTCAGCATCTCCAGAGCCTCCTCTGGACTCTCTCCAGGAGATCCCTGTCTTTTCTATCCCAGGGAGCCCAGCACTGGACACAACACTCCAGCTGGGGCCTGAGCAGGGCAGAGCAGAGGGGGAGGATCCCCTCCTGGGACCTGCTGCCCACACTCCTCCTGATGCCCCCCAGGATGCCATGGGCTCTCTCAGCCCCCAGGGCACACTGCTGGCTCATGGCCACCCTGTCACCCAGCAGCACCCCCAGGTCCTTCTCCACAGAGCTCCTCTCCAGCAGGTCACCCCCAGCCTGTCCTGATTCCAGCAGTTCTTCCTTCCCAGGTGCTTTGGTTCGCTCCATCTCAGGCAGATTGGGAAGCAGAACTTCCTAAACGGTCTTCAAACCTGCATGAAAAAAAAAAATGGGGTTTGTTCCCCTAATGTCACCAATCTCAGCACAGCCATCCTTAAAGCCCTCACAAATTAACAGCTACACACACGAAGCACTTCAGGAAGCCTAGCCCTGATCCTGGCAGCAAATCTGACAGCCCCTAGTTTTAATGAGGGAATAATCCAGATGAAAGAATCACTCCTCACATGCAAAACATTGCAAGGGGAGAAAAAAATCCCCTCCATGTGCCAGCAGTACACATCTACAATGAACGTCCTATTTTCTCAGGCTCAAAGCTTATTGATTTAAGTCTTCCCCTGTAAAGCTCATCCCATGCCATGTTTTGATGTCCCAGAACAACAGCTTCCAACATCCAGTATTACTCTACAGCTTCTCAGAGGGGGGAAAAAAAAAAAAAACAAATCACTTTTTTTTTTTAATGAATTTGGAAAATAGGAGGAAACATGTTTGGGTTTTTTGTCATTGTATTGAAAATACTTTTGTTTTTTAAACTGCCATTTCTATTGGACTATGAGCAGGGTTGGAAATTTCAGCTCAGGGTGAAAGACACTGGACAGTTATGGGCAGGGCTGGTCAAGAAAGGCTTTTTGCTTTTCTTTTTCTCTAAGGAAATAATTTTTCACCTGACATTTGCAGTTAGTGAATCATAGAATTATAGAATCACAGACTGGGCTGGGTTGGAAGGGACCTCAAGGATCACACAGCTCCAACCCCCCTGTCACAGGCAGGGACTTCCAGACCTCAGGGATGGGGCATCCACCACCTCTCTGGGCATGTTCAAGTCCAAGTTGGCTGGGGCCCTGGGCAACCTTGTGTAGCTCCAGGCCTGGAGGTTGGTGTCCCTGCCTGTGGCAGGGGGGTTGGAGCTCTGTGATCCTTGGGGTCCCTTCCAACCCAAACCAGTCTGGGATTCTATGATAACCCAATTTTTTAAAGAAAATGAATCCTCAATGCCCCTTTTCAGACCAATTTCACCAGTAGGGGGAAGTTCTTTGCAGAGAGAGTGGTGAGGGGCTGGAACAGGCTGCCCAGAGAGGGGGTGGGTGCCCCATCCCTGGAGGTGTTGAAGGCCAGGTTGGCTGGGGCCCTGGGCAACCTTGTGTAGCTCCAGGCCTGGAAGTTGGTGTCCCTGCCTGTGTCAGGGTGGTTGGAGCTCTGTGACCCTTGGGGTCCCTTCCAACCCATGTCAGTCTGTGATTCTATGATTCTATGGCATTTGCTGAAGCCCCTGATCTGAATGGAGGTGAGCAAGGACTTAGTGATTGCAGGATCAGAGTCATGAGTAAGTGATCCATAAGCAAGGAATCAGGAGCAACCAAACTGGTAGAGAGTTGTGGTGTGCAGTGCTTTAGTCACTGTAAAAATAAATGCACACACAAGCTGGAGTTGGGTAGCCCACCATGGATTATCCTTCCTCTTCCCCCTTTCCCTCCTACATGGGGGTACATGAACGTGTGTGAGCTTGGGTCTTGGACTTGTTTCACAGAATTTATGTCCCTGTTGTGGAGTGCACAAATGACAAGGCAAGCAAATCCCACAGCAGCCTCTTAAACAACTCAATAGAGGGGACAACATTTTCATTTTATTGTTGTTCATAAAAATTTATGGGTTGGAACTTGCTATTTTTGTTCCTCAGAATGAAAGGAAGAGGGCTTTTCTTCTTATTATTTTTACAAATCTGCAGTCACTAATGGAACAGCTCATTAATGCACAAACCTAATCTTTTCCTCTACAGGGAGCTGGACACCAGGTCAGAAAAGATCAGAATTGGAAAGGAGATGAAAAGAAGACATCCTCCTCCCTTGAACATGCACGTTACTCTTCTATATGTCAATCTGCCCAAGAAGATGCAGGACCAAATTTAACTTTATGGAGCAGAGTGTATGTACATACAGTTGTCCCTGAGACCTAGGGGGGCAGACACAGTGCATAAAGACCATCTTGAGAGGTTGGAGCAGCTCCTTGAGGCTACATCTGGATTCCTGTGTCCAGAGCTGGGGCCCCAATACAAGAAAGATGGGGAACTGCTGGAGAGGGGTCAGAGGAGCCACGGAGATGCTCAGAGGGCTGGAGCAGCTCCCCTATGAAGAGAGGCTGAGGGAGCTGGGCTGGTTCAGCCTGGAGAAGAGAAGGCTGTGGGGGGACCTCATTGCAGCCTGCCAGTCCCTGAAGGGAGCAGAGGAACAGGAGGGGAATCAGCTTGTTCAAAGGGCAGAGCCTGGCACGACAAGGGGGCTGGAGCGAAGCTGGAGGAGATGAGATCTTAGGGGGAAGTTCTTTGCAGAGAGAGTGGTGAGGGGCTGGAACAGGCTGCCCAGAGAGGGGGTGGATGCCCCATCCCTGGAGGTGTTGAAGGCCAGGTTGGCTGGGGCCCTGGGCAACCTTGTGTAGCTCCAGGCCTGGAGGTTGGTGTCCCTGCCTGTGTCAGGGGGGTTGGAGCTGTGTGATCCTTGGGGTCCCTTCCAACCCAGACCAGTCTATGATTCTATGCTTCTTGATCTACCATACCATTTCCCACTAGCTGCACCACTCACCCAGGCATACCAGGGCACTCTCTGCTTGCACCCAAGGCCAGACTTGCTATCTAGACTTGCTTACTGGTGCAGAGGAATGGAGCTGCCCATGTGCACTGGGGAATAGAGTATGGCTGGTTGTGCCTGCAGGACTGTGGGCATGGAGAGAGCATCAGTGCACATTCAGAAAATGTAGATCTGTATGTGTGAGGTGACACGTGATGTCTGGGAGGGTAAAAGCATGCCAACATCCAGACAGGTACCTCCAGAATGCAGCTCATATGCACAGGGCATCCCAGGCAGGCCAGTCATCTCCAGGCTTGTGTTGGTGTGACCAGCAGCCTTCCACCATGAGTGTAGGGCATCCTCTTCTCAGGGTTTGATCTCTGCAGCCACCTGGAAATATGTGGCCCTGACTGGAAAAGAGAGAGGCTACAGCTTCTGATGGTGCCCTAGGAAAGATCCCAAGGCCAGGCCTTACATCCATCTCCAGCCAAGGCTGGACCCCACTGCAGAAATTGGGGCAGGGTCTGGCCCTACTGCCTTGCTCCCCTCATGGGCACAGTGTCACCATCCTCAAGAGAGAAAACCTTAGTTGAAATGAAAGGGGATCCAGCTTGACATAAGAAGTGATTTCATGAAGAATGTGGTGATGAGTTGGTAGAGGTTGTTCAGGCAGGGTGTCATGAAGCTCCTTCCTTGCTTGTGATGACCCCTTGCACTCTTCCAACCCAAATCATCATTTGATCCTAGGATTCAGGAGAGGCTACCTGGGCTGAGCACCAAGGTTGGGATCTGGAGTCACCTACCCTGGGCTATGGTTTCTGCCTGTCCACAGCAGTCGTCACTGCTGGAATTGGGAAGACCTGTAGAAATACACTTGGGAGATGCATAATCCTCAGGCAGGGATCACAGACCCCAGCTGATCTGGATACACCATCCCCATTCAGTTCATATCCATGGTTGTGGTGGCATATCCATTTACCTCCATGTCTTCAAGGGGAATGAAGGCCATTTTGTTTCTCCATCACCCTGAGCTTTTCTAGCCTATGCTTTATCACTGCATAAAACTACCTTTGACCTTGTCACTGCCTAGAACTACCTGAGACCTTCTCCCCACCTCCCCTGCCCTGCCAGGAGGGTGCAGAGAGGTGGGTGCTGGTCTCTTCAGCCAGGGGACAGGAGCTGGGACAAGGGGCAATGGGCTCAAGCTGCCCCAGGGCAGGGTCAGCTCAGCTGGGAGGGCAAAGTTCTTCCCTGGCAGAGCTGTGGGGCTGTGGAACAGGGGCCTGGAGCAGGGTCAGGGCCTAAAATGGGCCTGGTATAGGGGCCTAGAACAGGCTCAGAGCCTGAGACAGGGTCAGGGCCTGGAACAGGCTGCCTAGGGAGGGGATTGAGTCCCCACCCCTGGGTGTGTTTAACAGATGGGTAGATGAGGTACTTAAAGATGTGGTTTAGTAGAGGACAAGAACAGTTGGATTCAATGATCTTAAAGGTCTTTTCCAACCCTGTGATTCTGTGATTCTTTGTGATTGTGTGATTACACTTCCTAGAGCTTAAATCACCTGAAAGAACAACCTTCTGGTCCCAAGAGATGCTGCAAGAACCAGGGGAGAACTTCACCTCTGGCCACTATGAACGGTGACCCCAAAGACTGTCACCTTGAATATCCCAGGCAAACATAACCTTCACTTCAAAACACACAAACCCCGGGCATCTCTCATCACCCAACTGCCATCAGAAAGAGCTGCCATAAAAGAAAGCTTGAGCAATGGAATGAAATTAAGCCCAAATTGACTATGTGGCAACACAAGCTATAAATTGTGGTTATTGTGACCAGTGCCTGGGCATTATCTGACTGCCTATTCATCTTCTCCTTTGATTAAAACATCCCACGCTAATTCCATTTCCAAAGCCCAAGTTTATTTACACATAATCAAATTAATTACATTCCCTCACTCCTTAATCCATTCACATCTCCAGGATGAAAATGCAGCCCCAAGATTTGACACTGAGATGTTTCTGGCAGGAGCACAAGGAAAACCCTGGTCAGTGGGGAAAACTGACTAAATCACATCCTTCCCTCCATCCTGACTCCCTGTCCCATGAGGACAGCTTCTCACTGCTGGCTTAACGAAGATGAGTGTTGCCCACTCACACTGGTACCATCTACACAGACCTCATCACTGTTTGAGGGTGCTTTAGCCCTTACACTGTTAACTTGACTGAAAGCATCAGTGTAAATCTGAATATCAACCCAGCTCCAGATAGGGATGGTCGGTTCTCATGTCCTCCTGTGGCCACAGTAGCTCTTGACAAGCCTGTCCCAGCAGCAGAGGAAACTTCACCAAGCTTGTTCACCAAGCTTATTCAGGAACAAAACTCAGTCCCTCCTTCTAAATACGTTTTCAGACTTTTATAATGATGCTTTCCATGCCTAGCTGCAGACACAGAGCTTTTCTCTTGGGAAACAAACTAAGGGACAACACTGGAGGACGTGTGAGTACCACCAGAGTGCAAAGCTTTCCCCAGCCTTCCCTCCATCCCTTTATCCTCCCAGAAGGGAACCCATTTCTCCCAGCAAAGGCTGAATGTGACTGCACAGCTTTGCTACCTTAACCCACAAGGTCTCACCACATCACCACCTCCACCAGGACCCTCGCTGCACCATCCCTACAAGGTCCTTATTGCCTGCATGCCCCCCCCACCCCTCCCAAGATGACCCTCTCAAGCAGACGAGCACGCTCAGCAGCAAGATGCCTCCCGCTGCAACCGTGCAACTGGGTTCCCTGCTAATCCTCCCACCCTCCTCACTACCTGTGCTTGTCCAGGCGCCTGAGAGGATTTGGAAAGGCAGGGGAAATATAATTAGATGCGATGTTGCCCTCGGAGTCAGAGACGGGGGGCCAGCTCCTTGAAGGGCAGCGGTCAGCAGAAGGAGTCAATTTAGCACGGTTTACGGTGCCGTTACGGCTGATTAGGGATTTGATGAGGGAAGGGGTTTGATTTTGGTAGCCAGAGTGACAGAAGCCTTACGGTCAGTTGAGATCTTGTTTAAGGAGGGGAAGCGGATCTGGACTGGGGATGACAGATAGGGAGATCTGGGGCAAAGCGGGACAAATTTTACATGGTTCCCCATCCTTCTTGTTGTCTCTGCAGCTCCCTGACCTAATCCAGCTAGGGCTGTCCACTAGCAGGGAAGGGCAGCCAGGAAGGCTGTGAGAAGCTTGAGGGAGGGAGAGAGAGTGAAAGCAGCAGTAATAAAGAACAAAAAGAGGCAAGAAAGACAGACAGACCATGAATTTAAGTGGTGTCTGCCCTGGGAACGTGTCTCAGCCTCAGTCATGCCAGCATTTTGTGGCTGTGTGCCCTCCACCACCTCTGCCTTCATCATAGAATCATAGAATCATAGAATCATAGAATCATAGACTGGTCTGGGTTGGAAGGGACCCCAAGGATCACAGAGCTCCAACCCCCCTGACACAGGCAGGGACACCAACCTCCCAGCCTGGAGCTACACAAAGTTGCCCAGGGCCCCAGCCAACCTGGCCTTCATCTCTCTGTGCACCAAGAACAGGGAGGACAGCAGAGGTGGAAAAGGGGACTCAACTTCACATGAAGCTTGTCCAACCTTCCCCTTCCTTGCTACCAGTTGGGGAATTTGCCTCCTGGGAACAGAGGGGCTGTTGAACACACGTGCTTCTACCTTCTCTTCCAGGGCCAAAGCACAAGGGCATGTAGGACTGACCCAAGGGTGATGCCAACCCTGTGAACTTCCCCTTAGTCCTTCCTGTGGTTTGCAAGTAGATCCATCCCAATTAGTCCAACATTTCCATAATTATAGCCCTTTTGGGTGCATGCAATTGCTGATGTTGTCATGCCCACATTACTCCCATGCTCAGACAGTTAGATCCTCCACTTGGAGGAAGTCTTGAGAAGCCCCGATGCATAAGTGGAGCAACAACCACAAAGAGGTGAGTGTTAACATAAATTACCAAAACAATGAGCCAGTCTCCAGGGAGGAATAGCCTAGCAAGCTTTCCCAGATCGGTATCAAAGCCACTGCAGCAAAGCACAGTGGATTTCTTTCACCCCTGCCCCCATCCCAAATCCAGGCCAGGAAGGAATTCCAGGGAAGCATCAATGCACACATCCCTTACATTTGCTACTGGTTGCTCCTGGAGATGGGCAGAAGGAAGGGACATGCCCCATGGTTAGATGTGGCACTGCTAGCGTTCTAAGCCAAATTTTCACCTTCTGCTGTTGACCTTCCCCATTAGCAGTTATTCTACTCTAAAATATGTCACCCTCCATTCTTCTCTACAGGCTGACCCAGAACCAGGGCAGGGAGGGTTAATCTGACACCATGTCTTCACTTCAGTGGTGGAGGATGATGGGAGAGGCTTTAGGCCACCCAGAACTTTATGTGGATTTTGTGGCTTTGTTTGGGACTCACAATGCGAGTCACACCTTTCTTGCAGGTAATGAAACAAGGCTGTTAATTGCAGTCACTGTAAACAGGGAGAAATTCTTTGATTGCAGAAGTTCAGGTACCAGGGAAACTCTGCTACAAAGAGCCCTGGTGAGGCAGAGCTGCTGGAAACAGCCCCAACTCCCATTTTGCATTGTCACACAGAGATTAAGTGACTTTTGTAGCTGTCCAGATGGCGTTAGCTGTTGAACACAATCTCCTAAACCCCAAGCTGATGCCCTAAAGATGGGACAAACTCTCCTCCATTAGCAGGTCACAGAATCACACAAAATCACTAGGTTGGAAAAGACCTTTAAGATCTTCAAGTCCCACCATTCCTGTCCTATGGTAAACCAGATCCCTGAGCACCTCATCTCCCCCTCTGTTAAACACACCCAGGGGTGGGGACTCAGCCCCCTCCCTGGGCAGCCTGTTCCAAGCCCTGAAAACTCTTTCAGGGAAGAATTTTTTTCCTAACATCTAATCTGACCCTGCCCTGGGGCAGCTTCTGGAAAGTTAAACTATTGGGAGAAAAAAAAAACAACCCAAGCAATGTGATCAGCTTTGTGAACCCTCCTGCCTTGCCAGAGAGGGGACCCTGTCCTGAATGTAATTTCAGCAGTACTAGATATCAGGGGATTTGATCACCTGGACACAGCCTTGACATAACACCCTGTAAATCATTTGCATGAGGAAGAGGATGCTCAGGGATGGAGGCCAGGGGGGAGTACATCACCAGGGGAAACACACAGCCTCCAATACCCCAAAAAGCAAACACCTCACAGTGACTGGTGCCATAATCCTCCCTCCCCAGCACCCAACAGTGCTAAAATGATGCTAGAAAAGGTTCAGTGTGGAAGTCAGCAGGAGTGAAGTACTGGCGTGGCTGAGCCTTTAAGAAAGAAAGAAGCTGCAATCTCCCAGTCAGAAACCAAAGTAGGGGAATATTCTGTGTTAATAAACAAAATGAAAGGGAAAGTTAAAACCCATCCTTCTCCCTGTCGTACTTGTGATGTGTCTGGCTTTCAATTCTCTTTGACAATCCATAAGAAATTAACACCACGAGATATACAATTATTGTCAGATGAGAGCAGGGCAATCAAAGCATTTCAAATCAATGTTTTGTCAACAAAAATAAATGAATGTATTGCCATGAAAATTCCCACCAAATATTGTCCCTTTTTCCCCCTGCAAAGCTAGGAATCTCATTTTATATCAGCTCTGAAGTTCCTTTTCATCTGTCATCATATCTTGAAACGATAAGAATTACTCTCAGTAGGGAGTTATTTCTTTGCTTCCCTTTCAGCTCAGAATAGAAAACACTTTTTCTTCTTTTTTTTTTTTTTTTCTTTCTTTTTTTAACTAATTTGAAATAAGCCTAATATCATCAGTGAAAATTCATCATCAGAAACAGAAAGATCAAATCTTCCCATAACTCATATTAAATCAGGGAGCTCTCACCTGGTAACTGGATGGAGTCTACCAGCTTCCAAATGCAGCTTCAATATAATTAAATAATAATAATCCAGAAGATACAAAGCCAGGGATCCTGGAGCAGTACTTAAAACTGTGCCACCTCCATTTCAGATGACTGAATGCGGATGAGGGTGATTTATTTGATTAATTAGCTAGGTAGGTTTCTAGCAACCCTCCACTGCATTTTCTGGAGGCTCCATCCAAAGCCCACTTAAGCCAGTGTAATAAAATCCTTTGCCTACAAAGGGCCTTCAGATAAATCCATGGGAATGTGCCAAGGGTTAATTTCTGTTTCAACTCATGCTGGGTCTAGTCCACCGCAGTCCCTGGTGATTTCACTGGAGTTATTCCAGATTATCCAAAATGAAGGCTAACATGAGCCACCCCCAGCAACACACACCTGACTGTGCAGAGGAGAGATTTTCAAAGACACCCTCACTCAGTTGCAGTCTTTTTCCTGGAGTAATTTCCCCCACTCCTCACTCTTCCCAGGGCAGGAGAGCTTTGGAAATGACTTTTCGGGGCAAATAATGAAGAGGGGGGCTGACCACAGATCTCCTAAAGATGTTAAGATGATTTGCATCAACTGTAGGAGAGCGGTTTGGCTGGCACAAAATGCCACCTCTCCATCCTGGGTGGGCTGGCTTGCTTCCAGAGCCATGATCTCATTCCTCCCACCTTCCCAAAAATGCCCCATCCAATGTCCCGTGACTGTTTGCTGCTTCCATCCCCTACCCCTGCCAGGGTCCTTGCAGGCAGACACCTCCCTCCCTCTCAGCCAGTCCTCTTTCTTGAAATTAAAGGCTTAAGGGGGTTGGTGGTTGCAACCAAATGTCTCCTTGTCCTGGGGGGGCATGTGTGGACACCTATCCCTGATGCATCCCCACCTCCTCACCCCATCACCCAGCAAGGTCCCCAGTCCTCCTGGGTGCCATGGAGGGGGCCAGGTACAGCTGTAGAAAGAGGATAACAAAAGTCAGTCCCTTCTGGGCACAGGTTCTTCAGGTGAGGCCAGGTCATGAGGTCTGTCCCCAGATGCTGCTATGGTTGAGGACGGACACGATGAGGACGGTTGAGGCAGCCGCGATGCCAGCACACATGCAGCTGTCCCCCCTCCAGCTCAGCCAGTCGTTTTAGGTTTCCACTCACAGCATGTGCTGATTTGGGGAGGGAAAGAGGGGTCTTTATCTTATTTTTATTTATTGGCAGGGAAGAGAAACCCCATCAGTCCTCCTGTGCTGTGTAACAGGGACGGGAGCCGCGCTGCCTCGTCTCTGAGCCCAGGAAGGTAATTGCCTCCCTCTCTCTCTCTCCAATCCCTGAGAAACCTTTAATATATGTCTCCACTAACTTTGAGGCCTTGTCCAATCTTGACAAATTGTAGTGGAACAAATCCTGTTTGGTTGTAACACAGCGATTTGGGGGAAGATGGATTGGAGAGAGATGGCGGGTCCCCACGCAGCTGGTTTAATGTGTTTTGGCTGGGGGTGCTTGGTGGTGGCAGCAGCAGCAAAGGCAAAATGCTCTGAGAAATGCTCCCCTGCATGGGGAGGGACAGGTCAGGACCCCAGTCCGGATGGATGCTGGAAGAGAGGGAGAGGGATTCCTTAGGGACATTCCTCCCCACCAGTCAGTGCATGCAGGAAATGCCAGCTATGTTCCCAAAAAGATGCCTTTGCAAATGAGGCGGGTAGTTCTCCCCATCTGGCCAGGGAGGAACGTGGTGCTAGGCGTTCCTTCCTCAATACATCTCCTGAGGACTTCATACCACCCTCCCTCCACCCCAGGATCCCCTGGCCATCCCATGTTTTATTTTTAAACCAAGCCATCCAGAAGAGATGCCTGGGGTGGGGAGAGGCATTTCCATCAGCTGTTGATCATCTATTTCTCCAAGGAGGAAAAACATCCATCTGATGGCAAAGTTATTCCCCCAAATGGATCAGAGCCTCAGTACCAGGACGTGGTCCCACCAGCTGGCATGGGAACTGAAGGATGTCAGAAATCTTATATAAGACTATATCCAGTCTTATTTCAAAAAAAAAAGGCATGAATTGAGGGAGAAGAAAGAAATTTTGCATTACCATATACATAATCATATGCATATAAAGCTGGAATTTTATATTTGACAATTAAAACAGGCTACAGGATTGCAGGAAGAGGTTATTTCAGTTTTAAGACAGTAACAAAATTGCACTTCTAACAGCCTTCTGCATACAGGTATAACCTATTTGTCAGGAGATGAATGTTAGTCCCCATTGCAGTGCAAATAAAAGAAAATCCAAAAATGTACCACATCAGGAAATTGACAGGGAATAAGCTGTTTTACTAAATCTATGACTGAAAATATATCAACTGAGTGATACTGACAGTATTAGACTGGGTCACAGTTTCAAATTTCCTATCCTCCTTCAGCCCAAATCAAGATATATATATATATTTCCATTTATATATATAAAATTCATGCATAGATTCATATATATGTATTTTTAATTGCATTTTTGTATGTGTGTATACATATACATACATAAGAATTTCTATGAAAAGAACAATCCTAAATACATGTCTTAATCCATGCTGATTTTTCTGCACATTGAAAGGCACTGTAAATCATAAAATCAAAACAAACCTTTCTGCCTTGATTGAAATGCTGCTGTAATGTCCTATATTATACAGGGATGAAATCTATTTATCCTTGCAAAAGCTGTTTCTTCCCAATTTCTTTTGCATTGGCCTTTCCCAACTGAAATCTCCCATCTGAACATGTTCAACAAGCTCTGTTCACTTAATGCAAATTGTATTACAAGTTGTTGTTTCATTTAGCTGTTTAACTCTGGGGTTTTTTTTACTAAGGGAAAACTAGAACAAGAGGCATGCTCAGATGCTTTACAGGCAGAGAATTTTACCACACAAACCTGTCTCAGACTAATATAATCACATTTTGCCATCATTAGACCAAAGATTTGCACCCTCACTTTGCCTAACCCACTAACAAGTAGTTACTTTAGCAGGAAAACCTCCTAACTACTAGTTTAGACAATTAATTCTTCCACACTTTTTGGTCTGTCGCTGGTGCCAATAAAGATCAAGGTTTACTCAAGTATTTTTGATCTCCTGAAAATCCTCATTCTTTAATTATTGAAGAGAAATTTCTGTCACAATGTAATTGTTACGAACATTTTTTACTGATACTGATTAGACAGCAAGGTTGGGATATAAGTAGAATACACAAATCTAATCACAGAATCATAGACTCCCAGACTGGTCTGGGTTGGAAGGGACCCCAAGGGTCACAGAGCTCCAACCCCCCTGACACAGGCAGGGACACCAACCTCCAGGCCTGGAGCTACACAAAGTCGCCCAGGGCCCCAGCCAACCTGGCCTTCAACACCTCCAGGGATGGGGCACCCACACCCTCTCTGGGCAGCCTGTTCCAGCCCCTCACCACTCTCTCTGCAAAGAACTTCCCCCTCAGATCTCATCTAACCCTTCCCTCCTCCAGCTTCACTCCAGCCCCCTTGTCCTGCCAGTCTCTGCCCTTTAAAAAGCTGATTCCCCTCCTGTTCCTCTGCTCCCTTCAGGGACTGGGAGGCTGCAATGAGGTCCCCCCACAGCCTTCTCTTCTCCAGGCTGAACCAGCTCAGCTCCCTCAGACTCTTTTTGTAGGTGCTCCAGCCCCTGATCTTATGTTTCTTCCTCAAAAGTACTCACTGTGGGTATTTAGAGAAAGAATATATGAAACAGAGTGCAGAGCAATCCTCCTCTGGACAGATCATCCCAGTTCCCTTCAATGAGTTACAGGTCGCCAGAATTGCAGATTGGTCTGATCTCTCAGTTTTCAGGGCCATCCAGTCAAATTTCTGCTACACAAGTGAAAATTTTATTATTAAGAATTTGATGATGATTTTTTTTCCCCCAAGGGATATTTTGCAAATTAAGGATAATCATAGCTTGAAGGGCTTGGTTTTGCAGAGGCATCTCCAGCTAGAGATTCTCAAGAAACAAGTCATGTACCCCAGCACAGGTTTCCACTCAGGTTTTTTTTGCCCCTGCCTGCTCTCCCCATGGAGGAAGCTGCAGAAGCCACCTTGTTCTTTAGGGCTTTAGAGACTCTGGCACAAGAGATCCCTTTTACCAGGGCTACAAAAGCCAACTGATGGTCAGGTTGTTTCAGAGATGTAAGCAAGAGTAGAATTTGAGCACCCGACTGCAGAGCAGTTTTACTTATTAGCTTGTGGTCAAATTCAGTGCAATTATGTGGTGAGATATTGGAATGTGGGCTGAGCTTTACCCACAGCAGCACTATTTGTTTGAAACTGAAAGCAATTGGAAGGAAAACAAGCTATCTGGCCACAGACCATTGAAAGCAATAGGCAGTTGCAAGGTCAAACGCTTTGGCTGCCTGCAGTGGATTTAGAAGAGAGGAGAATCTGCTATAGCATTTATGAAACTAAAATAAATATTGGAGGGCACAGTTGGTGGATGCTGCCCACAAAATCAAGGTGCTGTTTATAGATGGTTGGATGGAGGCATCTTTCATGGCAACACACTTAATTCTGGCCAAAATAGGGAGAATCTAATCACCTCAAATAGAAATATGATATAAACCATATTTTTTTAGACCGTGTATGTTCAGTGTTTGTAAGTTTACAAAGGGATGAGAAAAGGGATGGGAAATAAGGGCCTTTTTACTCTATGTTCCTTAAGCTCTTGAGGTCAGGAATGTGGGGAAATGTCTGAGCAGTTGTGCCAGGGGAATGCCAAAGTCCACCTCCATCATGTGGGAGGCTGAGGCACACTTATACCCTCAACAAAATGGGTCTCCAGGATTATTTCTAAGTCACCACCTCCTGTTCAAACTACCCATGTTTGCTCTCCACAGACACCAGCTCCCTTGGCAGCTATCTGGTCTCAAAGACTTACAAAGAGAAGCAAACTTGAAATAAGGAGTCATTATTCACTATGTAAGTACTGGGCTTGGCCTGGATCTGCTTGGCTGTCTCCAAGGCTTTTGAAACCCCTTGGGGATGTTCAGGCCCCATGTTGCTCAAATGGAATTGCAAATCCATATTAAATGTTCCTTCATTTTATAAGTGCACTCCCTCTCTTCCCAGTCCTGCCATCACATTGCACATGCAAACAAGCTTGAAAGGTCTTGAAGGACCTCATGGTCTGGTTGAGGAACTGAGATACAATACTGGACTTAATTAAGAACAGCTTCCTTAAGACCTCCAGCGAGCCAGTGACAAGGTCCATATCTCAGCTGAAAACTCTCCTTCATCCTTCTTCTTTTGATTCCTTGTGAAAGGCTCCTAAAAACAGAAAGGGAAAAATCTTTTCCTCATGGGTCATGGGAACAGACCAAGACATCCTTAGTTTTTAACCACAACAGGCGGGTGCTGGTCAAGCAAATGCTCTTTTAAAAAAGAGGAATTGAGCACTAGGGATTGAACACACCATCACTAGAGGCCTGAAACAAGGGCCAGGTAGGAAACGTTGATGAATTTCCACTCTAGGAAACTTGTTGCATATGTGTGACCCATCACATGTCCAAAATATCTATTGTCAGTTCTGGAGGGAAGGATGGTAGCCCTGTTTTCCCCTGGTCTGAATAAGGAACAGAGTGGGCAGCAGCAGAAGAGGACTGAGGAGACAGCCAAGATAGGCTGCAGTGATGGATGAGCCAGAAGAAAATGGTGGAAATTGGGAGCAAAGGCTAAGAAACCTTAGCCACACTGAAAAGAAGTCAGCAAGACCAGCATGACCCTGTTCATCTCCATCTCAGGGTGTTACTCAGAGTCCATAAATCTACACAGCCCCAGATTTGTCTGCTTGTCAGGGGAGAAGGAAGGGAGATGTACTTTATTTCTAGTCCCAGTGCTTTTGATGAGCTGCAGTATTGCCCTTCATACTCCTCCAGTCTCAATAAACCTGGCTAATTAGCATCCTGACCACTCAATTAATTAGGCAGTACACTTAATTATGACAAACTACATTATTCGCTATAGCCCAGAGTCCAATGGACATTAGCGTCAGGTTATGTTCAGTAACAATTTGATTTGAGAGGGAGTTTATTGACCAGAAAAGACATATGATGAGATTAAAATAATCAGTAGAACTAGCTCAGTGCTATTGGCTTGTCGTTGCTGTGGGCTTGGGTTATAAAGACGTCGAGGATGGCCAAATTAGTCGTTTCATTCTCATTAAGAAGCCACTGCAGAAATGGAAAGATATTGGCTGAGCGGGAAGGGAGAGGGAGCCAAGCTACCAGGGGGTCTCAAAGAAGATCCAGGATGGTGGGTTTGGTTTGGCTTCTTCTTTCTCTTGGTCATAACCCTGCTCTTTGCCAAGGATGAAAAGAGAATCCCAGAGGCATTGCTTCTCCCAGAGAGCAGTGGAAAAAGGCTTGACAATGCACAAATGTCCCTTGAGAAGGCAACTACCACTTCCCCTGGAAAATATCTGTGACTTTCTGAGTTGACAACATTGACCAGGCAGCATCCCAGTGGGACACTTATGTTGCCATGGGGCTGACCTAACCCAACCATTGAGCAACTGTGTTGGAGTGAGCCAGACTGATATCTTCTACCCATCCACACTGCTCAACTGCTAGCATGCATGCCCAGCATAGATATGCACAGACAATGAAGGGGATGGGGCCCAGCTCTTGGTCCATCGCTGTCTTGAATCCCAAGCAAGAGGATGGAAGATGGCATGCAAAAGTCTTTTGTTGCAAGCAGAGATGGCATTGATGGGCTGCCTGAACCGAACAATTATGGACTAAAGCTAAAGAAGGGAAGGGTTAGATTAGATCTTAGGGGGAAGTTCTTTGCAGAGAGAGTGGTGAGGGGCTGGAACAGGCTGCCCAGAATGGGGGTGGATGCCCCATCCCTGGAGGTGTTGAAGGCCAGGTTGGCTGGGGCCCTGGGCAACCTTGTGTAGCTCCAGGCCTGGAGGTTGGTGTCCCTGCCTGTGTCAGGGGGGTTGGAGCTCTCTGATCCTTGGGGTCCCTTCCAACCCAGACCAGTCTGGGATTCTATGATTCAACATGAGCACAAAATCTTTGGGAGTTCAATGTCTTTCAGTGATGGTGCTTCAGCTGCTTCCTGGCTGGCACCAAGACGTCAGAAAGTACTTTTATTGAGGTGAAGAGCTTTGAGGATCCCTGTAGATGTGGACAAAGAGTTAAAGAACCATGGATAGCCCCTTGGAAATGGAACATTGCAACAGAACTGAGAATAAAAAGGAACAAGGCCCTTTTCTTTGATATATTTGCCCAGAGTATTAGCCCAGAGTCAATTTCCTGATTCAAGTCTCTTTTGTGGAAAAAAAAAATTAATTAAATGGTCAAAATAAAGGGAGCTGGAACACACCTAAAAGTGGGTGATACACTCATAATCAACAAATGAAGGGATAATCCCCATGAAAAAAAAAATCCACAAACAAAACAGATCATCAAATCCAAATCCAAAAGAAAGGTGTTTCCTCAGTAAGGAGAAGTAAGAGATTCACCAGGAAATCTGATTCAGCTTTTGGCATTTCTGTTACAGCTTGGTTCTCCCAATATCTCCTGGCTATGGTGGCCAAAAAGGAGGTAAGGACCTACATTTGTGAACCTCCTGCATCTCCCTCAAAGCTCTGTACATTAAACTTCTCACAAGGTGTGCCTCCCAGCTGAAGAAGACACACCAAAATGCCACTTTCCTGTCAGTTTGGGTGGGACCCAACTGCACCAGGAGGCAACAAATTCAGCCTCACAGACACGGGTTGCCTTCAGGATCAAGGAATCATAGAATTGTAGAATCATAGACTGGGTTGGAAGGGACCCCAAGGATCAGAGAGTTCCAACCCTCCTGACACAGGCAGGGCCACCAACCTCCAGGCCTGGATAAGGAAAGAGGTCAATTCTGTTTTATTCAGCATTAGGGACACAGTCCATCCCAGGACACACTTGAGTATCTCAACACAATCCCAGGTTGTCCCTAGCCACTCTTAGTACTTTCCCTCCTATTCCTCTTTCCTTCCCAGGTTCACCAGATCTTCATCATCCAGATCTCTTGGCCTGGCAAGTGTAAAGTAGAAGCTTTCCAGATGACAATGAATCAGTCATATCCAAGGAGAGTTTCCCAAAAGCCTGTAGCCCTGTAGCTGCTGCACAATTTCCCCCAGGAAGTTCCTTCTCACAAATTGTGGAGAAGTTTAAGGAGGAGGTATTATTATTATTTTAAGTTTTGGTAATTTTTTTCCCCATTGGATATATTCTCTTGTCCTTTAGAAACATACATCACACTTGTCAGGAACCTAGGAACCAGGGAATAAAATAAACCTAGTTATTTTTAAAAAGTTTTCATCTGTGAGAGGGCATATCAGGAAAACATCCATGTTCATCCTCAAAAAAGCAAGAACATATTTCTATACCAATTTTCAATGACCTGACATGTGTTTGGAAGTCTAGAGGGACTGGCCAAGGTCAGAGTTAAGGCTCTTTGGATACTGGGAAACTCTACACCTTAAAATATTGGATTTCTTTTAAGTTTAACATTAACTCTGCATGTCTAGGTTTATTGCCCTTGGCTCCAGGATAATTGTAACATCCCTATAATTTATTTTGCCATAATTACTGATATGCACTGCCAACTTTAACTGTGTTTTAGGACTGATGCCACAGTCCCGTGAGAGAAGGTGGTGATCCCTTATGCTGTGAAAGGCTTGGTCCCATTCAGAAAAATAAAGGGCACCCATAATTTTCTCAAAATGGCTCCAGACTAAAGGCAGTGCCAGCTTAAGTCCAACCAGGAGCAAGGGGACCAATGCTTTAGAAAGAGGGAGGTGTTCTTCCCAGTAAATGGCTGCACCCTTCAGCCTTCACTGAAGGAGAATCTTTCAGTTATAAAGAGTAATAGAGAAGAGGAGGAATAGCCATTAATCCTAAAGGAAGCCTACTCAAATACAATATAGGCTCGGTTCTGAATTGAGTTTCAACAATACTCAGGGTCCAGATCTACCTTATTCTGCTATCTAGATCATGGAGGGGCAAGGAAAAAATACTTGGCACCTAACACAAGTCTAAATCACTATTTCATTCCTGGCCTAATGGACAGGTTTCCTGTTAATTCTCATAAGACTTTGCTGGTTCCCACAGGGACAGTGAGTTGGGAAGGACTGGCCTGTTGGAGAAGCCAGATCTCTGTTTCTAAAGCAAATATCAGTGGCTACCTCTCCCACGAGGTGTATAGGCACATGTTCTGCACGTGTGGCCTGCTCTGCCTCTACGTTTGTCTGGCTCATGGTGTCTGGGAGGAATGGCTGACACACTGGAAGGCTGAGACCTCAACAGGTTAGAGAGTTGAATGGAGAGGAACCCAATGAAGTTCAACAACAGTAAGTGTAAAGTCCTGCACCTAGGGAGGAATAACCCCAGGCACCTGTACAGGCTCTGGGTTGACCTACTGGGAGGCCACACTGCAGAGAAGGACCTGGGAGTCCTGTTGGACAACAGGCTCTCCATGAGCCAGCACAGTGCCCTCATGTCCAAGAAGGCAAATGCTGTCCTGAGGTGCATTAAGAAGAGCGTGGCCAGCAGGTTAGAGGCAGGTTCTCCTTCCTCTCTACTCTCCTTTGGTGAGGCCACATCTGGAGTCCTGTGTCCAGTTGTGGGCTCCCCAGTTGAAGAGAGAAAGGGAACTACTGGACACAGTCCAGTGGAGGACTATGAGAATGATAAGGGGCCTGGAACATCTCTCTTATGAGGAAAGATTGAGAGAGCTAGAGCTGTTCAGTCTGGAGAAGACTGAGAGGGGATCTCATCAACACTGGTCAATACCTAAAGGGTGAAAGTCTAGAGAGTGGGGCCAGACTCTTCTGAGTGGTGCCCAGCAACAGGACAAAGGGCAACAGGCAGGCACAAACTGGAACTCAGGAAGTTCCATCTCAACATGAGGGAAAACTTTTTCACTCTGAGGGTTCCAGAGCCCTGGGACAGGCTGCCCAGAGAGGTTGTGGAGTTTCCTTCCCTGGAGAGGTTCAAAACCCAGGGCTGACACCTCTCACACCCAGACTGTGCTGCCCACAGCAGCACCCTACACAGGCAGACATTTATCACAGCATCCAGATAAGACTGCATTCAGAAGTAGCTCCACACCCTGGTGCATCACCCTGTCCAGGTACATAAGGCTCTGCCTGTGCTCTGCCAAAGAGAAACTCCACTCCCTTCCCTAGATGTGACCTTCCCAAACTGCTTTCTAATTCCATCCTGTGTAACTGCATTTGCTACATCATGGCCCCAAGCATGAGGAAAGCAGACTCTTGAGATGGGAATGTAACCCTTACCTGGGCTACTAAATTAGCCAGGTGTTTAACACATGCAGTCCTCAGCACAACTGCCTTGTAGTGTCCTGACCAGGATTTGCATAATGCCTCTCCTTATCACAGTTTATCATGAAGAGTTAAGGCTGGCTACCTCAAACCAACCAAGCTTGGCAGAATCAGCATTTTAAATGCTTTCCTCTTATGGAGAGGACATTTTCTTGGGCTAGTCTGTGCTCAGTACCTCCAGGAGGTGTCTCAACCATGAAGACCTCAAAAAGTTCCAGAACTCCTTGTTACAGCGCTCCATCCCCAGGAAACAGAGTTAAAACTCAACTACATGGGCCCAAGAGCATCATCTTTCATTTTCCCATGAACAATTTCTCATGGAGCAGGAAAGATGGACCAGAGAGTTGGTTTAGTTCCATGAAGCAAAGGGAGATGGATGAGTAAATAGGTAAAGCCATGCACATGAGAAGATCTAAGACCTTCGTTTCCTTTAACAGCTAATTTGAAAAAATGAAGCCCAGGAGAAAATGCTGAACTCAGAGGCAATCCCTCAGTGAGAATGAGGCATGGATCAGGATACAGGAGGAGGGTTCCTCTTCTCCACAGATCTCTACTGCAAACAGGACAAAGATATCAGCTGATCTACACATAGCTGTGGAGTTTATCATTCACTAATCTCCCAGACAGCAGAGCTTGGGGAGATGTTTTCTACTGAAAATCTCTTCTAGCCAAAAAAAAAATAAAGGGCTTTATTGATGTTGAAGCATTTCTCAGATATATTTCAATTTCATTGGATTTCTGGTGCTTAAGTTCTCTTCCTAATTCCAAGAAATTAAAAATAGAATGGAATGCATTAAAAGAGACATTTTCATTCT
Source organism: Rallus limicola (assembly GCA_022605955.1). Taxonomy (NCBI): domain Eukaryota; kingdom Metazoa; phylum Chordata; class Aves; order Gruiformes; family Rallidae; genus Rallus; species Rallus limicola. The sequence goes on along the minus strand of JAKCOZ010000100.1, from coordinate 825,620 downwards.
GCAGCTGGGAACAACTATTCAAAATTCATCTTGGGGAAAAAAAAAAAAAGGCAAAACTTGCAGCCAACTTGGAGCGTTCCTAATTGAAACAAAATATTGCAGCCTGCTCACAACCAAACATCTCAATTGGCCAAAGTCATTTTTTTCCCAATCTGCTGAAGTACATAAAGAAATACCCATTTCCATTCCAATCCAGTTCCAAGAATACTGATGAACCTGATGTTTTTATATCAGCTCTGCTTTAAGAACATGCACAGAGTCTCTGCTTGTCCAAATTTCCCTTCTGGGTTTCTGCTATTCTCTCTGCAGCCCCATCTCCTGCTGGATGAACCCACAGATTTGGGCAAGCTGGTTGCATTACTACCAAGAGCTCTGTGCACCATCATCCATGTTCATCTCCCCACAACTTCAGCCCATCCCTGACTTCACCCCTTCACCAATGCCTTGTATTGACATAGAGATGGTTCTGTTATGACTTCCAAAGTGACTTGGGCCAACAGGTTCAAATCTGGGATAGACTGTTTCCTAGTTTCCTTATCCCAAGCAAGGATGTGTTTCTGAACACACATTACTCTCAGACAAGCAGGTCATGCTGCAGCTTATTTTTCCCTTGAGCACAGCTCCTACTGCTGGGCCTGAGTTTAGCCACAGACAGCTTTTCCATGAACTTTAGGGTTCTACCACAAAAGGGGAACATGTTTTTTCAGAGTTGCTCTGAACATGGAGCCTTTCAGACACTCATTCCCTAAAGTCCTTCTTGCCTGCAGAGGACCCTGAGATCATCATCTGGGGCCCACAATAGAAGAAAGATGGGGAACTGTTGGAGAGGGGTCAGAGGAGCCATGGAGATGCTCAGAGGGCTGGAGCAGTTCCCCTATGAAGAGAGGCTGAGGGAGCTGGGCTGGGTCAGCCTGGAGAAGAGAAGGCTGTGGGGGGACCTCATTGCAGCCTGCCAGTCCCTGAAGGGAGCAGAGGAACAGGAGGGGAATCAGCTTGTTCAAAGGGCAGAGCCTGGCAGGACAAGGGGGCTGGAGTGAAGCTGGAGGAGGGAAGGGTTAGAGGAGATCTGAGGGGGAAGTTCTTTGCAGAGAGAGTGGTGAGGGGCTGGAACAGGCTGCCCAGAGAGGGGGTGGATGCCCCATCCCTGGAGGTGTTGAAGGCCAGGTTGGCTGGGGCCCTGGGCAACCTTGTGTAGCTCCAGGCCTGGAGGTTGGTGTCCCTGCCTGTGCCAGGGGGGTTGGAGCTCTCTGATCCTTGGGGTCCCTTCCAACCCAGACCAGTCTATGATTCTATCATTCTATGATCTGACCAATACTGGGCTGGGTCTCTGTCAAGTGCATGATACAGCACACTTAAGCTCTGATGGATGCTTTGCATGGAAAGGCATGGACAGTAGGACAGAAGTCAAAAATTCCTCCCCAACACATCTACCCAGCACCAACAGGGGTGTGTGAGTAACTATTCACTTCAAGCCCATCCTCCTGCCTAAACAATGTGTTCAACAGGAGTGCTACTCACTGCTTGGAAACTGGAGGGGCTTGGGCAGGCTGAGAAATCAGAAGAGAATAGATTTAATGTGATGTTTTGTAATGTCAGCATTTCACCTGGAGGCCCCATAATATCTCTGCAACCACTGCACCTTACCAGTTCCAGATGTCAGCCCATGCAAGCACCCAGAAAGTTGGGAAGGCAGTTATAAGTGGATCCCTAGAGCACCACTTCCTCTGCACAAACTGCAGAGAAGGACCTGGGAGTCCTGTTGGACAACAGGCTCTCCATGAGCCAGCACAGTGCCCTCATGTCCAAGAAGGCAAATGCTGTCCTGAGGTGCATGAAGAAGAGCGTAGCCAGCAGGTTAGAGGCAGGTTCTCCTTCCTCTCTACTCTCCTTTGGTGAGGCCACATCTGGAGTCCTGTGTCCAGTTGTGGGCTCCCCAGTTGAAGAGAGAAAGGGAACTACTGGACACAGTCCAGGGGAGGAGTGCAAAAGTCTTTTGTTGCAAGCACAGATGGCACTGAACTGAACAGTTACAGAGTAAAGCTAAAGGAAGGAAGGTTTAAATTAGATCTTAGGGGGAAGTTCTTTGCAGAGAGAGTGGTGAGGGGCTGGAACAGGCTGCCCAGAGAGGTGATGGATGCCCCATCCCTGGAGGTGTCCAAGGTCAGGTTGGCTGGGGCCCTGGGCAACCTTGTGTAGCTCCAGGCCTGGAGGTTGGTGTCCCTGCCTGTGTCAGGGGGGTTGGAGCTCTCTGATCCTTGGGATCCCTTCCAACCCATGCCATTTAATGATTCTATGATAAGAGGCACTGAAGCACATTCTTCAGAGATCTGTGGGTTGCAGAGGCAGGAGAAGCAATAACTTGCTCTTTGGGAGGGGAGAGGGGCCTGTGAGATGGTCCCTTTTCTGTCTCACTCCTTCTCCCTCCCTCCCTTTCAGACAATCAAGTGAATTAAGTTTGCAGAGTTACGTAGGAGGCATCGGGCGTCAGATACAATTACTCACCCGCTGCATCATAATTACTGCAAATGGTCCATTAAAGGAAAATTATCATCAATATGATATTATCAGACAGCGGGTAAATGAATAAAGGAAAGTGCTTATTCTTCCATTGTCCTGTTAATAGAGACGTCTTTGAAATTGATAATGTGAAGGATGCCACCTTACTGGGGACTCTGGGCTACAGGGATGTGGATGGGAACTGTGGGTGATGACACACAACATTTGGGGTGGAATTGCAAATGCATGCGTGCACCTTCATCTGATTGTTCAAGCAGTGGGTGAGGGGAATAGACTGGGAGTCTTGGGCAAAGTGTCTTCACATGGTCACACCACCAACCATTCTGCCCAAGTGAATCATAGAATGGCATGGGTTGGGAGGGATCCCAAGGATCACAGAGCTCCAACCCCCCTGACACAGGCAGGGACACCAACCTCCAGGCCTGGAGCTACACAAGGTTGCCCAGGGCCCCAGCCAACCTGGCCTTCAACACCTCCAGGGATGGGGCACCCACCCCCTCTCTGGGCAGCCTGTTCCAGCCCTTCACCACTCTCTCTGCAAAGAACTTCCCCCACTGCCACTTTCTGCAGATGGTGCTTTAAAATCAACCCAAACAAGCTTTAAGGGAGCTGAATCCAACCCAACATGCAAATCTAGGCCAGGGCCAGACAGTCAGCTTTGCCTTGCTGTGAGTAGGCTTTACTTCAGTGACTGCATCTGTGACCAGCCACACCTGGAGATGAGGGGATCAGAGCTGCTCATCATGCAAACACTTTTGCACTCACGCTGATATTAGGCCACAACTGCAGAAAATCATCAACTAATTGCAGCTCTGGATGAGCAGAGGTGAAGTTTTTGTGCACTGTTGGACTCTGAGTCTTGAATACCTCTAGGAAGCTTAACCTCCATCTTCACAGCTGGGGAAGGGTGTTTTGAAGGCAGAACACTGGGGACAATTGTGCTGAGGAAATGAATGACCCATGCCCAGGATGGCATCAGGTGTCCTGCAGACTTTGCTTTTCCACCTGGGACCATCAGGCCCCAAAGGCTGAGTCTATCTTAGGAAATTACAGGGCTGCAGAGCTATTTTCTAGCAGTGAGGCAAAAAACTTTCACCCTCACCAATGAAAGCAGCAGAGCTCCAATAACCAGAGAATTTCTGTCAATTAATACTGGCTAATTATCTACATTATACATAGTCAAAGGTCAGTCCTGAGCTATTTTTGAAGAGTAATTAAGTGAAAAAGCCTTTTAACTAGCAGTTTACATTTGTTGTGGTAGAGGTCTGAACCTCCACTAGAATAATTTAAGGGTTATTAATATAAAGACATGAAAAAGTCCCACTACAGTAAACCATTTCCCTGTCTTGAGTGAGGAGGAAGCTCCAAGGGATGCATTACTCCATCTTGGTTCCTTGTGGGCTCTCTTGAACCTTTCTTTGGAAGAGTTATTTCCCACTGAATGATTTCTGATTCTGCATATACAGAATTTGGGGGAAAACACACCACATTCAATCCAACCTTCCTGCTCCCAAACCTGGGAGACCTGTGCAATCAGAGAGGTCCAGTCCTGCAGTAGGTGTGTTTTACATACCCATGTAATGGAGATCTGGATTAAAGGTGTTCTGATGGGATTCATCTGGTGACACCTCCATCACAGGCCCCCCCTTTCCCATCCTGGAGAATGTCCTGATAGAGTTGGTGGCACTGAGGGACATTTTTTAACTCTTCCTAAAGTAGAAAACTACATGTGAACAAACAATTAACTCCCTTAACTTTGTGGATGGCACAGATCTAAACCTCTGGCTGTACCTGGGTATTTGCAGTCTCCTTCTCTCACCTTCCTCCATAAATCTTTCCTTCCATGGAGATAAGGTATTGTGGTCCTCACTGATCATAGAATCACAGAATCATTTATGTTGTAAAAGACCCTTAAGATCATCAAATCCAGTTGTTTACTTAACACTGCCAAGTCCAACAACTATACCATGTCTGCAAGCACCACATCTATGTGTCTTTTAAATACATCCAAGGGTGATGACTCAAACACTTTCCTGGGCAGCCTGTTCCAGTGACTGACAACCCTTTTGGTGAAGAAATTTGTCCTAATATCAAAACCTCCACTGGCACAACTTGAGGTCATTTCCCCTTACCCTATCACTTGGTACTTGGGAGGAGAGACTTACCCCCACCTGGCAACAACCTCCTTTCAGGTAGTTGTAGAGACTAATGAGGTCTCCCCTCAGCCTCCTTTTTCTCCAGGATAAACAATCCCAGCTGCTCCCCATCAGACCTTTCAACATCTCCTTTGCCCTTCTCTGGACACACTCCATCACCTCAATGTTTTTCTTGTAGTGAGGGGCCCAAAACTGAACCCAGCACTCGAGGTGCAGCCTCACCAGTGCCCAGTATGGGGGACAGTCACTGCCCTGGTCCTGCTGGCCACATCATTCCTGATGCAAGCCAGGATGCTGTTGGCTGCCTTGGCCACCTGAGCACACTGCTGGATCATGTTCAGCCAGCTGTTGACCAACACTCCCCCGTTCTTTTCCAACCAACAGCTTTCCAATCACTCTTCCCCAAGCCTGTAGTGTTGCCTGGGGTTGTTGTGACCCAAGTGCAGGACCCGGCACTGAACCTTGCCATACCTCATACAGTTGGCCTTGGCCCATCAATCCAGCCTGCCCACCAACACAGCCTGCCCAGATCCCTCTTTGTAGCCTTCCTACTCTCAAGCAAATCAGCACTCCTGTCCAACTTTGTGCCATGTGCAAACTTAGTGAGGGTGCCCTCGATCCCCTTGTCCAGATCATTGATAAAGATACTGCACAGAACTGGCCCCAGTACTGAGCCCTGGGGGACACCACTTGTGACAGCTCACCAACTGGATTTAACTCCATTCACTTACCACAAGGTCTACACTGCAACACGCACGTGCCTGTGTGAAATGGCAGTCTGAACCACACTGAGACCCACCTCCAGGAGAAGAAAGTGCACTAGGACACCCTTGACTCTTTGAGGATGCTTTATGCTCCATGAGCTGCCTTCTAGTAAGCTGATGGGATAACCTTCAGTACTGGGAGATATTACCCACATCTCTATTTGATGAGTTCCAGACTGGGATGATCATGAACCAGCATGAGATGCCACTACAAGGTTAAGTACCATCAGTGAGGCAGAGGTGGGGTGGGAGCAGAGCCAGACAGAGTAACTCCCAGATGCAGAACCAAGGTGCATCCTCAGTTTGGTTGCTTAACACACTCCCAGTGAGAAGCAGTAGAAACTCTCACTGCTAACACGCTGCTGAGGTGACCTGCTATAAGAGGGCTGCCTTTTCCCTCCTCCAGGGATGGAAACCAGAGTGATGAGGACCTTTGTAAAGGCCATGGTGAGGTAGATGGCTACCCAGGTGAGCCAGCATCACTCTCTGGATCGCCATGCTCTAACAAGAGTCTCCTGTCCCAAGCTAGCCTGGGACAGGTAGATGCTCACAGAAGAGTGAGCATCTGGCCAGAGCAGTAATATGCCTATGGGGCCAGGTTTGGTAAAGCAGCACGGAGCTGCATCGGTCTCAAGTGTAGAAAATAGTCAGTGAAGGGAGTAAAGCGGATCTGCTGCTATTCATTTCACAGCTGTAGTGGGATTAGTGGAACGAGGGCGATGGGGTAAGCTGCCCCTTTTATCTCATTCAAACATGTTGCTAATTCAGCAGAGCACCGCAGCCAGGAGCAGCTCCCAGCCTAATCCACTGTATCATTCTCACCCAGCGTGAAGAAACGAGAATTTTAATCCGCTCCCCACCACCACCACCACCACCACCACCCCCCTCCCAGCCCCCCTCTTCCTCCCCGCCCCATCAGCTGCTCCAGCGGGCTCTGCCTGGCCTAACCAGGCATGGGGACCCACTGCATGCCTGGCACTGCTTTCCCTGGGCCTATTGACCAACTATCTGGGAGAGGTGGCTTCTTCAGCTGCAACTCTCACCTTCTGCTTCATGGCTGAATTGGGCTGTCAGTGGTCCCAAGCAACACCAGGTTCCTGGGTGGCCACAGCAGCAAAATACCAAGAGCATCAAGGGTAAGTGGATCTTGAGGGGTTTCAACTGACCACTTTGGCATGTGAGTTTGGTTGTTCTAAGGAACTTTTTCCAAGTGAAGCAAGACAGCTTTGGTGGTGGTGTTTCTGCAGCAAACAGCAAAGCACCATACAAGGTGTCCCAGGGGCAGACTTTGTCACAGACAGACCTCCAAACCTGGGAATTTAGAAAGAAGACAAACTAGCAGGTGACAGGAGGCGTGGTGTCCAGGTCTCATCACCTTGTGGCTCTCCTTTGAAGGAAAGCTGTAATTCTGCAGGGGTGTCAGAGCTCCCCTTCCAGGTGATGTCTTCTTCTCAGGGCACATGCAACAAACTCTGAGATTCCTTCCTTCCTCTGGCAACACAGTCCCTAAACCAGCTTCTCCCACAAAAAAGCTATTAGAGATATTTCTGAAAACCTTACCTGCACTCACAGATCTTTCAGCCATGCCTCCATTCCCAAGGGAATACTGATCCTATCCCACGTTTTCCCTTATGAATCTTAAAGCACTGTAAGAACTGGGGTCACACAGCTGGACATGAGACATGACAATAATGAGGTGGGAAAGGAGGTCACACAACTGGCAGACTCTGAAACTCGAGCAGAAGTGCAGAGTCTGAGCACAAAGAAGAACCCAAGTGTTTTGGCTCTGAACCTTAAAGACCCAAGAATAAAATTTAATTAAGATGCACGATTTCCAAAACCTGTTATAGATCTTACACAAATATCTGTGTGTATAGCCAGTGCTTACCCCTTGTCTTCTCTCTCTACTGACAGTACAGGCCAGCTGACATGCATCCAGACATGCTTGAGCACACCAACAGTACCTTCCCCAGGTCCCACTGTGTCTCTGTTGGCAATGCCTCTGCATCCAATCTTACACACAGCTCAGGAAAACTCAGGCAGGTTAAAGACAGGTACTGTCACACTGCTGAATCCTTCTCTGCAATAAACAGCATCTGAAAATAAGGCAATACCCCCAAAAGCATCAACATTTATGAACCTTGAAGTCACCTTCAACCTTTTCAAGTCCATTGGGGCATCTTTCAACAGCACTGAAGTCTAAATTGTCTTGTTCATGTAGTCTCATAATCATATGAGGAGTGGCTGAGGGAGCTGGGGGTGTTGAGGCTGGAGAAGAGGAGGCTGAGGGGAGACCTTCTGCCCACCTCCCCTGCCCTGCCAGGAGGGTGCAGAGAGGTGGGCGCTGGTCTCTTCAGCCAGGGGCCAGGAGATGGGACAAGGGGCAATGGGCTCCAGCTGCCCCAGGGCAGGGTCAGCTCAGCTGGGAGGGAAAAGTTCTTCCCTGAAAGAGTTGTGGGGCTGTGGAACAGGGGCCTGGAGCAGGGTCAGGGCCTGGAACAGGCTCAGGGCCTGAGACAGGGTCAGGGCCTGGAACAGGCCTGGAACAGGGTCAGGGCCTGAGACACGGTCAGGGCCTGGAACAGGGGCCTAGAACAGAGTGAGGGCCTTAGACAGGGTCAAGGCCTGAAACAGGCTGCCCAGGGCGGGGGCTGAGTCCCCACCCCTGGGTGTGTTTAACAGACAGGGAGATGAGGTGCTCAGGGATCTGGTTTGCACAGGACAGGAATGGTTGGACTTGCTGATCTTAGAGGTCTTTTCCAACCCTGTGATTCTGTGTGTGATTCTGTGTGTTTCTCCAGCAAAGACCTAGGACGTGCCCCCAGGTTCCTTTGCATGACACTAACTGAACCACTTCTAGGCCGTTCCTTACAGTGTAGAAGTCTTCCAGAGCTACCCTGGATCAAGCCAAGTATGGACTTGTCAGTCCTGGGCTTTAGGGGCAGCCTGCATCCCAAAGACAAAGTTAAGCCAATGTATAAGCTATGCAGATCGCTCCACCAAACCCAGTGAGTACTGCAAACCCCAACAGCTCAGCATGAGCTCATACTGCTGATGGAAGCAAAAGGAGGAGAAACAAAGAAATCACAATGCAATGTGATAGGATTCCCTAAACTTCTGTAACAGTAGTACTGTAGAGAGGACTTTAACTTCAACTTGGGGACTTTATCTAAGAGGTTTTAGGTGGGAAGCACTCCTTAACAAAACTGCTGTAAGAATCTCTCTCCCAGGGACATATTTGCCCACTATCTCCTCCAGAGGAAAGAGCAAAAGGGGTTTCTGGTGGAATTCTGGTTTCAGACCAACGCCAAAAATCAGCATCAGCTCAAAGCTGGCATGCAGCTCAGGAAATACCAGCTAGTTTGGTGGGTGTCTGTGTCCAGGAAAACAGGGTTTCCCCAGAAGACATAAATGAGGACAGTGGAGCCTGGCTTTCTGTTTCTCCCTGTTCCTCAAGGCAGCTGCATGCATTTGGCTGTGATGGGAGAACTCAACTGAAATTGCAGAAGCCCCACAGCTTCCCCCCCCCCTTACCCATCCTCATGCACAGAGGAGGTGCAGATGCCTCCATCCCAAACCAGACCTGGTGCACTGCAGCTAAAGGCAACCCTGAAGCATCAAAAAAACCCAACCCCAACCCCAAAAAGGTAGATAAACCACAGGGAAGGACTGGGCTGGATGCTCATTTGCACAACAGCAGGGTGTTTTGAATTCCTGCATCCCTGACCCCCCAAAAAAAAAGACACAGCTAAAAAAAACCAAACACCCCAGATTCACCCTGACCTCAACCCCCTCCCTGCCTGGTCTAAGGCTCCTCCCCAAATCCCTCCCTCCCCACACATTCCCTGAACCTCTTCTGATTGCACACCAATAAAAAGTGCATTATTAACACCCCTCTGTCTCTGCTCCCTCGTGCTCTCTGATGGGCAATGAAACCTCCCTGAATTATGCCGCTCGGCATGCTTACAATTTAATTACATTTAAAGTCAATCAAGAGCTTCTGGAGGTGAGTGGCTGTTAGAGGGTTGTAGGGGAGGGGTGGGAGGAAAGGATGGGACAAAGACCCCCCAGAGCAGATGTGCATGCACACACACACACACACACACAAACACACACACTCCCCACACACAGATGCAGCTTCTGCAAAATCATTAACATCAATCTGTTTTCTGTCCCTCCTCCCATTCCTTCTCCCCCCTGCCCACCTTGCTGGGCTTTCTAGGGGAGCAGACCCATAGCAAAGCCTAGAGAACTAGGTGGGGGGAGTGGGGGGCAAGAGAGAGAGGTGAAGGAGGCTGGAAAGAAGGGGGATAAGGCAGGCAGCAGCAGCCTTCCCTGCTTCCCGCCACCTCCACCCCTGTGTCATTGAGGGATGGCACGCGCCTTGGTTTTAATTAGATGGAGGTAATTGCCTCTGTGCAGCAGAACATCGTTCGTGCTGGTGGGAAGGGAGAGGGGCTTCAGGCTTGGCTGCCCCTAGGAGCTGAGGGAGGAAGAGTTGTGTTGGGTGCTGCTCTGGGAGGGGTGTGGAGGACCTGGACCCATGAGACTAATTGAAACTCCAAGAGAACAAGGGCAACAGGGGTGGCTTAACCCTTTCACCCCTCCACCAAAACCAAGCCTGCTTGTGGCCAAAAGCAAGAGGGGAGAGGGTCATGGGCAGGTCCCCTCAGGCTCTGCTGTGACATCCCAGTGTGTCCCTAGGAGCATCCTGGGAAGATAAAAAGGGGAAGGACAGTCTGTCCAGTAGCAGAAATCAAAGCAATCTTCTCCCAAAGTGTCAGCAGAGGGGACTGGGATGATTGCCTTGTGTCTCTGCACATTACAATCCACTGCCTGGGTATTGCCACACAAAGCAGGGTCCCCTGGGACAACACAGAGAATTTCCACTGAGCCCAGCATGTTCACACATCGTGCCAAAAGCTCCTGTAAGACAGGAAGAAATGAGACCTCTGGAGCCCTGACCTCAGCCCTGCTCCTTGGCCTCCACATCCCTGTGGGCAATCCCCTCCTGAGCCCTGGTGACACACGGGTCGAGCCCTGGAGCGTGACATTTGATTGTCTACACGGGTAGATGAGCGGCCCCATCCCTGATGCCTGCCAGGGAAACCTCTGACAGCACCCAAAAAAACAAGCCACCCAGGGCTGCAGCAGCCAGCCTGGGTGGAAATGGTGTTAAGCCCTGTGCTGACAATCAGGGACAGCCACTGAAGGTCCGTGGTCCTGGTTAGCATGCAAATCCAGATGACAGCCACTGCACCCCAATGCATTCCCTGGGTGTGTTTCCTCCCCAGGGACTTTTGGGACAGCAGATAGGAGCTGACTCAGGAGCAGCACTTTGCCCTGAGCACACCGGGGTCTCTCTGAAACAAGTGCTTTGAAAACTCCCACCAAGGCTGTAGATAGTCAAACATCTCCTACACAGGGCCCCAGCAGCTGGGATAAATATTTATGAGGGATGTCAGTGTTGTGTTTCAGGACACACGCCAAACACTAACCACTTGAGGTTAGCAAGAAACTGCCCCCATTGGCATATTATTGGATAAGTGTCCATTACAGGGGCTGACTCCTTCCTCCAAAGCAGATGGGAGGGGATGCTCTCAGAGACAGGATATTGGATGAGCTAGTGGCATCCCCGCATTCCTTGATGATTGCTCATAAAATTAGCCATCCCTTACAAACAGTCCTCCCTTGTCGATATTTAAACTGCAGGCTGCTGGAGGGGGAGAGGCAGTGCCCAGCTTCCTGCTGCTTCCAACAGCTGAGCAGGTTTCCTGTGGGTTTGCACAGCCCTAGCTTTCCAGCCTGGTCAGGAGCTCTCCCACCAGCAGTGAAGCCACCTATGGTGTTATCACCCCTGACTCATGTCAGATACTGGAGCTTCATCCCACATGCAGCAAACCCCCTTGGTTATCTTCCCCCCCCTCCCCTCTACAAAGCTGGCTGTTTCTGGGGCTTGTGGGTAGCACATACATCACACATCTGGTAGATCATTGCACTAGGTGCCCCGATGGGACAGAGCAGTTATGTGCTCAGCAATTTAAAGATAATTTGGGAACATTTTCCATGCAGTTGTATTGCTTTGAGGGCTCCCTGCACGGTCTTAGCCCAGGGCAGAGGCTGCAGTGCCTGGAGTGGGTGTGCAGCCCTGGGCAATGTGGATGTGATGCCCTAGTTGGGGATGGTGAGGGAGCATAGCTGGACAGTGTGAGCTGTTCAGCACCACTGTGGCTCAGGGCCATCAAACAATGCCAAGTCCCCAGGAGAGGGGGTAGCTGTGTAGATGGGATGCCCTGAGGGGGTGTTTTTTTTGCCCTCCAGAGCCTGTTTCACATTTTGCAGTGTGGACAGAACCTGGGTCTCCTCATCTGTAACACGAGGCAACCAGCACCTATCTAGTTTGGGGACAGCAGATCACAGAATCACAGAATCATAGGGGTTGGAAGGGACCACAAGGGATCATCAGGTCCAACCCCCAAATGGTTGTCCATCAACAGAACACCAGCAAGGAGAAGCAGAAGTAAAGGTACTGGTGTTGCTGAGATATTAAAGATTATGCAGGGATCAAACTCTCAGAGGCAACTATGAGATGGGACATGGTCTTTCCTTTCATTAAGGTTTCAATACTTGCAGGAGCAAGAACATGAACTACTGCCCACAGCAGGGAAACTGAGGCATGATGAGGCAATTTAGGCAAAGTAGGGAAGAGCAGCCCCTCTGCAAGATCATCTTTTATGAACTGACTCCTTGTGCTCTGTATGTGGAGCCAGGTTGAAGGGAAGGACATGGGAATCACAACCCAATCAGAAATGTGAAGGGGAAATAGCCACTGTGCTTAAGAGAAAGACCCAGACTCAGAAAGCCATGATCAGAGGTGGGAGGGGGACCTTAGGGAGATACATGGAGGAACAGACTCAGTTCAACCTCCCAACCCTAGCAGAAGGAGAGGAAGAAGTAGGGAGGAAGCATTTCTCTGCCAGAACATCCCCTAATCCCCTAATGGGGTCTAATCCAGGGCTGACACCAGCCCACTTTAACTGTCTTACAGTAGCATCTGCAGCATCCTCAGAGAAGCAGAGCAGCCTTGGTGTGAGCAGGTATGTGGTTTGGTCTTCCTGGGGCAAAGGAGGCAAGAAGGCATGTTCTCAGTAGTGGCCCATGCATGCTGATGTTGAGGTTCAGCTTCTGCCATGAGGAATCTCCATGGAAATGCTTCCAAAGCCACTTGATGGTGGTGGTGGAAGGAGGCAGAGAGTGGATGGGGCTCTGGGCTTTTTTTTTTTTTATAAGATCTTGGCCCCAGTGATGCCTCCTCTGGATTTACACATCCTGCTTTAGTAAATAGCAGTGGGGCATACATACCTATCTAAATATACATGCATAAAATTCATTTACAACAATAATAGAAGTGATGACCTGGCACTTTCCCTCTCTGCCTGTCAGACTGCCCTTCTGCAGCACTGTGAGGATGGATTGGAAATGGTTTGATGTATGGGTGGGTGAACAGATAAGCTAACCAGAAATGGATGGAGGTGAGATGGATGGGCTTCCCATGAGTCCTGATTGTTGTCAGTGCATTTCAGCTCTCAGTTATAGAAACCTGAACCATTTGGGATGCCTAAAGCTATTCTGCTTTGAAAAGTGGCTGCACACATAGTCACCCAGAAGTTCTAGGCCACTTTAAACTATGCTCACCCAATTTCATCACTTTCATTAACCCTAACTTGCTCTTCCACACCCCCATCCTGATGCTGGTTGCCACTGGGGAGCAATGGGATTGGTACTAGGTGGAGGAATGTACCCAGGGATCTCTGGCAGTCACAAGATCCACTGCTTGTCCACTCTATGATCACTTTATGATCATAGACTCATAGAATCAGAGAATTGTAGGGGTTGGAAGGGAGCTCCAGAGATCATCAGGTCCAACCCCCCTGCCAAAGCAGGGTCCCTAGGACAGGGCACACAGGGAGGCATCCAGATGGGGCTGGAATCTCTCCAGAGAAGGAGACTCCACACCCCCATGGGCAGCCTGGCCCAGGGCTCCCTCACCCTCACTGGGAAGAAGTTCTTCCCCATGTTGGTGTGGAACTCCCTGTGCTCCAACTTGAGGCCATCACCCCTTGTCCTGTCCCCACAGACACTGAGAAGAGGCTGCCCATGTCCCCCTGGGTCCCACCCTTCAGCTATTGATCCCCATTGATCAGATCCACTCTCAGGCTGCTTCTCTCCAGGCTGAACAGCCCCAGCTCCCTCAGCCTTTCCTCCCAGGGGAGATGCTCCAGGCCCTTCAGCATCTCCAGAGCCTCCTCTGGACTCTCTCCAGGAGATCCCTGTCTTTTCTATCCCAGGGAGCCCAGCACTGGACACAACACTCCAGCTGGGGCCTGAGCAGGGCAGAGCAGAGGGGGAGGATCCCCTCCTGGGACCTGCTGCCCACACTCCTCCTGATGCCCCCCAGGATCCCATGGGCTCTCTCAGCCCCCAGGGCACACTGCTGGCTCATGGCCACCCTGTCACCCAGCAGCACCCCCAGCTCCTTCTCCACAGAGCTCCTCTCCAGCAGGTCACCCCCAGCCTGTCCTGATTCCAGCAGTTCTTCCTTCCCAGGTGCCAGACTCTCCCCTTGCTTTTGTTGAACCCCATCTGGTTTCTCCCTGCCCAGCTCTCCAGCCTGGCCAGGTCTCTCTGGATGGCAGCACAGTGATGCTGCCTCTTACCAGGCCAAGTATAAATTTCTGTTTCCCAAGCTATGCTGGACCAGGCTATGGAGTCCTAAAGCTGACCTCATTCCCAGCATGGTCTAGACAGGACACCATGGATGTGGTGGAGAGGGTGATAAAAGATCTTGCTCTCCATGCAGAATAGATACCACTTAGACATCATGGGCCAAAAGAATCCCAGATGTATTTAGAGACTGGGAGAAGAGCTCCTGGAGAGCAGCCCTGCTGAGAAGGACCTGGGTGTCATGGTGAGTGAGAAACTCCACATGAGCCAGCAGTGGCTCTTGCAGCTGGGAAGGGTGATGGGAGCCTGGGCTCCATCAGCAGAGGGGTGGCAGCAGGGACAGGGAGGGGATTGTCCCTCTCTGCTCTGCCCTCAGGAGGCCCCAGCTGGAGTCCTGTGTCCAGAGCTGGGGCCCCAGGACAAGAAAGATGGGGAACTGTTGGACAGGGGTCAGAGGAGCCATGAAGATGCTCAGAGGGCTGGGGCAGCTCCCCTATGAAGAGAGGCTGATGGAGCTGGGCTGGTTCATCCTAGAGAAGAGAAGGTTCTGGGGAGACCTTCTAGCAGCCTTGCAGTCCCTAAAGTGGCTCCAGGAAAGATGGACAGGGACTAGTGAAAAAGACAGGGAGGGACAGAACAAGGGATAATGGCTTTAAACTAAAAGATGGTTGATTTAGATTAGATATTAGGAAGAAATTCTTCCCTGTGAGGGTGTTGAAGCACTGCCACAGGTTGCCCAGAGAAGCTGTGGATGCCCCCTCCCTGGAGGTGTTCATGGCCAGGCTGGATGGGACTTTGGGCAACCTGGGCTAGTGGAGGGTGTCCCTGCCCATGGCAGGGGGGTTAAAACTAGGTGAGCTTTGAGGTCCCTTCCAACCCAAACCATTCTATGATGCTATGAATTCCTTATTTTGCTTTGCTGTGTAGCTTTTGCTTTACCTGTTAAACTGTCTTTATCTCAAATCCTGAGTTTTCCTCACTTCCACTCTTCCAATTCTCTCTCCCATCCCACCAAGGGGAGTGAGAGAGCAGCTCCACAGGGCTCAGTTGCCAGCTGGGGTTAAACCACAACACTGGCACAAGATGTGTCCACCCAGCCACCTCCATCACAGCCCCACATTTTCCTCTTGAAACCCTCAATTGCTCAAAGTCAATTTGGTTCCATCCCAGGAGAATCAGCCAGATTAGAGTATTCCCAGAGCTTTCCTGTTGATGCTTATCCAATATATTGTCCCAAAGTGCTTTGCAGGGGCTGGATCTTGATATTTGTCCCTGGCAATCTCAGTTGAAGGGGGAACCATGGCTCTTCTAACAGCCTGTAGCAACAGAGAGCCCAACAGATAGTAAAGGCCTTCTACCATAAAAGAACCTGCCAAAGAGAGGTCTGGGAGAAGAATGGTGTTAAAACTATAGTGTCTGTATGATGCTTTCCTTGCCTTACCCATCAGTTTGGGATGAAGCCACCAACACCCCCACCCCAGGTGTCCTTGCAGCCTTTTACTATGTAAAACAGGGACATTCCTGCAGGCCAGGGACAGAAGGGCTTTGCTGCAGCAAGGATGCTCTCCCCTACCCCCAGAAAACCCGTGGACAAATCCTTCCACCGTTCCCAAAGCTCTGCCAAGCACCTGGCACAGAGCTCTGGCCCCTCCATCCACCTGCAGCAGTAATATAGTAAGTGCTCTTTCATGTCATGTTGCTTTGGCTTTCCAGGATCCAAGAGGGACTCTGACACGCAGCATTTATCTCAAGCAGCTATTGATCCCTCAGCTCTATAAAAATGATTACACTTGACCCAAGGCTGCACTTGATTCAGTGTCTGAGCTGGAGATAGAAAGAAGAGACTTGCCCAGAAAGGCACAAGGTGTGGAGGGAGGGATGAGGAGGAGATGAGGTGCTGAGGGGGGGAGGTGGGGGGGTTTATTCAAAGAAAAGCAGATAAAAACTGCAGGGCTCTTTGCTTGGGGCAAAAGATAGATGGGAAAATGCTCACTCAGTTGCTGTAGGACCATGGGGACTTGAGATGAGGGTTTGAAAGAGTTTTGGGCCAAAAGCAGCACTTTTTAAGGGAGTTCAACCAAACTTTCAGCAGTTAGAGAGCATATAAATTCAGGATGCTGCTGACACATGGGATGATTAAGATGGGGCTGGCTGGTGGCCTTGGAGAAGATACTGGGTTCTAATGAATGGTTTCCACCAGCATTAAATCACAAAATCACAGAATGACAAGGTTGGAAAAGACCTTTAAGATCATCAAGTCCAACCATTCTTGTCCTCTACTAAACCACATCTTTAAGTACCTCATCTCTCTGGCTGTTAAACACATCCAGGGATGGGGACTCAGCCCCCTCCCTGGGGCAGCCTGTTCCACAGCCCCATAACTCTTTCAGGGAAGAACTTTTCCCTCCCAGCTGAGCTGACCCTGCCCTGGGGCAGCTTGAGCCCATTGCCCCTTGTCCCAGCTCCTGGCCCCTGGCTGAAGAGACCAGCGCCCACCTCTCTGCACCCTCCTGGCAGGGCAGGGGAGGTGGGCAGAAGGTCTCCCCTCAGCCTCCTCTTCTCCAGCCTCAACACCCCCAGCTCCCTCAGCTGCTCCTCAGAGGATTTGCCCTCCAGCCCCTTCCCCAGCCTGGTTGCCCTTCTCTGCACTCGCTCCAGCACCTCCATGTCCTTCTGATGCTGAGGAGCCCAGAACTGGACCCAGCACTCCAGCTGCAGCCTCACCAATGCCCAGTCCAGGGCCACAATCCCCTCCCCAGACCTACTTGCTGTCTGCCTCTCTCCTTCTACTTCTCCAAGCCTAGCCCCAGGATGATGGTCCTGCCTTGCTCTTCCAGCCCATCAGACACCACTTCATGATTTTCCATTGCATAGCATGAACCAGCCATGCACTGAACACCAGAACCCAGGTGAAGAGATGACTGGAAGAATATGGAGGTGGACTTTCTCATGACCAACTTATAGGCCACAGGCTGTAAAGCTGTCATTGGAAATGCAGTCCTTTATCCTAAACTAGTGCCAGATCTTAATGTGGGGCTTTGAGCCAGAAACCTACAGGGGAAGATGACAACCAGGCAAACAAGCCATGGAGCAGCTTATAGACTCACTGTTGGATTTAAACTTGTTGATGGAAATCAGAGGAGAGGTCATGATACAGTGTGAGGCTATGTGACCTGCCTGAGAGGATGGGTCTCTGTCTGTTCTTTGGGAAGGTCTGCTGGGAAAAGTGAGAGGCTTGGCTTGCATGGAAGATGCTTGGGGAGCTGGGACTACAAAATCTCCAGCACCAGCGCTGGAAGGCAGCGTGGATGGAGCCACTGGGGTTTAGGATGCAAGGCAAAGAGTTTGGCAGCACTGAAATGAGCTGTACTGTGCATTTGTCTGCTGGGCCAGAGAACAGTTGCTGGGGGCTGGATGTAGAAGAGCAGCAGTGAAGGTAGATATTGCTCATACAGGCAAAGATGAAGCGTGAGAGGAGGCAAAAGGGCCTGGAAGCCACAGCTATGGGTGAGGTGCAGAGACAGTGAGTCCCCAAGTGTCTTTATGTCTGCTCCAAGCCAACCCTCTGACAAGGATGAGCAGAGAGAAGAGACCTCTGCACAGCATGATGTTCATCATGAGCTGTACCAGCACTGGCTCACCTGGCATGACAAGCCTGGCACAACAAGCAACTTAGTGTTCCCATACACAGCCAGACTTGGGCTCTGCCTTATCCAGCAGTGACTCTGGGGCTACTGAGCCCACTAGACCTGGTCCAGCACAAGCCTGATCCCACAGCCATCACAGGCTACCAGTTTGACTGCATACAGGAAGGGACCCTGCAAGTCTCTTCTCTCCCTTAGCCTACTTCTTCTGCCTAGATACTATCCTGGAGCATGAAAAACCCTTCAAACAGAAACTAATCCCTTTGCAAACTGCCCTGAATTAGGACCTAAAGAAAGAGACCGGCTCAGAAGTATGGCACTTGCCTGGAGCTCCCAAGCAGAGAGGGAAACAGAGGGATATCACCAAAGCTGATGTTCTGCAGAGCTGGCTGGGCACACTTATTGGTGAGCTGAGTTGGGGAGGGCTTTGCTTCCAGCATAGGAGGGTTATCAGGGGATTTGCTGCTGTTGCAAAACTTCTGCCTGGATTGGGAGGGAGAGGGAGACGTTTTCCAGCAGTCAGCAGAGCACGATTTAGCATCTGCAGAGTTGAAAATGACCCTTGTGATTACACTTACTTTAGGGGACCTGGATTTTAGATTTCCCCGTGCGCTGGGTAGAGATGCTTGCACTTGCTGTTTGGGGGAGGGTTATGTGGGAACACAAAGTACTGGAGAGAAGACAAGCCACTTCTGCAAAAGTCATTAGTCCAGAGGAAAGAGGCTGGGCTGCTCACAGATGTAATTAACAGTCTCCTGGTGAAATTCAGGTCTGAGAATGGGGTGATGGGCACATCTCCTTCCCTTGACTGGAGAAGGGGCCAGAAGTGATTCTTTGGGTGCTCAGTTTAACCCTGTTGAAACCCTTGAATGTGAGGATCTGGGCAACACATGCACCCATAAGGCATTTCTCCTTCTCTGGAGATATTCCAGCCCCATCTGGATGCCTCCCTGTGTGCCCTGTCCTAGGGAGCCTGCTTTGGCAGGGGGGTTGGACCCCATGATCTCTTGAGGTCCTTTCCAACCCCTGTGAGTCTGTGATTTCTTTGACCAGGCAGCAGGAGGGCCAGGGAGCCAAGACATTTCAGCAAGCCCATTGCTGTAACTTCACTGTTAAACAAACCCATGCACAGACAGGGTCCTGCTCATGGCTGACCCAAGGAGACCCTTCTTGGGTTGCTATTTGCAAATACAACAGCAAAAGGAGAGCAGAGCCAGGGCACAGGTTATGTGTAAAGAAGAAAACAACTTTTCTCCCAAAAAAAAGGTGCAGAAATGGGTTCATCTGCTGAGTAAAGTCCAGGAAAAGCCATAAAGGCACCACATGGATACTGGGATGACCCCAAAATGGTCATATTACATCCCTCCTAGTAACCTGGAGACAAACTTAAGAAATAGAGTCTTATAACGAGCTTTTCCTTAAAGAACAATTTAGCTAAAACCAGGGGATGATGGGTGTTGGACCAGACAACTTTTAAAGGTCCCTTCCAACCCAAACTATTCAATGATTTTATTAAAATCTTGGGCATCTCATGGAGGGGGGACCTCTTCTGGAATATAGAAAAGGAATTGCAAGAGAGGAAAGCAAAGTATGGGATGAGGATAAAAAACCTGATGATAGGCAAGGTCTTTACAGACAAACATCAGCATTCCAGTTGGATCATGTTGACCACACACAAGGCAGGAGAAGAGTGAAAGGAGGAAACTTATGATCCTGTTTTCCCTAGGGAGGCAGCTTTAGGGAAGTCCAACTTTTCTGAGTGTGGTGGTTTGACCCTGGCTGGAGGCCAGACGCCCACCAAAGTCACTCCATCACTCCCCTTTTCAGCTGGACAAGGGAGAAAATATGCACTGAAAGGCTTAAGAATCGAGATAAGGACAGGGAGAGATCGTTCTGCAATCAGCATCATGGGCAGGACAGACTCAACACAAGAGGAAAGAAAACTCTCTAATTTATTTCACTACACTGCCCCCCCAGTGGAACCAGAGTGGGATAATGATCTTAAAGCAGGTCCTCCCACCCCTTCCTTCTTATCAGACTTCACAGTAGTCATGATTTCACTCCCTTCTTCCCCCTCATTGTGTCACAGGGAGGGGCAGGGACTGGGGGAATGGGAGTCTCAGTCAGTTGCTCATGAGCTGTTTTCTTTCTTAGCTGGGGGGGGGGGGGAGATTCCTCACCCCTTCCCCTGCTGCACCGTGGGGTCCCACCCACGGCAGACAGTCCTCCAGGAACTTCAACACGACTCCTTTCCCACAGGGCTTCAGTTCCTCCCCAGCTGCCCCAGTGTGGGTCACTGCTATGGGCTGCACTCAGAAATCATAGACTCTCTCTCAGTCCCTCAGGCCCAGACTGCCCCAGCCTGGTCCCCCACGGGGTCACAAGCCCCTGCCCCCCCCAGTCCTCCCCAGCAAACCTGCTGGGTCTCTCTCTCGCTTGTTCCTTTCTGTGTGTGTCTCTCTCTCTGCACAGGTTGCAAGTGCAGGCAGGGGCTTGCTTCAATGCAGATCACAGCATCTCCTGTCTGTCTCCCTCTGCTCCAGCGTGGGGCCTCTCCACGGGCTGCAGGGGGGGTCTGGGCCTTTTCCATGGGCTACGGGGGGACACCCACTCCACCATGGGTTCCTCCAGGGGCTGCAGGGGCATCTTTCTCTCCTGCACCTGCCCTTCCATGGCCTTGGTGTCTCCCCTATGGAGAGAGGCTGAGGGAGCTGGGCTGGGTCAGCCTGGAGAAGAGAAGGCTGTGGGGGGACCTCATTGCAGCCTGCCAGTCCCTGAAGGGAGCAGAGGAACAGGAGGGGAATCAGCTTGTTCAAAGGGCAGAGCCTGGCAGGACAAGGGGGCTGGAGTGAAGCTGGAGGAGGGAAGGGTTAGAGGAGATCTGAGGGGGAAGTTCTTTGCAGAGAGAGTGGTGAGGGACTGGAACAGGCTGCCCAGAGAGGGGGTGGATGCCCCATCCCTGGGGGTGTTGAAGGCCAGGTTGGCTGGGGCCCTGGGCAACCTTGTGTAGCTGCAGGGCTGGAGGTTGGTGTCCCTGCCTGTGTCAGGGGGGTTGGAGCTCTGTGATCCTTGACGTCCCTTCCAACCCAGACCAGTCTATGATTCTGTGATTCTTACACCTTCTCACTGCCTTCTCTGGGGACAAAAAGCAGCCCCTTGTGGGTTTTCCTCCTAAATGTGATTCCCAGAGGTGCTGTGGCAATCACTGATGGGCTCGGCCTTGGTCAGCAACGCCTGTGGCCTTGAGCCAGCCAGTGTTTGCTCTCTCAGGCCTGCAGAGAGCTTCTAGCTGCTTCTTGCAAAAGCTACCCCTGCAGCCCCCAGTCCTCCACCAGAACCCAGCTATGCAAAGCTACAACACTGAGTTGGCTTCAACATTGTTAAAGTTAGGGGGAAATGTCTTCTTTTAAAAAAAAAAAAAAGAGAAGCCATCAAAGATAATACAAGATTAGGACATGGTTTGAATTGGGATTGTGTCTGCCCTGGCACAAGAAAATTGAAGGAACAAGTGAACCAGGTGAATGCTGCAAAGATGTTGAAGACACAAGCCTGGGTAACATGTCCTGGAGATGCTCTGGGAAGAGTGTGCTTGCTTCCTGATGTGTGGAAGTTGTACCCAAAACCCAGCCAGGCATGCAGACAGGCAGTGGATGGGTGCTCAGACTGCACAGCACACAACTAAGATGTGCATGGGCACAAACTGTGCACAGGGATGGGATACACACACACACACACACACACACACACACACACACACACACTCTTGCATACTCCACGTGTCCATATAAGCACTTCATAACTCAGGCACCCCTAGACATCCTGTGGGAATATCTGTACCAAGGAGTGAGGATTGTCATGGACAACAGAGCAGGACCCCATAAAGGAGAGATTTTGTGGGAGCCTGTGGGGTCCAGCAATGAGAGCAGGGGTACCAGCAGCCTGTCGTGGGGCTGAGTCAAGGGGAAAAGCTGTTCCAGGCCATTTCCCAGAGCCCAGCTGGCCATGCATCCAAGCTATACAAAATCCCAGTGCTGGGGATGGTCTGTGTACATCCTTTCTGGCCTGGTTGGCAAGTACATCTCAGCCAGGCATTCCCCCCCAAAGGGCTGCCCTCCGCTGCTGGGGTGCGGGGTGTTGGATGCAAGCAGTGCCTGGTTCTCAAATATCCCCCACCTCTGCCCCCCAGCCCTCCCCTCCTGCAAGGCACCTGCCACGGGGGGCTGCTTGGCTTCCTCACCCCAAGAACAGCGCCAGGTCCTGGGTTGCTGTTAGAAGACACCCTGGCTGGCACCCAGGGCTGACACCTGATGCATCACCACCTCCCGCTGGGAAAGACACGGAGCTCAGCCCCCACCCACGGGCTTCCCCCAGGGTTACCACCAGCCCTGCAGCAGGAGGCTTGCTGACACACGGAGCTACGCCACAGGGCAGCACCCCAACAAGGTGCACGGCGGCGCTTGGATCAGGACCACCATCCCTGTGTGCCCAACCCCAAGGAAGTCACACATCCTCAGGAGGTCCCAGATGGAGAAGGGTGACGGTTGGGTGGTGCAACCAGGTTTACAGTAGAGACACGGTGCTGGGGGCGAGCCATTTGCAGCTCACCCGAGCACAGAGCTATTTGGCTCAGTGAGGGCTTACGTCATGGAGAGAAGATGCCATCTCTTACCCAGGGGCCTCCCAGTTGGAAGGAGCATCTCCAAATTCCTGGAGGTGCATGCTAACCGGCACAGACTGTGCTGGGAAACATAACAAGCCACGAGCTGCAGGGATCCGCTTACACCACCACCGGGGCCGGGGACCTGGCAGCGGGGATGTGCGAGGCTCCAGCAGCAATCTTCTCAGGCAGAGGGGGGACAAGATATATCAGACTCCAAACTGGCACGGCCACAAGTCCCAGCACCAAGCTAAGGTTTCACCCTCCAGGGACAGGTGGGCCGGGGACCGCAGCGAGACCAGGCGGCAGCATAGCTGCAAGCGCAATCCGCCCACGACGTTGAGAGTGGGAGCAAGCAAGCCAGCCACCACCATGTCCCCCCCCTTTCCCATCCCTGTCCCCATGCTCCTTTTCTTAAGCTGTCAGACCTCATGCACCACCTCTCTGTCCCTACACCATCACAACACCCCGTAGCACATCCACAGCACCTCAGGGCCACGCACCAGCCCTTAGCTCTGCCCTGGGACATCCCAACAAGGCTTTTCCCTCCTGGCACACCCTTCACACCCCAGCGCTGTATTGTCAGCCCTGGAGTTCTGCTAGGAGCCATGGCCTCACACCCAGGGCACTGAGCAACCCAAAATGTCCTTGACAGACTGGTACCAGCACTAGGTCTCCTGGCCATCCCTTGCTGCACAGCCACTTCTCCCTTGTGAGCTAGCTGGGGCTCTGAGCCAGGGCCCTTAATGCACTCAGGCTGGCTGCTGGCTCAGTTACTTAATAGAGTCCAATTGTCTATTTTTCATTATCGAACAATTCCCTTTATTGGGCTTTTTGGCTTGTCCAGGAAATCCAATCAATAGGGTTCCCAAGGCAAACGCTGGCTTTGCGTCCTCTTCCTCTCACCAAAGAGACACACTGTCCCTCTGTGCCCAACCACCCCATCTGCATCACTGGGGCTGAAGGTTTGGGAGCTGGGAGGGCATCTCTGGTGGTCCAGACACCACTGTGCGTTGTACCTGTGGGGATGTTGCTTTCCTGGGGGATGGGGGGAAGGCAGCACCAGCTGTTCACCCAGCAGTGATAACCACCCCCAAGGCATGTGGGGGGCTGCTGAATCAGGGTGGTAAGGGGATGTGCAGGGATGGGGGATGCTGGTGTTGGTTGGAGAATGAGAGGTCTGTTGAAATGGTCCCAAGTGGAGCTGCCAGCATCAATCCTCTGGGCAGCAGAGCACAGTTTCCACAACAAACCCCTGCCCACCTGCCTTTGGGAGGGACCTGAGGGGCTTTCCAACCAAAGCACATGGCAATCTGCATTACCCTATAATATAGAGGGACCTCTATACCTCCTAGAAAGGGAACTGCACATTGCACAGATGCCCCAGCACATCTACACAGACCCAGGCAGCACCAGTGATGCTGATCTGGGCACTGCTGCATGTGCATAGGGGACACATCCACACTCCTCCATTCAACAGACCTAGGACTGTTTGTCACTCCAGCCACACTGCAGCTCTCTTACCTTCCAGTACAATGTGGGTATGTCCATGTTACACACTGCAAGAGTCCTCAGCCCACCCCAACACCTGAACCACACTCACAAGTCGCTGGAGACAGCATCCTCTGGCCTGGGCCAATGGAGTAGAGCAGATGATGGAGCTCCACTGACCAGGAACTTCCTCTTGTGCTGTTTAACTTATTGATATTGATACTTCAGGCAATGGCAGACATCAAGGGGAGATGGAGCAAGTGAGTCCCTGCAGCATGGCTGCCCTCCTGGCAAATGGAGAAAGGCATTAGTGTTAGCAGTGCATGGGCCAAGCTGCTTCTCTCTGTTACCAACCTGTGCACCCTATTTTACCAGCCCCTTCTGAAGCTGAACAGGCAGCAGAGCGCAGAGATGGATGCTGAGGAGAGATGTTCTCACACAGGCACTGCAAGGGGTTTCTGCCCAGGCTGGTAGCTGCACTGCATGCTGTGGGTTGTTCAACTTTCAGCCCCAACTTCTGGAGTCAGGGGGATGATGGAGTTTCTAGCACAGCACCATCCTCCTCCTCCTTCCTCAACCACATCTGCTGATATGGCATTCCCACCCGTGTAAAGAAAGCATGTAATCATGGTAAGGGGGGGAAGAGATGCAGTGCCAAAGAGAAGGGAAGCATCATGCCCAGGAAAAGCCACCATCACTTATCACCAGCCTTACTAGCAACTGGGGACACTCAGCATGAAAACACATGTGGAAACCAGGTGTCCTGACAGCAGCTGGCTCTTAAGACATTTCCACCTTGTGAAGCTGCAGGGAAATGATGGAAATCTTGCTAGGAGTGACCCCTAAAGGCTGCAAAGCTGAAGAAACCCAAAGAGAGGGATTTTCTTCAGAAAAAAGAGAGGAGGAGTGAGCAGAGGGAAGGAGAGGGGGGAATGCTTCTGGTTTGGGTTTGTGGCCGTTGCCATACAGCGATGTGCATGTGTTCGTGCCTGCATGGGATGCCCTGTGAGTGCATCTGCAGAACAAGGGGCCTGGCATGAGGTTTGCTGGGATGGGGCCAGCTCTGATGCGTTTTTTAAAGGATGCTGCTTCTCATGTGTCAGAAGCCCTTTTCCCTATCCTGAACTGGTCATTCAGGGCCACTGGTGGCAGCAAGCACTGCAGCAATGGCAAACAGGGTAGGA
Source organism: Rallus limicola (assembly GCA_022605955.1). Classification (NCBI taxonomy): domain Eukaryota; kingdom Metazoa; phylum Chordata; class Aves; order Gruiformes; family Rallidae; genus Rallus; species Rallus limicola. The sequence goes on along the minus strand of JAKCOZ010000100.1, from coordinate 800,483 downwards.
TCTATCCAGGTGCAACCTCTAAGGCACCTGCAAGGCTGTTCCTGTGCTCCCAATGCACAGGTGCATGCTCACACCCCTTCCAAACACCTTGTGATGAAAAGGAGCTGGAGGGCAAATCCTCTGAGGAGCAGCTGAGGGAGTTGAGACTGGAGAAGAGGAGGCTGAGGGGAGACCTTCTGCCCACCTCCCCTGCCCTGCCAGGAGGGTGCAGAGAGGTGGGCGCTGGTCTCTTCAGCCAGGGGCCAGGAGCTGGGACAAGGGGCAATGGGCTCAAGCTGCCCCAGGGCAGGGGCAGCTCAGCTGGGAGGGAAAAGTTCTTCCCTGGCAGAGTTGTGGGGCTGTGGAACAGGGGCCTGGAGCAGGGTCAGGGCCTGGGATGGGCCTGGAACAGAGGCCTAGAACAGGGTCAGGGCCTGAGACAGGGTCAGGGCCTGGCACAGGCTGCCCAGGGAGGGGGCTGAGTCCCCACCCCTGGGTGTGTTTAACAGACAGGGAGATGAGGTGCTCAGGGATCTGGTTTAGCACAGGACAGAAATGGTTAGACTCTCTGATCTTAAAGGTCTTTTCCAACCCTGGGATGCTGTGATTCTGTGACATGCACAGCTTTGCACCCATGAGCAGTGCCATGTACATCCATACATATGCAGAGACACCCAGGGCCGGATCAAGGTGTCCTGTAATCAAACCAGCATCCCAGTTTCAGGTGGTGTGAGACAGCTCCTGTTCAAAACTTTGCATGTCTCAGTGAAAGGCTTTTGGGGTCATCAGGGTGCTGTGTGGTCCTCTGGCAAAATGCTGATGATTGGGAGTCATCTAGGATCTTCCTACTGCTGTCATCCCAACTGCATAGTGAAGGAGCAGGATCTGGCCCTTGGACAGACATATTTAGAGACTGGGAGGAGAGCTCCTGGAGAGCAGCCCTGCTGAGAAGGACCTGGGTGTCATGGTGGGTGAGGAACTCCACATGAGCCAGCAGCGGCTCTTGCAGCTGGGAAGGGTGATGGGATCCTGGGCTCCATCAGCAGAGGAGTGGCAGCAGGGACAGGGAGGGGATTGTCCCTCTCTACTCTGCCCTCAGGAGGCCCCAGCTGGAGTCCTGTGTCCAGAGCTGGGGCCCCAGTACAAGAGAGATGGGGAACTGTTGGAGAGGGGTCAGAGGAGCCATGAAGATGCTCAGAGGGCTGGAGCAGCTCCCCTATGGAGAGAGGCTGAGGGAGCTGGGCTGGGTCCCTGAAGGGAGCGGAGAAACAGGAGGGGAATCAGCTTGTTCAAAGGGCAGAGCCTGGCAGGACAAGGGGGCTGGAGTGAAGCTGGAGGAGGGAAGGGTTAGAGGAGATCTGAGGGGGAAGTTCTTGGCAGAGAGAGTGGTGAGGGGCTGGAAGGGGCTGCCCAGAGAGGGGGTGGATGCCCCATCCCTGGAGGTGTTGAAGGCCAGGTTGGCTGGGGCCCTGTGCAACCTTGTGTAGCTCCAGGCCTGGAGTTTGGAGTCCCTGCCTGTGTCAGGGGGGTTGGAGCTCTGTGATCCTTGGGGTCCCTTCCAACCCAGACCAGTCAGTGATTCTATGATTCTTCAATCCTAGAAAGGGAAAGTCAAAACACCCCAACCCCAGGGATGTTTTTAAACATGTGTGTGCCCCCCCCCCTCCCCTCCCCAGCTCAGTGCAATCTGAGAGCCAGTAAAATTAAAATCCCTCATCACGGGACGTCGGCAGGGGAAGATTAATATGCTTGAACCATGACAGCTCCCAGGCCAGAGGAACATGCGCTCCCAAAACTGTGAAGTGAGAAACTCATCACCTGGAGGCCACAGCCGGGAGAGCCCCAGGAATGGGCAAAACCAAGTAGGCTGGGCAGCGATGGGGTGCTTTGCATTCCTGATTTGGGGTGGGTTTAGGCTCTATTTTTTTATCTCCTCTAATCATTCAGCCAAACATCCTGTTCCTTTCTGGGCAGCACTCTTCATCTGTGGTTGGTTTTGGCACCGCTCTGTTCCACAAAGTCCTTGTTCCCCCCTGTCAGTCATTTGGCCTCCTGGTGCACAGGGGATTGTTTCTGTTCCCTGATGAAAGCAACCAGATTTTTGGGGAAAAAAATCTGGTTGCTTCCATCAGGGAACAGATTTTTTGGGAAAAATATCTGGTTGCTTCCATCAGGGGACAGATTTTTTGGGAAAAATATCTGGTTGCTTCCATCAGGGAACAGAAACAAGCTACCAGAACATAGGCCACAAAGCCATCCCTTGCAGTGTTTCATGCCACTTGTGTTGCAGGGCACTGGAAGCAGTTTAGGAGAACCAGGGCAAGTGGAATAAAAAAAAGGAAAAGGTCAATTTGGAGAGGTCCCTGCTCTGCAGGATTCAAAGCAGCACTTGGCAGATGCTCTGGGGGACTGGAGGTCATGACCATGGGCTTTGATTAGACCCCAGGCGTAGCCAGATGCCATTCCCCCACTGCAATTCACCCAAATTCACCAGGATTAGGTTTTCTGATAATTCAAATTCCATTTAAATGACATACTCCTGCCTGAGCTCAGCATTTCCTGCAGAGCCACTTTCCCAGGCTCTCTTTGTGCTAGGGACCACATCTCAGGGGGGTCTGCAGACCCATGGAGCCAACACAGTTGTTCCATAAGACCCCTGCTCTTCTCCAGGACCCTGGCACGTGTGCAGAGCCCCTCATTGGGGTGGGTCAGGAGGGCAGGTCTGTGGATGGACAGGCTCTCACTGCGAGGCGCAGGTGCAGACACCAAGCTATTCTGGGCATCTTGATTTCTCTCCCGTGCTCCGTTGATCAGTTTTCCTTTGGCTCTTCCCCAGTGGACACAGCGGTCGTCTTGACAGGCTGGAGGTATTCTTCTTTCCCTCCAAAGGTCATTCCTTCTCCAAATCATCCCTGCCATAGGTCACCTTGAGCACCCGCTGCTGATGTCACCATCCCCTGGAGAGAGAGGTTCATAGAATCAGAGAATCACAGGGGTTGGAAGGGGCCTCCAGAGATCATCAGGTCCAACCCCCCTGCCAAAGCAGGGTCCCTAGGACAGGGCACACAGGGAGGCATCCAGATGGGGCTGGAATCTCTCCAGAGAAGGAGACTCCACACCTCCCTGGGCAGCCTGGCCCAGGGCTCCTTCACCCTCACTGGGAAGAAGTTCTTCCCCAGATTGGGGTGGAACTCCCTGTGCTCCAACTTGAGGCCATCACCCCTTGTCCTGTCCCCACAGACACTGAGAAGGGGCTGGCTGATTCCCCCTTCATCCCATGCTTAAGATAATTACAAACATTAATTAGGTCCCCCCTGAGTCTTCTCTTCTCAAGACTGAACAGCCCCAGGTCCCTCAGCCTTTCTTCCCAGGGGAGATGCTCCAGGCCCTTCAGCATCTCCAGAGCCTCCTCTGGACTCTCTCCAGGAGATCCCTGTCTTTTCTATCCCAGGGAGCCCAGCACTGGACACAACACTCCAGCTGGGGCCTGAGCAGGGCAGAGCAGAGGGGGAGGATCCCCTCCTGGGACCTGCTGCCCACACTCCTCCTGATGCCCCCCAGGATGCCATGGGCTCTCTCAGCCCCCAGGGCACACTGCTGGCTCATGGCCACCCTGTCACCCAGCAGGACCCCCAGCTCCTTCTCCACAGAGCTCCTCTCCAGCAGCTCACCCCCAGCCTGTCCTGATTCCAGCAGTTCTTCCTTCCCAGGTGCCAGACTCTCCCCTTGCTTTTGTTGAACCCCACCTGGTTTCTCCCTGCCCAGCTCTCCAGCCTGGCCAGGTCTCTCTGGATGGCAGCTCAGTGTTCCTGCACAGGGTTCCTTCAGCCCTGAGCATATGAAGGAAGAATGGAGGGGCCACCAAGATAAGCTGTATGAAACATGAAAGTTTCTGCTTTGCAGGAGCAGCTGGGGTGTGCCTCAGACCTTAGCAGACTTGTGCAAATGTGAGATATTCTCTGTTCTCCCCACCTCTCTCCACCCATGTCTAGAGGAATCAAAGCCATCAAAGTTAATCACTGCAATGATGTTGCCTACAGGGTCTCCATGTACCACAAACCCCCCTGGACACTGCTTCACAGAGGTATCATCTCCTTAACAGGGCCATCAGGTTCCCCCTTGCATCTGCTTGTCAAACTGTCCTCCAAGGAGAGGCAGGGACTCTGAGAGTGACAAGGAGAGGCAGTGCTGGCGTCACTGCCACTCATCACATCACTGCCATCCATCACACCACTTATCACTCAGGCAAAACCCTGGTGCCTGACACCACCACTTCTCTGGGTGTCTCAACTAAGTGCTGTCTTCCACCTTGCCAAATGCCCAGGGGCCAGGTCACCCTGACCTTGCTGCCTGGGCAGAAACAAGGTACCTGCCTTGGGATGGGGTGATGTTCCAGGTGTCTACCTACTCCTGGCAATCCAGAAAGGACTCTGTGCACCTGAAGGACACGTGGGATGGCATGGTGGACCCTGAAGAATTCTCTGCTCCTTTTAGAGACATATGTCTGGTCCAGGAGATAGATGCAGACCTCAGGGCACTCAGCTTACCAGCCAGCTTGCCACGAGCCCATAGGCCACTGGGAACAGGAAGAAATTGTGGTTTCTTCTCCAAAATGGGGATGGCAGCTCCTAGCTCCAGCTAAATGCATTCAGAGGGGTGCACCCAGGCAGGCTGGACACTGGGATGCATGCACAGACCATCACCTCCCCAGCACACAGCCAAAGGCTTTAACCTTCCATGAGAAGGGACCTGGCCAAAGACACACAGAGGCTACCACAGCACCCCATCCTGCCAGTCCAGCTCCTTTAGCAAGCCCCCCAGCCTTGCACCTATCTCCCCACCACTAGCCCTTCTCCCTACCTGTGGTGCCCCTTTGTGTGGCCAGTGAAGATCTACTCAGGGCTGATAGGTGCCAGAGCCAGGCAAGAGGGAGCCCCAGGCAATTTGAAGATTAACCATACTCAGCAGAGTATGGTGGGAAGCAGAGATGGAGATGGTATTTTCATGGGGGTTACCTGCTGGAGCATCCCTGCTGTGTGTCCAGAGAGCATGGGGTGAGCCTACGTCTCCTCAAGGTGAGTTTGTCCTGTTCCTGCTGGTCTTGCAGCATGGTAGCCACGTTAGTTGCATGGTCCTGGCCAACATCTGTCTTTCTCTTGAGCACAATTGCTGCCCAGATGCTCCAGGCTTTGGGGAGGTTGGGAGGTTAGTATCCATGTCAAATCTGAGTGCTAGCAGATCAAGGGGTCAGAGATCACCCTGTGGAGTGAGTCCTGGTTCACACGTGGGTCAAAGTGCTCCAGACTCCATTTGGAGGACTTCAGACCTTGGCAGGCCTGAGACATGGGTCCATACAAACCTCAAGAAGTTCACTGAGGTCAAAGTGAAACGTTGAGGCAAACCCAAGCACAACTAGAGGCTGGGCAGAGAATGGATTGAGAGCAGCCCTGAGGAGAAAGACTTGAGGGTGTTGGTTGATGAGAAGCTTAGAATGAGCTGTCAGTGCACACTTGCAGACCAGAAAGCCAACCATATCCTGGACTGCATTAAAAGCAGTGTGACCATCAGGTCAAAGGAGGGGATTCTCCCCATCTACACCACTCTTGTGACACCCACCCTGCAATACTGTGTCCAGCTCTGGGACCACCACTGTAAGACAGACATTGAGCTGTTGGAGCCAGTCAGGAGGCCACAAAGATGATGAGAGGACTGGAGCACATCTGCTGTGGAGACAGGCTGAGAGAGTTGGGCCTTTTCAGCTTGGAGAAGAGAAGGTTTTGGGGAGATCTTATTGCAGCCTTCCAGTCCCTACCAAGGCTACAAGAAAGATGGAGAAGGACTAGGTACAAGGGCAGGGAGTGACAGGACAGAAGGGAATGGCCTTAAGCTGATGTAAGGTAGATTTAGTTTAGATATTAGGAAGAAATTCATTACCATGAGGGTAGTGATGCACCTGACCAGGCTGCCCAGAGAAGCTGTGGATGCCACTGGATCCCTGGAGGTGTTCAAGGCCAGTTTGAACGGGGCTTTGGGTAACCTGGTCTAATGCAGAGTGGCCCTGCCCATGGCAGTGGGGGTGGGACTAGATGATCTTTGAGGTCCCTTCCCAACCCAAACCATTCTGTGGTTCTATGACTTCTCAGTTGTCCTGCAGTTTCTGGACTGCCACCAGTGCTCCTTTATCCTGGAGCAAAGGATGTGGCCATGGACTTCATGTTCAAATGATACTTTCCTGTGTCTCAGAACTCCAGTATCAAGGCAGAAGAACAAAACCCTTCAAGACAGACTCAGAAAGCTGCTCATATACCAACTCTAACCTCCCATTTCTGCACCCCAACTACCCAGACATGGTCTTGGACCCAACCATGAAAGATTCCAACAGCTCACAGACCAAAGGAGGTTTAAACCTCCTCCTCTCCCTACAAAAGTTGGCTTGTATGCCAGGTGCTGTGTTGGGGAGAATGACTAAGTCCAGTCATAGGGACTGGTCCAGCAATCTCCCTTGGGCCACCGTTAACCCATCACCCCTCAGCACAAGGGTGATGGAAAGGGAAAGTAGGGAGAGAGGTTGCACTGGTGATGGCTTGTAAAAAAATGTGGTTTTCATCAGCGTAAATCCTGAAGTCCCTATTTTTATGGGGTGGAATCACACTTGGGAAGAATGCAAAGTGTGATAGTAGCAGCACTGCACAAGCGGCGCTGTTCTAAGGATGCAGGCACAGCAGGGAGTGGAAATGGCTTTCATTAAAGCAAGTGACATATCACAAAATACACCCAACCCAGCCCAAAGTTCAGGCACACCACTCCTTCCTTCTCATTCCCACATGTATGAAAAAACCTTACCACTGCAGGATTGATTTAGCAGCACCAAAGCCCTGGATCATCCCCAGCTGAGTGGTCCAGTTGGATGAAAGCGGTTCAGGGCTCTTCTTCACTCCCAGTCCCAAACCACTGAAGCTGGAGCTGGGTAGTTGCCCCTTGCCTTTCTCCTCTGGCCTCTGGATGACATTTCAAGGTGCTGCATGGAGGCAGAGGGATGTTATCAGGGAAATAACCCTCTCATAACCCTAATGCACGAGTCTCAGAGTGTTGGGAGAGTCCAGGTCCTCCCAGATAAGGACAGCCACAGTAGGCTGGCATCCATGCAACATCAAAACAGGCCTAGACTCTGTCACCCCACAAACTGCCTACCTATCCTGTTTAAGATCCCCCTCATCCTGATTTTCAGAGGGGCTGAACTGACACCAGCACAGGCAGAACACCCAAACAGTGGGTGTTCCAACAAGCTGCATGCAAGTGGCCAACGGGATCTCAAAAGGGCTTTGAGGATGGACAGCTTAACAGCAACCCTCCCAGCACTGCCTGCTGGCTTAGAGGGGTCAAGTACTTGGGAGGCGTTTGGGAAGGGGGTAAGGAGATAAGCTCATCAAAGAGACAGATCCAAGTATGGACCAGAGAAACTCCACAGCCAAATGATGGATAACCAGAGAGGCACAACTGGCAAACGGATGCAGTTCTGGAAATACTGTGTGGCAAAAGAAATGTGTCACAGAGATGAAGCAGCAAATCGAAGATGCCTGCTGTAGGCGGACGGGTGAGTGATAGATCCATGGCACTGCTAGACAGGTGATGGATACCAAGGTGGGGGAACACCGTAGACAGTTGGAAGGATGTGTGCACCGCAGGAGCTGTGTATAATCTTCTTCCCTGTGTGCAAGTCACTCCCCTTGGGCCCCCTTTTAAAAGAGCATTTCCAGGACCTGCTTCATAAACATTACGTGGAGGGGCTCAGGAGGCTGGGTGGGGATAGAGGGGTTTGTTCCCAACCCACCACGTTGCCTTCCAACTGAAAATGAGCCTTAAACAACTCAGTCTTCGGTTTATCAGGGCTTCAAACGCTCTCATGCACACAGGTATGAGGAAAAACCTCAAAAACAAAAAAAAAAAAAAAAAAAAAACAAAAAAAGGGGAAGAATCCAAAGTAAAAAGAAGAATTAAAAAAAAAAAAAAAGAAAAGAAAAAACAAAACAAAACAAAAAAAAAAAGCTCCATATTTTAGAGTCAGCTGAGAAGTGACAAAGTAATTTGCTCCTGGCAGTCTATCACGGCAGTCTAATTCCCAGTGACACCATTCAGCTGCTGACTACACTAACTGTCAGAGTCAATTAGCCGGGAGCCAGCAGCGCAAAGTGTTTACGGGTGCTAAAATTCACTCCACACGCTGCGCGGAAGTGAGAAAAAATTACTTTGAGGGAAAGGGGGGAAATTCAAGCGGCTGGGTGAACGCTAACAATTGCCTCTCATACCCCCCCGAGACAACAGGAGGGTCAGGAGGATGCCAGGATGCCAGGGAAGGGAAAGCAAGGCAGCCGGGACCCGAGGGCACGCGAGGGGTGTTGGGGGTAGTTGGGTGTATTCACCCGCGGAGCTCGCTGCTGTGAGAGGTGGGATGGGTCGTGTGGTAGAGGTGGGATGCAAAGGTAGTGGGGCCAAGCTGGAGGAGGCAGTGGAGTTGTGGGCTTTCCCCAGCGCTGCAGAAATGGTTTGGAAAGCCAAGGAAGGGTCAAGCACAGAATCAGAGAATCACAGAATCAGAGGGGTTGGAAGGGAGCTCCAGAGATCACCGGGTCCAACCCCCCTGCCAAAGCAGGATCCCTAGCTCATACTGCACAGATAGGCATCCAGACAGGTCTTGAATATCTCCAGAGATGGAGACCCTTCCACAGATGGCATGCACTCACTGCAGGATGCCTAGCAGAGATGCCTAACCCATTTTCCCTGCCATCACATCCACGTGCCTGGCACGGAGCTGCACAGACACCATCCCCAGTCCACCCTTCATGTCTCTGCACAGACACCATCTGGCCAGGTAAACAACAGCAATGCAAGTCCCTGAATTCAGGATCTCTTCAGGAGCAGTGAGGAAGAGTGATCCCAGGGCCTGGATGAGGAAAGCATAGCTGTCACAGCACAGAAACATCCCCATCAACCCACAAGCACCAAGGCACACATGGGCATCAAGATGGGCATCCCTGTTTGCCATATTTCCCCATGATAGGCAGAGGCCTTTCCATCCTGCCTGAAAATAATGCTGTGTGGAGGAGCATATCAAAGCCTGAGGGCCATCAGACTTTCCTGAAAACCTTGAAAACCTTGACATTTCCTATCATTGTTCTGGGAAGGTGGGATAAGAACATCCAGAAGGGGCTTTTGCAGCATGATTTGGGCCTGTAGGAATCAGCATGTAGGACCTGCATGGCTTTCCTTGGTTTTGGGAAGTTTTGAGATGTATTCTTTTTTCTAAACTCTTATTTTCTTCTTGACCAGTCAGTAGCCAGGAAGAAAACTAGTAAAGACATTGAAAATCACCCTCTCTCCTCAGTAACAACTCACGTGGGGCCAAAGCAAAACGTCCTCTCTCCTTTTTTTGCAAACACATTGCAATTATGACTACTTCTTTTTCATAGGTGTTTCCACAGCAGCACTTTCTCCTCTACTCTGAGGTGAAGACAAAAGGCTGAAAGCAGAGTTTGTGTGAACAAGAGGTATTTTGACAGTTTCAAAGCCTTCCATGAAAAATTGATCAAGAAGTACCTGGAACTTCCCTCTCCTGGGAAAACAAAGAGTTCTAGCCAATTGTCTGTTGTTTCTTTAGAGCAAAAAGGTCCTGGACAGATATTGCACCTATCCCAGGTTGTCCAAGTCAGTGTGGCTAACTTGGACTCTTACCTTTCAGTACAACAAATCTCAAACCCATCTCCTCAAGCCTATGGTAACACCAAAGCCAAACTCAGAACACGTCGCTTCTTCCTCACTTCCCCTCTTTGTCATATAAAATGTACTCAGATATTTCTGGGGTTTTTCCCAATTTCTCTCAAGTCAGATGTGAAACCAGAAATAAATCTATCCTAGGGCAAGTCAAAGTCACCCTACCAACTGCTAACGTGGGGTACCCCACAGATGCTACTGTGTTCATCACTGCTCAAAAGAGAACATGAGACTCATGGAGTCAAGATCTCTTCCCACTACACGTGCTTTGCTACACTCTCTTTTGCTCTGATTTGAGGCCAGATGAGAACCAGGGAAGCAGGGACACAACTTCCTGGTATTTTTATGTCCTTCTAGCAAGAGCAGGTGGTTGAGGAATAAGGGTATTGCTCTGGATCCAGCCCATAGCCCTGGCTTTCAAACCTGCCCCTGAGGTGAATCTCACTGTTATAGTCCAGCAGAAGAGGTCTGAGAGTCCCAGACTCACACCTTCTGCTCTCCCACCTTCCTTGGAGCATATTTGGATGCTGCCATGTCATGCCCAACCTGGCTACACCCTTATCTCCATTGCAGAGAGCACCAGCAGCTGGGAAACACAAGTGGACAGACTGTCCAGGTGCTTGGAGCAAAACCACATATCTCACACCTAAATTTGTTCCCCGGCCCGTGTCTCCTATGCACACACACACTTTCATGCCATATGAAATTAAAGACAGCATAATTCTCCCTTAAAGAGGCAGGTTGTGTCCCAACTAACCCAGAGAAGGAGGAGGAGGATGATGCTACTCCAAGGCCAGGTCTTGGGTAGACATCTTGGTGTTACAGCAGACAAAACCCACCAGGTCATGCTCTGTGCCTATTAATTCAAACTTCTCGTTCCAGATCACTAATTGCAGCCTAATAACAGCTATTTCTACCCCTAAGCAGCAGTAACATTAAATGTTGGAGCCCTGGATTTCCCACACTCTGCTCTATGCATACTATTTAGAGTCAAAGAATCATTTTGGTTGGAAAAGACCCTTAAGACCATCAGGTCCAATCATTTACCTAACACTGCCAAATCCACCACTAAACCATGTCCCTAACTGCTGTGTCTTAAATGCCTTGAGGGATGGTGAACCAACCACTTCCCTGGGTAGCCTGTTCCAGCGCTTGACAACTGTTTTAGTGAAACAATTTTCCCAATATAAACATCCCCTGGTGCAACTTGAGGCCATTTCCCCTTGTCCTATTGCTTGTTACTTGAGAGAAGAGACCAGTCTCCACCTAGCTACACTCTCCTTCCAGGTAGTGGTAGAGAGGGACCATCTCTCCTCTCAGCCTCCTTTTCTCCAGGATAAACAACCCCAGTTCCCTCAGCCACTCCTCATCAGACTTGCTCTGTGAACCCTTCACCAGCTTTGTTGCTCTTCTTGGACCCGCTCCAAGGTAGAGGTTTTGTAACAGAAATGTCTAGAAACCTCAATGGGAGAAATGGGAGGAGCTGTTTATTTACCAGGTTTTCATTTCATTCACTATTTTCTACAGTATTTTGCTTTTGAGGAAAACTCACTGGCAGCCTAAAGCAATGACCCCCAAATGGGAGTAAAGCCTGTGCTGGTTGATGAGGGACTCCCATGGGAAGCTCCATGGAGGTAGACTGGGCTGTATACTGCAATTAATGGCTCAGATGGTTCCAGAAACACCCACACTGGAGTTCTTGGACCTGCCTGTGTCAATGCAGCCAGGATCTGCCAGGGAGTAGGAAAGAGATGCACGAGTGGATGGACCATGCTGAGCCCATAGGGCATCTCAAGTGCCAGGAATTCATTTTCTCCCCAGCTACACCCAGAACCAAACCAACTCATCTTTGGAGGGAGATTGATCCAAGTCCATCTATTCTGCTCAACTGCTGATGAGTTATTAGCAGGCTACTTGACACTCTCTCCTTCATAAAGTGAGTAAGGACACCCTGGAAGAAACTGGAAGTCCTGAGCACACCTGAGGTACCCTCACAGGGATATGGGAGGGCTGTCATAGAGTAGGTCCCAGTCCTCAACCATAGAAGTAGTCTGGAGGCAATGTGGATGCTAGGAAAGAAATTAAGTCTTCTCAACTATTTACTCCACATCTTTCTCAGCATCATACTGCACAGCTTAATACACAGCCCAAAGCCTTAGGGTCCCAAATGCTGTATGATTAAGGGGACATTTCCTTACCTGTCTGTCACCAAGGCCATAGTTTTCAGCTGAGAGTTAACCAAAAACAGGCATATCCTGGTGCAGGACTCCTGCCTGTCCTACACACCAAGTAGTACAGCCGGTAGGACACTCCAAGGAAATGGTTTTGCAAGGAGCTGGGCTCATTGGAACTCTCCAAGTAAAACAGGCCTTCATTTCTCAGGTGCTTAGAGAAGACAAATGCAGAGAGGGGACTTGGACTCTTTTGTTCAGGAGAGCTCTCTAAAGCATCCATTCGTAGGTACCAGCTCACTCTAGTTGATGGCATGGTTGAATTACCAAGTACCCTCTGAATTAAAGGATGCAGTTGGCCCTGGAAGACAAGCAGAAAAACCTAGTTCTGAAAAGCACCATCCATGTTGGAAGCAGTTGCTAAAACAATGACTATTCTACAAGCAGCAGTTGAGTTCCATGCTGAGTCCAGCTCTTCCACCAGCTCTTCCCCCAGCTCTTCTCTGTACCCTGGGTGGGAGACACAGTGCTGAGAATTCTGCAGAGTGAGTTTAGAGGACATCAACAGCACATTCATGACAGAAGAGCTAAGGAAAGCCAGAAACCATGGGGTGCTCACTGGGGTACTCCATCCAAAAAAGAACCCCCATGAGAGGTTTCCATCATCCTCCAGAGCTCACCCATCAGCTCCTTCCTGACAACATCCATATCAAGTCTGAAACCTGGACCTACAACACTGCTGACATGAGTCATCTGTAGGGCAATTACCCCCACCAGATCTTCATGGTGTAGGAACCTGATACAAGGCAGTTGCTGACAGCAAGGCTTTGTCATCATCCTCCTACAACATCCCTGGGACCATTCCTGGTCAGATGGGCCTGAATGTCAGATTGATAGGCCTTGTTTGAGATTCAGTCATCAAAAGGCTGTTCAGTCTGCTGTGTTTTTTAAATGAAAAATGGAGAGCAGAAGAATACAAAAGTGTCTGTGTCATTCAAATTTCTTTTATTCTGCATCAAAGCAAAGTAGGGGATTTTTGGAGGTTTCATTTTTTGACACAAAAAACTACAGGGAGCATTTTTCTATGGAAGAGATCTTTTTCCCCTTCCATAATAATTATTTCCCCCCCTCTTTCCTCCTCCTTTGCCAGTAGAGACAAAGGAAGGGGGGGTGATTTTGCTTTTTTTTAAGGAGGAAAAGAGGAAGGAAAAAAAAACCCCACCCAAACCAAAGGACAAATATTAAGGTAACCCCTAGCAGGAAGGGTGGTCAAAAACCACAGTTGTTTTTTTCTTTTGAGATTTGGCCCATAAATCACAGAATTGTAGGGGTTGGGAGGGACCTCAAGAGAGCAGCAGGTCCAACCTCCCCAGTGCTTCCCTTTTTGCATCAGATCCCTAGCCTAGGAGCATCCCTGGCTGCTGCTAAGACTGTCTCCAAAAGCTGGGTGCTGGCTGACCTGCTCTGGACCTCACTAGCCCTTTATTTTTGATGTGTCTTCCCCTCTAAGCAGCAGGTCAGAGGCTTTAGAGTTTAGCAGAGGCCTCCTTGCAGGTCTCCATGAAGAAAGGAGGGGTGTAGCAGAGTGGGCACAGCTCTCTCATGATTGCAGAGCAGTTTTCATCTCCTACACCATGGTGTCATGCTCTGTCACCAGAAGTTAGTGGTGACTGTAGGACCTGCAGAGATTCAATCCCTGGCTGGTCTGTCACCAGCCATGTGTCTCATTATGCTTAGTGTCTCTTCAGGTAATCAGACAAAGAGCATGTCCCTTGGGCAAAGGCAAATGCAGTAGAAGTTTGGCATAAGTTTTGTAATTATATGCAGTAAATTCTCCCCCTGGGGTAGGTGTGGTGATTAGCAAATTTCACTATTCTTCTTTTTTTTTTTTCCCCTCCTTAAAAAGTCTATATCTATCCTGAGAAATTCAAAGCCAGAACCTACATCAGTGTGAAACTGTAACTGAGTCACCGTGGAGCTGTGCTAACCCAGCTATGTGCTGTCATCTAGGTTGGGTGGAGTGGTTTTTTTTGTGGGTACAACTGATCTTGGAGCAAAGGCAGAAAGTTCTGACAGCCAAAAGGCAAAGCTTGCCCAATGCATACTGGAGACCCAGAGCAAGTTGTTAATGAAGGGAGTAATTAACCATGGCAAGAAGGAAGCAGAACTTTCATTACTGTGCCTTCAGCCTTGGAGAATACTGTTGTATGTGAGATGGTCCTGTCCAGTTATGGGCTGAAGGGAAAGCTCATGGTGAGGGTAGATAACAAAAAACCCCACAACTGAGTTAGAGCATCTTAGTGAGTTATCAACCCTCAGCAGACCTCTGAGCACTTTTCACCCACAACATGTGATTCCACTTAAGTGCTAATCAACATAATCCACACTAAAGTATTTTGGTGGCTGAGATCCCCAAGGACAGGGGGTTACCACAGCCTAACTGATGAATGAGAAAATGCTAAATTGAAATAAGTTCATCATGTGCCTGAGACCAGCATCTTGGGGCTAAGGCAGTGATCACAGACTCACAGAGGTTGGAAGGGACCTCCAGAGATCATCAGGTCCAACCCCCCTGCCAAAGCAGGGTCCCTAGGACAGGGCACACAGGGAGGCATCCAGATGGGGCTGGAATCTCTCCAGAGAAGGAGACTCCACACCCCCCTGGGCAGCTTGGCCGAGGGCTCCCTCACCCTCACTGGGAAGAAGTTCTTCCCCATATTGGTGCAGAACTCCTTATGCTTCAACTTGAAACCATCACCCCTTGTCCTGTCCCCACAGACCATAGAAAAGAGGCTGGCCATGTCCCCCTGTGTGATGACTTGTTTGAGGTGTCCTACCAGCCTTGTGTAGAATCAATGCATCTTACTCACAATGAAACTCATGAGATATATGTAGCTAAAACCTAGTGAAGATCCACCCTGCACAACTCTGTCTCCCAACCTTAGGGCCACCTCACCATGTGAAAACACTCCAGCATGTCCAGATATTCATCAAAAGCCACCTTTGGACCCCAGAATCATAGACTGGGACACACAGAAGAAATAGTAGATTTGCAGAGGGGTGTGACTGGCACCCCCTGCTCCTGACCCCTGGTAATCACCCCAGTTATTTATCAGCACTGGGGCCATATTAATTTCATAAACCTCCTCCAGTGAAGCAATTGATCCACTTCATCTACAAGAAAAGTCCCTTGCAGCACTGTGGGGTTCAAAAGAAGCCTCCAGGCATTGTGACCCTAACTGGGGAGGACAACACACCTCCCAGACAACCACGTGGCATGGAAGGGAAAGAGAATTTACAGTGAGATACTTGAGTACTTGAGTTAACATCTTGAAAGAAGAAGGGAGGATGGATGGATGGATGGATGGACGGATGGACAATGAGATGGAAAGATGGATGGATTTTATATTTTGCAAAGTTTTTGTGCATAAATACTTTCACATAGGCTTGGACATCCTACCAGACAATGCATAGGATGGGGTCAATGTTCCATGGTCTTCATACATAAGAAGTGATGGACCAGGATATCTGGCAGGTCATGCATTGTGCCTAGCAGACTTCATGCCCACCAACCAGTCTTTGTGAGCTCTGCCACTGCCCCTAGTCCCCAGAGTTCAGGCTGTGCCTGAGATGCACTCAGGTATTAAATATGATGTGACAGCTGCCAGCCAGCAGCATCCCACCTTCAGCAGAGGACCATTTTGAGATATATTATATCCAAAAGTCTCTGCTCCTACTGTGCTGGGGTTGTGGCTGGGTGCTGGCTGAGCCCAGAAGTTCTCAAGTATGTGGAGATCTTGTGCAAATCTAATCCCAGGTCCAGGCATGGGATTGGAGTGAGCACCTGGCATCATACCCCTAAGTATGAATGGTGAGGGTCCACCTTACATCTTCAAGGATACGTGTGGAGCAGGAGAACACCTCTGGGAGTCACACACCAGCTTCTCTTGGAGTCATTAGGGAGAAGCAGGCATTTTCAGGTGTGATTCATCTGGCTTTCTACAGATACCAACGTTCAGATGAGATGAATTGTACTTCCAGCAGGGCCAATTTTTTCTCATTGGCAGCAGAGGCAGCCACAAGGAACACAGAGAGCTGCTTTTGGAGGGATGAGTCCCTCCTGGCATCTTTTATTAAAAAAAAAATAAAAAATCAAGTAGCACATGCACTTCCTCACTGAAAACACCCATCACTTTCAAAATCCCCCATGAGAAGCCATCAAATTTCATGGTTACCCCTGTTTGCACATAGCTTTGTCCACCCTCTGCAAAGCTCAGTTCCAGAGGAGGACCACCTCCCCTCCCTCCCACCAGGTGTTCACATGGGGATGAAAAGTGTCCCATGGCAGAGGGATGATAAGCCCAAATCTTTGCTGGCATCTGACATTTATTGAAGCTCCTACTTCTACTCTGCTCTCATGAGGCCCCAGCTGGAGTCCTGTGTCCAGAGCTGGGGCCCCAGTACAAGAAAGATGGGGAACTGTTGGAGAGGGGTCAGAGGAGCCACCAAGATGCTCAGAGGGCTGGAGCAGCTCCCCTATGAAGAGAGGCTGAGGGAGCTGGGCTGGGTCAGCCTGGAGAAGAGAAGGCTGTGGGGGGACCTCATTGCAGCCTGCCAGTCCCTGAAGGGAGCAGAGGAACAGGAGGGGAATCAGCTTGTTCAAAGGGCAGAGCCTGGCAGGACAAGGGGGCTGGAGTGAAGCTGGAGGAGGGAAGGGTTAGAGGAGATCTCAGGGGGAAGTTCTTTGCAGAGAGAGTGGTGAGGGGCTGGAAGGGGCTGCCCAGAGAGGGGGTGGATGCCCCATCCCTGGAGGTGTTGAAGGCCAGGTTGGCTGGGGCCCTGGGCAACCTTGTGTAGCTCCAGGCCTGGAGGTTGGTGTCCCTGCCTGTGTCAGGGGGGTTGGAACTCTCTGATCCTTGGGGTCCCTTCCAACCCAGACCAGTCTATGATCCCTTCTGGATTGGGATTAAAATCACTGGGTTGAGGGGAGGCAACGAACCTGCAGCAAAGGCAGCACTTAACTCCTATCATCTCCTGGATCCCAAGCCGACAGCATCACCCAAAGACCACCTCTCTCCTCCCCATGCCCCTGCCACTCCAGCAGCAGCGCTCACCCTAACCAGGAGGCAGGAGAGCAAACGCTCTCCAAATTAATTCACGATGCAGCCCATGGCAGGAGCTGGTGAAAGGAGGTGGGTGGGAGGGAGAAGGAAGGGGAAAAGTGGAAAAAAAAAAATAAAAAAAAAAAAAAAAACAAAAACAAACCCACAACAACCCTGCATACAACAAGCTTGTCAGTTGACTTCTTAAGCAAAAGCCAGCAAGCCATGCAGTCAGGCACCGAGTCGGGTTTCTCCCAATTAAATTTAACAAGTGACGCCCTTGAATCTTTCATGAGCATTCGGAAATTTTAGCCCATCTGTCTTCATGCTCACACACAAGTCTCACTCCTGCTTGTGCTTTTAAACCAGCACGGTCCCCCAGTGATCTAGCCCTGCCTTTTGGTAGTGCACCCCAGGGATTTCAACCCCCCCCTCTCTTTAGGTCAAGGAGCGAGGAAGGGCGATGGTGGCCACGCAGCTGGGCTGGAGGTGGCCAAAAAGGGATTTCACCCAAGCCATCTGCTCAGCACGGTTTCCCAACGCTGCTGTGACTTTCCCTGGGAGAGGCATCACTGCCTCTGTCGCTGCTGCATCCTTCTTTCCCCCCACCCCCCCCCAAACACACACACCCCCACCTCTCCCCTTCTTCCTCCTTCCTCCCCGCGTGATCGATTGTCACTTTAATTATCTGTCGGCCCCGCGATGTGCCGGCAGGTTCCCCAACCTGAGTCAGGCTTCAGAGTGGCTCCTGGGTCTCGGTGTGTTTGCGTGCTGCCTGTGCACAGCACCGGCTGCTTTCAATTAAAGCTCGGAGCTAACCTGAAAGAGGCTGGCTGGCTGCTGGCGGGGGCGAGCACCGAGCCAGGGAGAGGAAAGGAGGGAGGGTGAGGAGCTGAGGGAGGAGGTTGCCAACCAGGTTCACAGCAGAAGGTTGCAAGGCTGCAAAGGCTGGGTTGGGACGGTAGAGGCCAGAGAGACTTTGCCCCATGGACATTAGGAAGCACTACTTCTCAGAAAGGGTAGTCAGGCACTGGAATGCACTGCCCAGGGAGGTGGTGGAGTCACCAACCCTGGGGGTGTTCAAGGAGAGACTGGATGTTGTATTGAGGGACATGGTTTAGTGGGAGCTGGTAGTAATAGGTGAATGGTTGGACTGGATGATCTTTTAGGTCTTTTCCAACCTTGATAATTCTGTGATTCTGTGATTCAGGGAATCAGAGGGGTTGGAAGGGACCTCCAGAGATCATCGGGTCCAACGCAGGGTCCCTAGGCAGGGTCCAACGCAGGGTCCCCAAAGCAGGGTCCCTAGGACAGGGCACACAGGGAGGCATCCAGATGGGGCTGGAATCTCTCCAGAGAAGGAGACTCCACACCCCCCTGGGCAGCCTGGCCCAGGGCTCCCTCACCCTCACTGGGGAAAAGTTCTTCCCCAGCTTGGTGTGGAACTCCCTGTGCTCCAACTTGAGGCCATCACCCCTTGTCCTGTCCCCACAGACACTGAGAAGAGGCTGCCCATGTCCCCCTGTGTCCCACCCTTCAGATATTGATAATGATTGATCAGACCCCCTCTCAGGCTTCTTTTCTCCAGGCTGAATGCTTGATAAAAGCTCCAAGCTGGATGCTTGATATAAGATGTCTTTGTAGGAAGACCACTTATTGTCCCTCCACTGGCCTGCCCTATCCTGCTGTTCCATCAGCAACATGATGCCAATGGCACGGGGCTAGCAGATATGGTGCAAGATGTCCCTCATCCTGGGATCAAGGGATTCTGGAACATGAGGAGTCCTCTGCAACTTTAACTGCTTGGTCCTGGCCTCACCTAACCCCCACTGCATGGTCCTGGCCTCACCTAAGCCCCACTGCATGCAACAGGTGTGTGCAGTGATGTAGAGGAGTGAACGCAAAGTTGGGGAGAGATGGGATCAGGACCCAAACTACACAGGTGGAAGATGGATCTTTGTAGGGCTTTGGGACCACAGCAGGTTGTATCTGCAGCTTCCTGTACCTTTGGAGGCTAAAGGTACAGCAAGAACAAAGAGAGGCTCAAGTATGGCCATGAAAAACAGCTTGGATGGAGCAGCCAGGGCAAGGGTTTTGGGGGAGATAACAGGGTGGACATGACCCTATCTGGTTGGCATGAAGGGTTCCACAGGCACCTGGCTGGCTTTCACAGACCCACAGGAGCTGGGTGCTGGGCGTTACAGAAGCCCACACCACATAAGACCCACCTCTGCCCTTCCTGCACTTGAGAAGATTCTCTTCATGGGAGGTTCCTCAGCTGCTTCAGTAGCAAACTGCAGGGAAAGGGAAAGGGAGAGGGAGAGGGAGAGGGAAAGGGAGAGGGAGAGGGAGAGGGAGAGGGAGAGGGAGAGGGAGAGGGAGAGGGAGAGGGAGAGGGAGAGGGAGAGGGAGAGGGAGAGGGAGAGGGAGAGGGAGAGGGAGAGGGAGAGGGAAAGGGAGAGGGAAAGGGAGAGGGAAAGGGAGAGGGAAAGGGAAAGGGAAAGGGAAAAGGAAAGGGAAAGGGAAAGGGAAAAGGAAAGGGAAAAGGAAAGGGAAAAGGAAAGGGAAAAGGAAAGGGAAAAGGAAAGGGAAAAGGAAAGGGAAAAGGAAAGGGAAAAGGAAAGGGAAAAGGAAAGGGAAAAGGAAAGGGAAAAGGAAAGGGAAAAGGAAAGGGAAAAGGAAAGGGAATTTTACCCTATTTTGACCTGGAAACAATAAATTGTCATGTATCTGACTGATGCACTGATTGTCCCATGTTGGATTCTTGTCTTCTTCAGGACATGAGCAGCCTCTGGAGCCCTCAGATCTCCTGTTCAAAGGTTTTTATGAGTGCTTTGGTTGGTTATTGCTGTCCTTTGCACGTTCAGTGTGACAGCACTTGGCCATCCCACAGGAGTCCAGGCCCTCACCATGCTCTGTTCAGCACGTGGACAGAAAAGGACGGGTCCTTTCTGTCAGCAGCCAGCTTTCTCAACATTTTACAATTTAAATTGGATTGCACATGTTCACAGTCTAAATACACCTTGGTTATTTCTGGAGTGTGGGGTGGGTTTTTTTTTTTTCTCCCAGGCTGTAATGACTTGGTGCTCCAATAGCAAAGCTTTTGTGGTTTCATGTGATTGCATTCAGCATAAGAGCTGCTGGTCCAGATTGGGGATGGTTTCTATGCCTAAGCAAAGCAGTGCTCACATGGATGTGGGTCATTTGATCAGAGGACCCTAGGCAGAAGGAGGTGTGATGGGAAAGGCTTTCACATGGATGAAGAAATCCCTGCCAGCTCTGATGAGCTCTGGATCTGAGAAGCAACAAATTTCAGTGACAGGACAAGAGGTGATGGGCATGAACTTGAAGACAGGAAGTTCCACCGAAACACAAGGAGGAACTTCTTCCCTGTGAGGGTGGCAGAGCACTGGGACAGGCTGCCCAGAGAGGTTGTGGAGTCTCCATAGAATCATAGACTGGTCTGGGTTGGAAGGGACCCCAAGGATCAGAGAGCTCCAACCCCCCTGACACAGGCAGGGACACCAACCTCCAGGCCTGGAGCTACACAAGGTTGCCCAGGGCCCCAGCCAACCTGGCCTTCAACACCCCTAGGGATGGGGCATCCACCCCCTCTCTGGGCAGCCCCTTCCAGCCCTTCACCACTCACTCTGGAAAGAACTTCCCCCTAATATCTAATCTAAACCTTCCTTCCTTTAGCTTTCATCCATCCCCCTTGTCCTGCCATGATCTACCCTTTAAAAAAGTTGTCCCCATCTCTGGCCACATTCAAACCCCACCTAGACACCGTCCTGTGCAACCTGCTTGAGGTGATCCTGCTCTGTCAGGGGTTGGAGTGGATGATCTCCAGAGGTCCCTGCCAACCCAGATCAGTCTGTGATTCTGTGATTCATGATCCTGTGACTGCCAGAGCCAGACATACTCTGGGTTGTGAATTACCCCAAATTTAGGGCAAAACCAGCTATTGCATGGTGAGCCTATCTGCAGAGCTGTTGCACCAACAACCCACTCCTCTGCACCACTGCCCAAACCTCTGGCAGACACAGCACCCACTGTAGACCCAAGGGTGCCTTACGTGGGACCTTGCAGTCTCTTTCCCTCCTCTCTTGCAGAGAGCTCACCTGTCCTGCTTGGCTAGGGGAGCCACAGACTTTCTCATCCCCATCTCTTCCCCAACCCTAACCCACCAGACTGCTTGGTCCAACCAGCCTCATCCTGATCCAGTCCCCATTCTCAGCCCACCACTTTGACATGTGCTCTGCATCCTCATCCTTTAGTGGCACAGGTTGTCTCTTTGGAAGCAAGAGGGATGTCCCAGAGGGAGAGGGATGCTGCTGGCTTTTGGCTGATGCACAGCTCAGGAAAAGTGATGCCAGCCTCAGGAGGACTCAGGCTCACAGGCATGGAAAGATGACATTTTCTTCCTGTGTTTCAGCAGGGGAATTTCTCAGCAAGGGTGATCCTCCTTGGACACCATTTCTCTTTGTTTGCATCCTACCCCATCGCTGCTGCTGCCTCTCATCCTACCCTGGGGGCTGGCAGGACCCAAAGGCTCAGAAATGTCCCTTGCAGGTAAGTACTGATGCTGCAGGGACCTCAGTAGACAGACAGATGGGTAGACAGATGGAAGAAGGGTCTCCTTTACCTGGAGGGCAGAGATCCCTTGGGAAAAGGGAGTGGATTAAGCTTCTTTAACTAGAAGCAAAAGGTAGAAATTTTACAGTTTCACACACTGGCAGGGAGATGTGCTGGGCTCTGCTGCTGGTCCCAGAGGGCCACCATGAAAACCTCACAACAGCAGGCATTTCCATCCCAGCCACCTCAGGGGGACAATCCTGCTGGCCCTCCTGGGGTTGAAGCAGATGATCTAATGGGTCTTTAGCATTTTCCAGCTCTCAACTTCTCCCCTTCAAAGCTGAGTTTGAATTCAGAGTGTGAGCTCTGGCTCCAAGTCCCATCCCAAGCCAGCAGCAGTCAGGGCCCGTTTCTTCTGAGTGATGGAGACAGCAAAACCCACCCTTTGAGTGAGGAAGGGGACTGAGAAATTTCCCCAAGCTCAATTTGTTTCATAATGTCCCATGGAGTTTCTTGTCACTTCTTTTGAGTTGCCTACAGCCTCCAGCCATTGCTGCACTAAATGTTTCCCAAGCCTGGGTGAACACAGACATTTCTGGAGTCCTGTGTCCAGAGCTGGGGCCCCAAGACAAGAAAGATGGGGAACTGTTGGAGAGGGGTCAGAGGAGCCACCAAGATGCTCAGAGGGCTGGAGCAGCTCCCCTATGAAGAGAGGCTGAGGGAGCTGGGCTGGGTCAGCCTGGAGAAGAGAAGGCTGTGGGGGGACCTCATTGCAGCCTGCCAGTCCCTGAAGGGAGCAGAGGAACAGGAGGGGAATCAGCTTGTTCAAAGGGCAGAGCCTGGCAGGACAAGGGGGCTGGAGTGAAGCTGGAGGAGGGAAGGGTTAGAGGAGATCTGAGGGGGAAGTTCTTTGCAGAGAGAGTGGGGAGGGGCTGGAACAGGCTGCCCAGAGAGGGGGTGGGTGCCCCATCCCTGGAGGTGTTGAAGGCCAGGTTGGCTGGGGCCCTGGGCAACCTTGTGTAGCTCCAGGCCTGGATGTTGGTGTCCCTGCCTGTGTCAGGGGGGTTGGAGCTCTGTGATCCTTGAGGTCCCTTCCAACCCAGACCAGGCTGGGATTCTACGATTTCTAAGGATACAGCCTGATTCAAAGTCATCATCATTCTTGGAGCTCCTTGTGGGGATAAACAAGGTCTTGGATCCCTTTTCACTGTGTTGGGTTGAGAAACCAACCCTGGCTGCTCAGGAGGTAATTCTTATAGGTTTGACCCACAGTTTTGACTTGCTCACCTTCTCACCCCTGGTCCACATTCCTTCTCAGCCCTAAAAGATCTGGATGACTGAGAGGCAGGTAGTCTATCTCTGGATCACTGGGTTTCACTCTGCAGTTCATGATGTCATGATTAGCTGGCTGCAAAGGGACATCAGCTCAGCTCAGAACTGCTTTTTTATTGCCTTCCTCCATCCCCAGGACTCCACCACTGGCCAGTGCTGGAAGTGTGATTGGATCCTGGGCTAAATAGACCAATACATCTTCATTAGAAGGAATCATCTTCTATTTTTAGTGATAACACTTCAGGGACTGCAGTCTGAGGATATGCAAGCAGAAAGGTTTCAAAGAAAAGGTGGTATCTTTTAGATCAGCTGAGGCTGCTGAGAAATGTACACAAGCTGCTCAACAACCCTCCAAGTAACTGGGAGCATCAATGTAATCCAGGGTAAGAACATGGACTCTTCAAGTCCAGACAGCACTTTAACACAAACTTACTGCTTTCTTTCTGTCCCCTATGGAACAAAACATCCATCTCTCCAATCTGGTTACATCTTATCCCCCCCTCCACAGCCCTCTGTAAGTATTTCTGGTGAGCCTCATCAGTGAATGGCTGAAGGGTTAAATGACCCAGGGGGAGAAACCCCAAAAGTTTGGGGTTTTTTTTAGCCAGTGGAACAAAGAGAATTTTGTTCACCCTTTTGGAGCAACATTGCTGCAGAAATAAGCTTCAGAGAAACCCTCCCTGGTCAGCATTTTGATGTCAGTGAAGGGAAGGAGATCATTTTATGCTTGTTAGATGGACAACAGGTCAGAGGCAAGGGGTAAGAAATACAGAACAATGTGGAAAAACCAAACCAAGCCCATCACAATGCAAAAAGAACTGGTGAAAAAGATTTTAAGGACAGGATGAAGGCAAGAAGAAGAGGCTGGGACACTGTAGCAGGCATCCCATCAGCCAGCTGCATGCCTAGAAAGGTAGGAACTAAGGTGTCTCTGGGTCAGAAACATCCTTCTGTACACCCAGGATGCCAGTTCAGAGCCAGGACCATCGGTCTGGTCTTGCCCTCAGGTCTAGCACACATCTCTACCTTACCAAAAGCATTGGAGCTTGTCTTAGGGCACTACATCAAGACCCTCAGACACAGGGCCTCTGGAAATGGGGCAGAGAAGACCATTCAGAGAGTTCAGAAGTTAGGATTTTTAGCACAAATCACCCCATGGACAGGATCTGGGCAGGTCCCAAGGACATCTGCATTGACATGAGGTAGTATCATGGCCCCCAGGCACAGGCAACACATCTTTGGCTGACTTCTCCATATGTCCATGATACTTCCAGCTGTAGGTGTCCTGGAAAGGTGTTTCAACATTGGAACTGATGGCAGAGAGAAAGCCAAGAGTATCCCAGTTCCTGAAGGCAGCTTTGCAATGAAGAGGACCCACTCAATTAGGCAGCTGTCACTCAAAGGGACCGTTCCTCTACCCAGACCCATACATGCAGCCCAGCTCCAGAGCTCATCCAGCTGCACTGAAGGAGTTAAACCAGCAGAAAAGCATCTTAGAACAAGAAGTGATACCCTTCATGATGGGGAGCATCCCTGGACCAGTGGGTGCAGAGCATGGTCGGTGCTTAGACAGGGCAGGACCAAGGAGCTAAGACAGAAGGGATGTGAGGTGGCTGCTTTTACAGAATCACAGGGGTTGGGAAGGGACCTCCAGAGATCAACAGGTCCAACCCCCCCTGCCAAAGCAGGGTCCCTAGGACAGGTTGGTGTCCAGATGGGGCTGGAATCTCTCCAGAGAAGGAGACTCCACACCCCCCTGGTCCAGGGCTCCCTCACTGGGAAGAAGTTCTTCCCCATGTTGGTGTGGAACTCCCCGTGCTCCAACTTGAGGCCATCACCCCTTGTCCTGTCCCCACAGACACTGAGAAGAGGCTGCCCATGTCCCCCTGTGTCCCACCCTTCAGCTATTGATAACCATTGATCAGATCCCCTCTCAGGCTTCTTCTCTCCAGGCTGAACAGCCCCAGCTCCCTCAGCCTTTCCTCACAGGGGAGATGCCCCAGTCACTATGATCACAATTTAGCTGGATCATGAAAACCCACACTCACCAACGCCCTCATGATGTGCTGAGGCAGGTAGTAAACACCAGCCCCCACTGGCACCTCTGCAGAGAGATCAAGAGAGGAGCAGAAAGCAAATGATGGCCTATCTGCTGAAGGTGTTTCCTCCACATGAACAACACAAGGGCTCCAGGGACTATCCAGCACATTGGTCTCCTTGGCACTCAGATGACCTCAGCTCCCTCTTGGCTGACAATACAACCTCACTGCTGGCCTGAAAGAAAATAATAAAGAATTAATCAAGACAAAGCTCTCATCAGTGTTAATGCTTCACAGCTCCTTAGCCACTGTACTGGAGCATTTCAAATTCCTGGTAGTGTGCTTTACCTTATGAAATAATCAAGATGAAGCAGCAGCCAGCGTGGTGGCCTCAGCCCTGGGTGCTGCTCCTTCATATGAGCTCCTGAACTGGGCACCAAAAATGGCCTGCAAAGGGCTTTCAAAGACTTCACTCCTGCCTTTCATCAGCAAAGGGATCATGCTGCTCTTCTCCTTTCCTGTACCAACATCTCTTGCTCTTCCTCTCACCCAGGGGATGTCCATGTCTCCCTTGCCATTTAGCCTCATACAAACTGAGTCTTCTCCAGTACAAACCTCAAGGGAACTAACTTAGCTCTGGTGACATCCTCTAGGAGACAGTCCCAAGCTCTGAAGGATGGATGCATGTCCAGTGTCCCTTCAAACATTATTCTGGGGCCACAATGTTCCAAAGCATCACTCTGCCCACAGCACTCATCCAAGGGCAGTATTACTGCAGACATCACTAGTCTTGGCAAAGCATCAGACCTTTGGAGCCCTATCAGGACCATGAAGCTACACAGAACAACTCTGAAGTCACAGCTGGCCCACAGCAGCTCAAAGAACCTGAAAGCTTGTTTAGTGTAATGGACAAGCTGATCTGAGCAGGGGACAATTTTCCTGCCCTGAAAAAACCACCTTGGCACTCCAAAGTCCTGGGACACAATCCTCAGATCATGACACATCACATCTCCAGAGTATGACACATCATGCCTTCAGACCATGGGCTGCAGAGACCATGTTTTGTGCACCAAAGCTGGATAGGAGTGACAACCAGGGATCAACGAAAACCAGCATCTCCCCTAAATTTAGATGTCTCCATTGAACACATCTCCATCTGAGCTGCCAACTTGTGGCTTCATTCATAGTCCAGAGAGAGAAGCCAACATTTTTATGGTGCATTCATCCAAACAAACATAAGCACTTACTTACTTTAGGTTGAATGAACCTCCTGTTCACTCTCTTCAGTGATAACAGACTGACCCAAGCTGTCTGGCCCAAGGGGAGATGCTCTTGTTTCATCAGATGAAACCTGAAAAACCTGCAGTACCTGACTGCCAACCAGGCAGCATCATTAGAGGGTAAGGAAGCCATCCCACAAGCCTGGGTCTTGTTGAGTCCTGCAAGCAGGAAAGAAAGGAGGAAATTTAGGTGGAGGCTTAATTGCTTTTGGTTTTCTTCACCTCAGGCAGGTTTCTTCTTATCCCACTGTCTACACAGTCTGCTTTTTTGCTACCTCCATCACTGGCTTATCTCTCAGAGTTCATACAGCTTAGCAAAGGAATAACTAGCCTCTTTTCTATGGTCTGTGGGGACAGGACAAGGGGTGATGGCCTCAAGTTGGAGCACAGGGAGTTCCACACCAACATGAGGAAGAACTTCTTCCCAGTGAGGGTGAGGGAGCCCTGGGCCAGGCTGCCCAGGGGGGTGTGGAGTCTCCTTCTCTGGAGAGATTCCAGCCCCATCTGGATGCCTCCCTGTGTGCCCTGTCCTAGGGACCCTGCTTTGGCAGGGGGGTTGGACCTGAGGATCTCTGGAGGTCCCTTCCAACCCCTGTGATTCTGTGATAACAACTTTACCAGGAATAACAAACAAATAAAAAGTAGCACATGGCTCCATGGGCACAATTACACACAAGGGAGGAAGGCCAGGTTGTGTCTTTCACCCTTGCCATCTCCCATAGCATTCCAACCACAGCACCAGGCAGCAGATTGCATTTATTCCAACTGGACCTCCAGGAAATTCACCTCCAGCATCTCCATTCTAAATCCTGCCACCAGGAAAGGAAGATCAGCTTGGAAGAGGGAGAAATTTGGGATTTGTGGGCTCCTCATTTTGATTTCTGTGTGGCTCGTTTGCTACTGCAAAGTCACCCACCGTGTGTGCATCACCAGCAGTGAGACAGAAGCTCTCTCTGAAGACTTCTGCAAAGGCTGATGCAGGCAGTTTTCAAGTCTTGCTCTCTCTCCATAGGAGACATCACCTCTTCCACTGTTTTCCTGAAATCACCTGTATTAAGAAGCATTCCTGGTACCCTAAATTGTTTCCAGGGGATTTTAATGGAGCACACAGACTGAGGAACTTCCATTTCTAAATGCTTTGCTCAGGGCAGCTGTTCAGAGCCCTGACAGCATTTCATTTACTCAAGGATGGGGGAGGCTGAGAGGCAGGAAAGAAAGGGGCTTGGAAGCAGCATGAAACATAGTGTTAATTATTTTAAGAACGGGGAAAAGACATGATGGACACAACAGGAATGGCAGTCCTGCCTGTGGCAGGGGTTGGAACACTCTGATCCTTGGGGTCCCTTCCAACACAGACCAGTCTGGGATTGTATGAACAGGAATGAAATAGCAGTGAGCACATATCAAAAACCAGCCCTGGAAACCCAATGGCCAAGAAGACACCAAAAGCTGGATCCTTGCTCTGGGGCACTGAACACTTTCATCTTGGTTCTGCTGACACAGCACTAAAAAGATCCCTTGAATCACAGACTGGGCTGGGCTGGAAGGGACCCCAAGGATCACAGAGCTCCAACTCCCCTGACACAGGCAGGGACACCAACCTCCAGGCCTGCAGCTACACAAGGTTGCCCAGGGCCCCAGCCAACCTGGCCTTCAACACCTCCAGGGATGGGGCACCCACCCCCTCTCTGGGCAGCCTGTTCCAGCCCCTCCCCACTCTCTCTGCAAAGAACTTCCCCCTCAGATCTCCTCTAACCCTTCCCTCCTCCAGCTTCACTCCAGCCCCCTTGTCCTGCCAGGCTCTGCCCTTTGAACAAGCTGATTCCCCTCCTGTTCCTCTGCTCCCTTCAGGGACTGGCAGGCTGCAATGAGGTCCCCCCACAGCCTTCTCTTCTCCAGGCTGACCCAGCCCAGCTCCCTCAGCCTCTCTTCATAGGGGAGCTGCTCCAGCCCTCTGAGCATCTCCATGGCTCCTCTGACCCCTCTCCAACAGTTCCCCATCTTTCTTGTATTGGTGGCCCCCATCCCTTGGGGGATGACATAAAGATGTTTTTGCCTATGCAGGGCTGGATCTCTTCATTGCAGCCCTGGGCTTTGCCACTCTTCAAGCCACCATTCAGGGCTTGCCCAGAAACTGTAGAAAGATGCAAAACACAAGGGAATGGGGTTAGAAAGCAACATGGATGCTACTGACAAGCTTATTTAAAAACCCAGCTCACCCTTGCTGTGCCCAGGACTTCCCTATGCTTTTCCCAGACCCATCCTCATCATGAGAAGAGTTATTGGAGACATGCTGGAGCATGGCCACCTTCTCCTGCATGCTTAGAGAGCTGTGCTACTAAATTAGACCATGCAATGGACTATTCCTGGGTACCAGGACTAAAAGGCACTCTGAATGAGGCCACCTCACGCTGCAGCTAAATATGGCTAGTTGGACACAAGCCCGTCCATGCCAGGCACCATCAAGACCTGTGGCCCTGTTAAGCTTAGCAGCAGAGAGGTAGCCAAAAGCCCAGTCCCCTGGGGAAGTTTTAGGTGCCTTTAGGAGCTACATGGCTCTTTTTCTGAGGAGAGGTTGTTTTTAATCACAGTATTGCTTCTTACTCTGGCCCAAGGCCAGGTTGGATGAGGCCCTGGGCAACCTTCTGTAGATCCAGGCCTGGAGGTTGTAGCTCCAGGCCTGGAGGTTGGTGGCCCTGCCTGTGGCAGGGGTGGGGGTTGGAACTCTCTGATCCAACCCAGGCTTTGGAACTCTCTTCCAACCCAGACCATTCTATGATTCTATGATCAGAGCAGAGTGAGATGTCAGAACCCACATCCCCTGCTGCCAGCCTACCCCCCACTACACCCCCAGGAAAGCTCACCCAAACTGCAAACCCAGAGCAACCAAACCCAATCAAACCAGGCCTGGGAAAGGCAGCAGGAGGGGAGCAGCCACGAGTCGGTGCTAAATGCTCAGTGTGATGTAAAATCAGCCAGGGCTGCATATGCAAAACTCCCCCCATGGAAACGATGTGCATTAGGAAACCAGAGCTGCCCCTGGATACCGCACATGTCACGGGGAGATGATTTACATCAAGTCCTTTCTAGAGGAAACTGCCAGGCTTGACAGGAAACAGATTTGACCTCCCTTGACAATTGCCCCACTTTGCTCAGCTCTTTGCTTTATGGATCCTGGCCAGGTTTTGTTTTGGTTGCTTAAATATTTCTTTTATTTTCTTTTTTTCCTCTTTTTTTTTCTTTTTCTTTTTCTTTTCTTTTTTTTCTTTTCTTTTTTTTTTTCTTTTGTTTTTTTTCTTTTTCAAGTGAATTGAGCACCATTAAAAGATGCCTGACTGACAACCCTGGTGACCAGGGATTCTTTAACCACACAGGAGGTGCAGAGGAGTCTTCTGCTTAAACAGCCTCTGTTTTTAAAAGCATCAGCAAATAGTCATGAAAAATGTCCCCTCACCTCAGAAATATTGGGTATCTTATTTGTGGTGGTTAAAGAGACCTTGGGATCACAGAATCACTGAATTGTAGGGGTTGTGAGGCATCTCAAGAGATCATCAGGTCCAACACCCCTGCCAAAGAGCAGAAAGGTCAGAAGACGTTAGTTTGGGGACTTTGGGACTGAAGGAAATGGCTTTGTGGCCTCCTAGTGAGCAGATTGAGGATGCTGGATGCTCTGCTGGGAGGTGGTCTGGGATTGATTGCCCTTTTGTAGGGATTTGGGGCAAGGTGGCTGCAGTAGGTGTGGGAGGAATAGTGGGATGGGGCGTTGGAAGATGCTAGTAGGGTGGGTTTGTGGGCAAAGCCAGAGCAACAGAGTAACAAGTTATTTTGAGGGATTTGGGTAGGGTTTTAAGCACCAAGGTGCTCTGGGATACTAGGGACATGGGGGCTTTTCATGGCAACAGGGTGGGATTGTCTCATAGTGATGCTGCAAGGAGTAGATCCTCCTGGGATGCTGGAGGCAAACTGGTGGGTATTAAAACATTGGGGGACATTGGAATAGGATTTGGGACAGAAGTCTTTTCAGGGACAGGCATCAAGGTGTGAACAGCACTGTGGGCAGGGAGGTGTTTGGGAATAGCAGGATTAGAAAAAAGCAAAGGAAAGAAAATAAGAGTCTTGTTTCCCTGAGGGCAAGTCCTAGAAAAGGAAAATATTTGGCCTTTTAGGTGTAGGGCAGAGACTGAGGACTCTTCCATGCCAGGCCCTGAATGAAGGGGCTGTCCACCATGCCCAATGCATGCTCAGAGGTGGCCCGGGCAGCACTGGGAGTCCCTCCTTCCTCCATTTAAACCCTTCCTGAGTGGTTTTATGTGATAACAAGGCGTTTTACTATTCCCTGGCATCATCCACGCACCGTCAGGGAGAGGAGAAGGTGATCCACTTGTCCCTCTTGGCTGACCATGATACCTCAATTTCTGCATGGCAGCTTGGGTTTGCTCATTAGGGTTATTGGCTTTCCTCTCCTGTTCTTGTGCTTACCTCACAGACCATCTCATAGGGAGAATCTGTACACCTCCACCATGACCCTTAGTCTTTTATGGAGGTGCAGGAGCCCATGCATCATGCTGAGGGCTGTCCCAGCTGCAGAGAGTAGGTTTTGGGTAGAGCCCATGTAGGAGCATGCTCTCTGGCCCCTGAACATTGTTTTGGTCTTGCTTGATCTGTCTGGTCCATGGGTCAAATATAGAGCTGAGAAGTTTTGCCCAGCACAGAGAGAGAACCTACACCATGCAAGGTGAGCTATGGATGGGCACGAGTACACTGGGTTCACATAACCACCCAAACACCCTGGTGGGGTTGTCAGCCACCACATCCACCACCCATCTCTGCTGGGTTTCTCTTGTCCCACAGTCCCAGCACCTTCTCTGGACTGCTGAAGAAAGCACTTGCACTGAAGGTTTGCCACCAGTCCCCAGAGAAAGGGGCTGCTGAGGAGAAATAGCACCATGAGGATGTGAAAGTGACTTTGCAAAGGCAAAAAAAAACCCCAAAACCAAAACAAAAACATCATGGGTAAAGACAGAGTGACTGTTCAGAATCACAGGCTTGGAAAAGACCTTTGAAGATCATCAAGTCCAACCAGATCCCTGAGCACCTCATCTCCCCCTCTGTTAAACACACCCAGGGGTGGGGATTCAACCCCCTCCCTGGGCAGCCTGTGCCACAGCCCCACAACTCTGCCAGCTGAGCTGACCCTGCCCTGGGGCAGCTTGAGCCCATTGCCCCTTGTCCCAGCTCCTGGCCCCTGGCTGAAGGGACCAGCGCCCACCTCTCTGCACCCTCTTGTGAGGTCACTGTAGGCAGTGATAAGGTCTCCCCTCAGCCTCCTCCAGGCTCAACACCCCCAGCTCCCTCAGCTGCTTCTCAGAGGATTTGCCCTCCAGCCCCTTCCCCAGCCTGGTTGCCCTTCTCTGCACTCACTCCAGCACCTCCATGTCCTGCTGATGCTGAGGAGCCCAGCACTGGACCCAGCACTCCAGCTGCAGCCTCACCAGTGCCCAGCCCAGGGGCACAATCCCCTCCCCACACCTACTGGCCACCCTGTGTCTGACACAAGCCAGGATGCCCTTGGCCTTCCTGGCCCCCTGAGCACACTGCTGGCTCCTGGGCAGCCTGCAGTCACCCAGCACCCCCAGGTCCTTCTCTGCCTGACAGCTCTCCAGCCAGTCTCCCCCCAGCCTGGAGCTCTGCATGGGCTTGTTCTGTCCCATGTGCAGCACTCTACCCTTGGCCTTGTTAAACCTCATCCCATTGGTCTCAGCCCATGGGTCCAGCCTGTCCAGATCCCTCTGAAGAGCCTCCCTACCTGTTCCTCCAGTTTTTGGGGAGGTGTGCACTTCTCTCCCTACTTGTTTGTCATCTGAGGCTATCAGGAGCACTCAGTCTCAACCTTTTTGATCTGCTCCTGAAAATTCACTGGAGGATGCAAAAAAAAAAAAAAAGTGGATCAGTTCCTAAGTGCTGCATCAGGAAAGTTGCCATTTAAACAGATTTTATGTCTTTTTTCCTTGTGATGCTGAGTGGGGTGCTCAAGTTAAATAGGTGGTGACTAAAACCAACACGGAGCTGCTAGCTGTGAGAACACAGCTTGCTGGCCCTTGCTCCCTGAGCTCCTTGATGTTGCCTTCCCATTTTTCATGGGCCCTGCTTGACCACTGATGCTTCTAGGATGCTTAAAATTAAGAGCCCCAGAAGTGTAGACAGAGGCAGAATTACTGAGGTGATAGAACTTTGAGACAGATCAGGATGAGCTGTTGGAGAGGAGGAGCTCTGTGGAGAAGGACCTGGGGGTCCTGCTGGGTGACAGGGTGGCCATGAGCCAGCAGTGTGCCCTGGGGGCTGAGAGAGCCCATGGCATCCTGGGGGGCATCAGGAGGAGTGTGGGCAGCAGGTCCCAGGAGGGGATCCTCCCCCTCTGCTCTGCCCTGCTCAGGCCCCACCTGGAGTGTTGTGTCCAGTGCTGGGCTCCCTGGGATAGAAAAGACAGGGATCTCCTGGAGAGAGTCCAGAGGAGGCTCTGGAGATGCTGAAGGGCCTGGAGCATCTCCCCTGGGAGGAAAGGCTGAGGGAGCTGGGGCTGTTCAGCCTGGAGAGAAGCAGCCTGAGAGGGGATCTGATCAATGGGGATCAATAGCTGAAGGGTGGGACCCAGGGGGACATGGGCAGCCTCTTCTCAGTGTCTGTGGGGACAGGACAAGGGGTGATGGAGCACAGGGAGTTCCACCCCAATCTGGGGAAGAACTTTTCCCCAGTGAGGGTGAGGGAGCCCTGGGACAGGCTGCCCAGGGAGGGGGGGTGATTTCCAGCTTGATGGGGATTTCTGCACCAGGAATTGTATGGGGTCAAGGTGGAGGAGGGGGGTGGAGGTGCATGGAGGGTTGTTCTTGCAGCTTGGGTAGGGTTAACAGCTTGGAAGATGCCTCAGCAGGAGACTAGTGACCCACTAACAGTCCTTTGCAACCTGAGTGATTCCTGGTCTCAGGGTGCTGGTGTATCACAGGGAGGGATGGGGGGGGGGGAGGGAGGAGAAAATTGCCAACACGATGGAAACATGAAAAAATAGCAACAACAGAAAGGAGGGGAAGGAAAAAAATCAAAGAGAATAAGTGAGTGCTTGATTACACCACAACACAAAGCCACCTCCAGCGAGCAGCAGCCTGCACTGAGCTCCCCACCCCACCTCCCCTTGCACCCCTCCTGCTTCCAGCCCCTGTGGAGAGCCAGTGCCCGTGGGGAAGGGAGCACAGTGTAAAAACAACATGTGTAGGGCCAGGGAGGGATGAGAAAAGCCACACTGTCCTCACCAGCTGCCACTCAAGTGTCCCTGTGACCGTGGGGTGGCAGTTCCCCAGCTCACACATCCTGGTTGCCCTCATCTTCTCCTTTACTGAACCACAGCCACAGGGATGAAAGGATGGGAAGGACAGGTGGAAATCCAGGTGATGGATTGCACAGGGTTGCAAGCACGTGGTCATGGCTGTCCCTTTCCCAAAAGTCCCTTGGACAACAGCCCTCAGCTAGCTGGGCTGAGCCACAACCCCCTGCCTCCCCATGCTTTCATCCAGGGAAACTGAGGCACTGGGAAAGGGATGAAAGGATGGGAAGGACAGGTGGAAATCCAGGTGATGGATTGCACAGGGTTGCAAGCACGTGGTCATGGCTGTCCCTTTCCTAAAAGTCCCTTGGACAACAGCCCTCAGCTAGCTGGGCTGAGCCACAACCCCCTGCCTCCCCATGCTTTCATCCAGGGAAACTGAGGCATTAGGAAAAGACCTTTTTCAAGAGTGGGGCTGTAGGTCCTTTTTGGGAAAAATCACCCTTCCCCTTTCCACCAGAGCTAAATTAATTAGCACCCATGATGAGCTTGGCCAGGAAGGGCTGTATTACTACAGTGCATTATCAACATGACCTCATCCAGCTTCCAATTAATTATGGCATGAGAGTGCAGCCAAGCAGCACGTGCCACGTGGGGCCCCATGCTTGGAGGTGGGTACAGCCAGCAGCATGGGTTCCATGAGGACCCCAACCCTCATAACACCTTATACTTCCTTCAGAGCATCGTGGAAATGGTTTGGGATCCTGATGACACCTCTCTGTTCAGCACCAAGTGCTGTGCAGGATGGTCCCCCTGGCAGAGCTAATGTCCAAAGATGCTCCAAGGAGCACCAACATGTCTGAGAAGGGATAGGGGCAAAGCTGCTTTATGCCTCAGAGGGGTACCAGAGTAACACCCTCCCATCACTGGGGCATAAGCAGCATCATCCATTCCTCCATCTAGACTGTCAGAGGGGGACACATCTGTCCTCACATCCCCAAAAGCACCTGGGGACAGGGTGCAGCACCCAGCAGGCAAAGAGGGGAGGTGGTGGTGAGGGGGGGGGGAAGCCATCAGAGCTTATTTCCCAGGGCGCAGGCACAGCTGGGAGCACAGGGATGCTGCCAAAGGCTGGGAGATAAACACTGATTAATATCGTCCTCCGGTGGAGCCCGCGCTGCAGATGTGCAGCCTGCTGACTCAGCAGCTCCTCAGCAAGGAGACCCAGAGCCAGCAGCTTGCAGGAGCAAGCATGTGTACATGGACCCACATAACCCCTGGGGGGGGGGGGGGCACAATATGATGTGGGGGCAAGATTAGCACTGGGATGTACATCCTGAATGCTGCCCTCACATCCCATGAAGCAAAGAGTCGCTTCATCCTCTAATATCTGGTGCAACCTTGTGTAGCTCCAGGCCTGGAGGTTGGTGGCCCTGCCTGTGGCAGGGGGGTTGGAGCTCTGTGATCCTTGGGGTCCCTTCCAACACAGACCAGTCTGGGACTCCATGATGGGGCCCTGGGCAACCTTGTGTAGCTCCAGGCCTGGAGGTTGGTGGCCCTACCTGTGGCAGGGGGGTTGGAGCTCTGTGATCCTTGGGGTCCCTTCCAACACAGACCAGTCTGGGACTCCATGATGGGGCCCTGGGCAACCTTGTGTAGCTCCAGGCCTGGAGGTTGGTGGCCCTGCCTGTGTCAGGGGGGTTGGAGCTCTGTGATCCTTGGGGTCCCTTCCAACCCATGCCATTCTAGGATTCTATGATCTCAGGAGCCACACCCTGACAAGATGCCTGCCACCAGCAGCTGCCTCTGGAGAAAGCTAGGGCAGGCTTCCTGCAGGCTCAGGCTGCTTCCATCAGCTCCCATGCTGGACGCTGTCCTTGCACACAGGAAGACCAGAGACCTTTTATTCCAAGGGTGTGGGGTTGGTCTTTCCCTTAATTTCACTCTAAGAAAAAGCTGAACCTCCTGGCCCTCTCCTGCAATAACCCACGGCTGGACAGCCACGTATCACACACTCTCATCCTACCCTACTTCTAATTAAACCAGAGAGCCTCCTTCTCTGATGAACTAACCCATTGGAAATTAATCAGTGGTTGACCAATAGCCATAGCAAAAAAATCAAGGAGAAAGACATTGCCATCAGCTGGAGCCTTCCTGATTAGACAGGGAGTAGAGTCTGCTGGCAAACAGGAATCGACTGCCGTGCTGTGGGCCAGCACCACATCGATCCATGGGGTGGTGGCTTGGAATGCTAATGAGCTTGAGTGGAGGCAAAGGGAAATAATTTGTGGAAGAAAATACAGCTCTTGATGGGAGGGGGTGGTTATCTCTAGGAAGAGCTGATTCAGTAGCAGCTCAAGAACTTCGTCTTTGGAGCGGTTGGGGGGCTGCCCAAAGGAGATGAGGCAGCAGGGAAGGGAGGTGGTGATGGGTCTTGGGCATGGGGTTGGTTTCGCTGCTGGATGTGGTGGTGGGTTTGGGAAAGCTGCTTGGTGCAGACTTTGGGGAGAGCTGCCCTGCTTCTGAGCTGCTTACACAGATGGGGCATGGAGAGGCGAGCACCCCACCCACAAAAGGGATACAGAGTCCTCAGCTGGGAATAGACCTTCACCTGAAGGCTCCATCCATCCCTCCCATCCCTCCACTGCCCATGTCTCCCACAGTCAACCTGCCTCCTGTTGCCCATCCCTCCTACTCAACCACCTCTATGCCGTTGCCTGTTCCTCCCACCACAGCCTTTTCCACCCTTCCCATCACAACCACCTCTGGAGCATTGTCTATTCCTCCATCTCCACCCCATTGCTTATCCCTCCTGATCAACTCCTCCTGCCCCACCGCTCATACCTCCAGGTCAACCAACTCCATTTCATTCCCCATCCCTCCCTCTACAACCACCTCCATCCCATTGCCCATCCCTCCCTCTTCAACCACCTCCACCCCATTGCCCATCCCTCCCTCTACATCCACCTCCACCCCATTGCCCATCCCTCCCTCTACAACCACCTCCACCCCATTGCCCATCCCTCCCTCTTCAACCACCTCCATCCCATTGCCCATCCCTCCCTCTACAACCACCTCCATCCCATTGCCCATCCCTCCCTCTTCAACCACCTCCATCCCATTGCCCATCCCTCCCTCTACAACCACCTCCACCCCATTGCCCATCCCTCCCTCTACATCCACCTCCACCCCATTGCCCATCCCTCCCTCTACAACCACCTCCACCCCATTGCCCATCCCTCCCTCTTCAACCACCTCCATCCCATTGCCCATCCCTCCCTTTACAACCACCTCCATCCCATTGCCCATCCCTCCCTCTTCAACCACCTTCTGTCTAGTGCCCATCCCTCCCTCTTCAACCACCTTCTGTCTAGTGCCCATCCCTCCCTCTTCAACCACCTCCATCCCATTGCCCATCCCTCATGGCCAACCACCTCCATCCCATTGCCCATCCCTCATGGCCAACCACCTCCATCCCATTGCCCATCCCTCCCTCTTCAACCACCTCCACCCCATTGCCCATCCCTCCCTCTTCAGCCACCTCCATCCCATTGCCCATCCCTCCCTCTACAACCACCTCCATCCCATTGCCCATCCCTCCCTCTACAACCACCTCCACCCCATTGCCCATCCCTTCTGGTCAACCACCTCCTGTCTAGTGCCCATCCTTCCCACACAACCACCCCACCACCTTACCTGTGATGGTGAGCATTAGCTGTGCTCCTAATTGCAATTAAAAGCGGCCTCCTGAGTGTCTCCTGTCTCCCTTATAGTGAAGCAAGAAGAGAGGGAGGATGAAATAAGCAACAGACCCTCCCATTTTAGGAACTATGGATAACTACTAAGGCAATTCAATTGTTAAAATAATTTTATTTTATTTAATTCATTGTTTTCCCCACTGACAGTGTTGTCCCAGGAAGGATTCACTGTTGAAAGGAGCAAATACTTCTGCAACTGCTATGCTTGCCAGGGATGGAGGACCTCATTCAGATCCCCAAGGCCTTTTTCTCCTGTGTGGTCACAGTGGCAAGGCTTGTGTCTCCTCTCCTGAATTCAACTCTTTCTGGTGTGCTCTGTGCAGTGAGTCACCTCCCCAAACAGGAGCTGAGCCCAGCCTGGCCCTCCTCCTTCCACAATCCCACCAAGATTCCTTACAGGGACTCCAGACATAAGCAAGGAAGGAGAAAAAACTCTCTCCATCCCTCTCCCAGAGCAATTGGAGGGGGCAAACCCTAACCCCATGGTTACCTACCCAAACACACTGCCCCTGGGCTGCTGGAGCATAGAAAACCCACCTGGGCAACATGTCCCTTCCTAAAAACTTAATCAGCAGCTGATGAATATTTCACAAAGACAAACAGGCCAGGTAGATAGGGTCAATCTTTTATTCATGAGCCTGAGGGAAGGCTGTGGGCTCAGCCAGGTCATGGACATCTCCTGGTGAAAACCTCATGGGCAAGACCCCTTGCACAGCTGATGCACACGCCTGTCCTGTGGGCATCTCAGCAGCATCTATTCCAGGAGGTGGAGATATCCTACCAGTTCTTGCCATGGGAACAGATGGCCACGTCCCCTGGCTGGTTTCCCCTGTGGTACCAGGGATGAAGCAGCATGAAAGCCCCAGGAAAGCAATGTGGAGTGAGATAATCCCAGGGCTGGGGCATACTGGCAAGATATCTGCCAATCCAATTTGGCAGGGGGGGTTGGACCTGATGATCTCTGGAGGTCCCTTCCAACCCCTGTGATTCTGTGATTCCATGAAGAAACCCAACCAAACCCCTCAACCTTTTGCTAAGCTGAGCCTAAGGCTTACCTTAATTTTCATGGTGATTATCATGGAGCTGCATCCAAAGCTGAGCTTGTCAGCAAAACCTGGTTGCAGATGCTGGTTGATCCCTTGACCACCCCAGTGTGTCCATGTCCATGTCAGGACACTTGCAGCTTTGGCAACTTATTTCCTTTTTTTTTTTTTTGGAAAACCAACCTTTAAACCCAAACTCTGCTCTGAATGGAGCAAAGATGGACCATCACTGATCAGGGCAGGATCCTGACCCTCCCACAAGGCATAGAAATACCTCTTCCTGCACTCCAGCTTGGGAACAAACCCTAAATCTCCATTCCCAACTCCACTTTACATCCCCAGCCCAGCCAGGGTGGGATCCACACCGCTGCTCTCACCTCCCTCTATTCACATGTAACAGCCACCAGTCCCTCTGTAATAACCTCCTTAATTAAAAGCAGCCTGGCCACAAAGGCTGGCCTGACATTTAACTGGCATCTGAGAAGATGCTAACGAGGAAGACGTTAATTACCCAGCTTATTAGATGTCCACATTATTAACATAACCCTGATGGAATTAACTTGATACAAACTATCCCCACAAATATTAATTGCCTCCAAACTTCTTCCTCCTAACTCGAAGGTATTAATAAGGCAGTCATTATGTATGGATTGTATAGCTGCAAGTTAATGACAGGGCAATTTGATTTGTCTCTGAGAAAGGCGATAAACCCAAGGAAGTGTTCTCCCAACAATCAATTGATATTTAATTAACGGGCAGAACCTGTCGGCGTAAATCTAAATTAAACGCCCGCCACGGCTCGTTCCAAGTGTGATGACAAAAGGCTCCTGGGGTAGGGCAGCATGGCAGGGGGGAGTCTCTCAGGCTGCTGCTGGGAATGGGACTCAGAGAATTGTAGGGGTTGGGAAGGATGTCAAGAGATCATCAGGTCCAACCCCGCTGTCAAAGCAGGGTCCCTAGGACAGGGCACACAGGGAGGCATCCAGATGGGGCTGGGATCTCTCCAGAGAAGGAGACTTCACACCCCCCTGGGCAGCCTGGCCCAGGGCTCACTCACCCTCACTGGGAAGAAGTTCTTCCTCATACTGGGGTGGAACTCCCTGTGCTCCAACTTGAGGCCATCACCCCTTGTCCTGTCCCCACAGACACTGAGAAGAGGCTGCCCATGTCCCCCTGGGTCCCACCCTTCAGCTATTGATCCCCATGGATCAGATCCCCTCTCAGGCTGCTTCTCTCCAGGCTGAACAGCCCCAGCTCCCTCAGCCTTTCCTCCCAGGGGAGATGCTCCAGGCCCTTCAGCATCTCCAGAGCCTCCTCTGGACTCTCTCCAGGAGATCCCTGTCTTTTCTATCCCAGGGAGCCCAGCACTGGACACAACACTCCAGGTGGGGCCTGAGCAGGGCAGAGCAGAGGGGGAGGATCCCCTCCTGGGACCTGCTGCCCACACTCCTCCTAATGCCCCCCAGGATGCCATGGGCTCTCTCAGCCCCCAGGGCACACTGCTGGCTCATGGCCACCCTGTCACCCACCAGCACCCCCAGCTCCTTCTCCACAGAGCTCCTTTCCAGCAAGTCATCCCTCAAAAGCCTCCAATAACTCCACTCACTCCCCTCCCAATGCATGGGAGCATGGTTGTGTTCCTCTTCCTCCCTGGCCCAAGAAGCCCTTGGGCTGCCCCAAGTTAATGAGAGAAGCATGCTCACAGCCCTCCCTCTGCTATTTAGCATCACACCTCCACCACAGAAAGCACATCCCCATCAGCTGCCTTTTCCACAGCTCTAGCTTGAGGAAGTGGTTGAGGGTCCCAAAGGCCTTCCTGTAGGATGACCTTCAAGCCCCCATCTCCAGCCACCCCATGGGTTGAGCAGTAAGAGGAAGGGCTAGATCCTCACCACAGGTGTTCAAGTGAGAAGCCAGCAGACTCAGCAGGAGCAATAAACTCCTGTTGAGAAAGGTGTTTGGGCACAAAAAAAAAAGCCCCCAAAAGAGGCCTCTGAAAGCAAAGGACCTGCAACAGGGACAGCCAGTGTGGGAGGGTGTGTGGTGTGTGTGTGTCCACCCAGCCCAAGTTCTAGCTTTGTCTCTCTCATGGTTAGGGCTAACCATGCCCTGCTTTTCAACCCATGTGCCATGGCCAAAGTGAATCATAGAACCACAGGGGTTGGAAGGGACCTCCAGAGATCATCAGGTCCAACCCCCCCTGCCAAATAAACCTACCTCAGCACCCCCCCTCCCCCAAAAGTGGCCAGGCACTGGCAGGATGATGATGGTGTTGAGAGCATCATCCTCAGCTGGCTGATGAAAAAAAGTTGTCTTCTCCCTTCGGGTTGCACCTGCATCAAGGTGAGCTTCACACCTGGCAGCTGGAAGCAGGCCAGCAGCCCTGGCCCCCATGCTGAGGAAGATGATGGCCTGGTTTCCCACCTCCCTAGCTGTGGACTCCTCTGCCTACCATCACCATCCCCTAAGCAGGCAGGATGAGACCCTGGGGAGCTGGGGAAGAGCTGGTCCTACTCTGCTCATCACCCAGGAGAGGTTGGCGGCTCGAGGCTCCCTTTCACCCTCTCAGCCACCTCCTCCCCCCACTCCCCCCCCCACCCCCCCACCTCTCTTCCCTTTATGTAAAGTGGAAATAACAATTAGTTTATTTTTGCTTGTGCAAATTACAGCTCGAGCTCCCAGGGAGCAGACAGCTGCCAGGGCTGCGCTGAGCTCTGCTCCAGCCTTGGCCTGTTACATGAATAAATAACCTGGTGTTGGGGAGGGGAGAAGGAGGAAGGGGGGGGGGATGCTCTACCTGCTCCCCCTCTCTCTCCCTCCTCACTTTCAGCCATGGAAAGGGAGGAAGAAGGGAGGAATAAAACCCAACCTGCGGGGCATCTTTGGATATCACCGGGTAGGGAATTAGGCACTAATCTGATGACTTCATTTTGGGAGCTTGGCAGGCAGGGCTGAGGAGCTGTGGGGCCAGTGCAGGGGGCTGGGAGGATTCCTGGGCACTGGGGGCAGTGACACCCAGGAGAGCTGAGCTGGCAAGGGGAACAGCCAAGAGCCACTGGTCACCACCCGACCTGAGGACTGACACTGTCATTGCATGTTTGCCACTTGGCAGCGCAGATGATTTCCCTCTGGATGCACAGCCATGCAGCCCCTGCCCCATAACCCACCTCCTGCAGCCCACCCACCACATCCACAGTCACACAGAGCTTTACACTGGGTATCAGTGCACTCACCTGCAGGGAGTGATGGGTGGGGTGAGCCCATAACCATTCATAGCACAAGAAATGGTTATCAAACCTGCCTGGAGTGAGCTGGCATTGCTGCTAATTGTTGCTGTAGCATCCTTGTTGGAGCTTGTTCCATCAGGGAAGGATGGGCTGGGCGGTGTTGGGCTCCTTCGTGCTGCTTGGGCATGACCCAGCACTTCCCATCCCTCCCAGCACAGAGGCAGTGACAGACAAGGTGCAGTGCCACAGCCCCTCTCACCCTGCCACAGGGGCCCTGCTGCAAAGCAGCATCCTGGATGTCCCATATCCTATACCCCATGTGCTACATCCCACATCCTGACACATCACTTCTCCTGCATCTTGCTTGCCATACCCTGCATCCCATTCCCTGCATCCTGCATCCCATTCCCTGCATCCTGCATCCCATTCCCTGCATCCCATACCCTGCATCCTGCAACCCATACCCTGCATCCTGCATCCCATTCCCTGCATCCCATTCCCTGCATCCTGCATCCCATTCCCTGCATCCTGCATCCCACAAGCCATATCCCACAGCCAACATCCTGTACCCTTGCATCCCTCATTGCCCCCCTAGCCCTGTATCCCACCAACTCCATCCCACCTCCTGCACCCCATATTTAATGTCCTTTCCCCTTATATCCTGCATCCTATATCCAGTGTCCTGTGCCCTTATATCCTGTACCCCACCTCCTGCATCCTATATCCATGTCCTGTGCCCTTATATCCTGTACCCCACACCTCCTGCATCCCATATTTAATGTCTTGTGCCCTTATATCCTGTACCCCACCTCCTGCATCCCATATTTAATGTCCTGTGCCCTTATATCCTGTACCCCACCTCCTGCATCCTATAGCCAATGTCCTGCGCCCTTATATCCTGTACCCCACACCTCCTGCACCTTGTATCCCACCTCCTGCATCCCATATTTAATGTCCTGTGCCCTTATATCCTGTACCCCACACCTCCTGCATCCCATATTTAATGTCCTGTGCCCTTATATCCTGTACCCAACCTCCTGCATCCCACCTCCTGCATCCTGCATCCCACCTCCTGCATCTTGTATCCCACCTCCTGCATCCCATATTTAATGTCCTGTGCCCTTATATCCTGTACCCCACCTCCTGCATCCCACACCCACATCCTGCATCCCACTGCCTGCACCCCATATCCAATACCCCATACCCTTGTATCCTGTACCCCACTTCCTACATCCTACCTCCTGCACCCCACAGCCATAGGCTGCATCCTACCACCTGCACCACCCCACGTCCTGTATCCTTGCATCCTGCATCCCTGCATCCTGCATCCCACCTCCCACAGCAGCAGCAGCCCTGAGTGATGATGTGAGAGAGCCCCACCAGAAAGCAAGGAATCTGGGATCAAAACCCAGCTGGTCATGGTATGTGAAGGGGGGGGATGTTCCCCATGTCCTGGCTGTCAGGAAGGACCTCAGCTCCTGCAGAGGTTCCAGGCAGTATTGATGCAACAGGGATGCTCTGGCTTGGGGGGAAGGCAGGAATAAATCCCAGCCATAGCTATGAGCTGTTCAAGTGCCAAAGCAAGCAAGCCCACAAGCTGGCAGAAGCAAATGAGCTCTCTTTTGCCAAGGTAATATATGTATATATATGTATTTTTATATATATATATATATATTTATTTATATATAGTGAACAGGGCAGTGTTTGGCTCCTGAGGATGCAGGAAGCATCAAGGAGGCAGCTGAGCCCAGAGCATGGAAGGGATTGGAGTATCCCAAAGGCAAAAACTTTGGCTTGAGCCAAAATATAACAGCTCAGGCCAAAATAAACCCCCCCAAACCAGCTGGAAACTGAGCCAGGGCACAGCTTGCAGTGGGTCAGTGCTGAGGGTGGCCTCTCAGAGCCACCACCACCACCAACTTCCCAGGGCTTGCATTTTATTGGGGGGGATTCATTTTGCTGGGGAATGGATTCAGTTGTGCTTTGCCAGTGGGTGCAGCCCCCCCCCCAAATCCACCTGTGGCCAGCAGCCCACCCTGCTTCCTTACCATGATTCAGCATCCCAGGGTTGGAGTTACCTTACCAAGGTGTCAGGACTCTGTGTGGGGAAACAAGCTGCAGCAGCCAGGTGGCATCAAGAATTGAGCCAGGAGGAGCAAGGGGTGCTTGGGTGATGCTGCAGTGATCAGCCTGGTGCAGTCTTTCTGCCTCTTTGCAGAACCCTGGTTATCCACAAGGCTCCAGCTCATCACTGCTCAGGGCAGGGGAGGAGGGGGGGGAAGCAAAGGGGGGGGGGTGGCTGTTCTGGGGGTGGTTAAGGGGCGCTGGGCAGCGGTGTGAGCTTGGGTGAGGTGCCTGAGTGTTTGGGATGGTGTATCCCCCCCCCCCCCTCCTCCCCTCCAAATCATCCCTCTGCCCAGGCAGAGCAGGGTGTAAAACCCACGAGCAGGGATGGCAGGAGGAGTTCCAGCTGCTCCCCAGCCCAGTGACACCCCCCCCCCCCCACCCCAGCACCTTCAAGGTGCATGAAGATGGGTTTATAAACAGCTCTGCAGAAGGGTGGGGTGGAAGCAGCCAGATGCCAACACCTAAAGTTCACCCCCACCCCCCAAGGGGGAGAGGGGTGGCTGCTCATTCCACCCCTCCTGAAGCCATAGGACTGGGCTGGAAGTGGGGCTGCAGGGAGATGCCCAGGAGGGGTGTGCACCAGAGGGGGTACACCACAGCCAGAGGTCCTGCAGCTCCTCAACAGGCTTAGAGAGCAGCAGGCAGCTGGAGAAGGGGGGGTTCCACCCCTACTCAGAGACCAGGGAACATGGGAGAGGTGTGGAGGGGGGGAAAAAGC
Organism: Rallus limicola; assembly: GCA_022605955.1. Taxonomy (NCBI): domain Eukaryota; kingdom Metazoa; phylum Chordata; class Aves; order Gruiformes; family Rallidae; genus Rallus; species Rallus limicola. The sequence continues at coordinate 756,049 of JAKCOZ010000100.1, read as the reverse complement.
TTTAAAGAGAGGCCAAAGCAACCCAAAAGCACACACACCCCAGGGGTAACACACATCCATGGCACCCCAGGCACACCCACAGCAGTGGTGACACACACTGACACCCCACCCCACAGCACACACACATGTGGCCCCCCCAAAACATGTGCTAACATGTTATCACTCCACACAAACCCAGGGTTGGGGTCCTGGGGGCAGGAACCTACCACAGCCACCCCAAAAAAACCCCAACCAAGCAGGGAGCACCCAGCCATCCCCCAAACAGTGCAGGGAATGGGGGCTCAGCACCCCCCCCTCCTCCCTCCACCAGCCCCCAACAAGGAGACAAGTCACAAACCAGCCTCATTCAGGCAAAAGCCACTTTAAATTTTTATTATTTATTCACAAAATGGGAGCAGGACCAGATCCAAGACAGCCACCACCACCCCCCACCATCAGCACGAGGAGCTGGAGCAGCCCAGAGCAAGTCAGGGTGATGAGGAACAAGGAGGGGAAAAGGGGGGGGGGTTTGACTGAACCCCAATGCTGCATCAGGGCATAGAATGAGCAAAGCAGAAGGGTGTGACTCTGCCCTGGCTTCCCCAAATCTCCCAAGGAAGATGCTCTAGGACTGAAGTCTCCCATGAAGGGACACTGTAACGGGTGGCATAAGCACCCTGCACCCTGTTCCAGCTATTTCCCTGCTTGGGGGATTTTTGGGAGGTGCTGGAAATAAAATAAACCAGCAGGAAATAAAAACAAGCACAAAACAACACCACACATAGAAATAAAAATCACTGCAGTGCAAAGAGTTGGGGATCATGTTGCTGTTCCCCTGCCCAAAAACTGCCCCTCAGAGAATCAGGGATGAAGGAGAAGGAGGAACAAGAGAATCAGGGATGAAGGAGGAACAAGAGAATCAGGGATGAAGGAGGAAGAAGAAAATCAGGGATGAAGGAGGAGTAGCAACCAACCAGTAGAATAATCTGCTCCCAGAGCAGAAAACCCAGTAAGACCCAGTTTGCATCTTCCCCAGCTTGCTGCACGTCCCCACCCCCCCAAAAAAAATAAAAATAAAAATAAAAATAAAAATAAAGATAAAAATAAAACAAGAGGAGCAGAGTGGAAGAAGCAAGGGGAGGGGGGGGAACCAGACAACCTCAGCCCCAAAATCCCTGCCTTCACTTTGCCAAGAGGTGGTGGGGAAAGGGATTGAGGGGCAGGAGGTGATCACAGCCACCCCCCACTCCTCCCCAGGCATCCTAGATTAGAGCCCCATAGGGCAATGCTCCCCCCCACCCCAAAAAAAAAACCAGCCCCAAATCCAGCTCTGCTCCTCCAGCAGAGCCCAACGGTGGCTGGAAAAGGGGGGGGGGGGGTTCAGGGTGAGATGTAGGGAATAGACAGGGGAACAAAGATCCTCAGGATGGTTTTGGGAAGGAGCTGGCCCCAAACCTCTCCTCCATCCCCCCCCCTCCCTCACCAGACTCTCCTGCCCTAATCCCAGCAGCAGCTGAAAGAACTCTCCTCCCCCCCCAAAAAAAACAAGTATCTGGGGAGGGGGATACTTCCAAGGGGAGGAAAAATTGGGGAGGGGGGGGGGGGGGGGAGGTAACCATCTGGTTAGCTCTGATTCACCCCAAAAAAAGCACCCCAAGGAGAGGAGGCAGCAGGACGGGGTGTTTTCATCTCCAGCCAGGTTTGCAAGACTTCCCCAGCTCTCTAAAGAAAAAGAGGGGGTGATCCCCACTGCCTAAAACTTCCCCCCCCCCCCCTTATACATCAGACACAGGGCAAGGGGGGTCCCCTCCATGCATCCCACCCACCCCCAAAAGCCGAGCCTGATGCTGAGCCGAGCTCAAGCTGTTCCCAAAACCCCTCTCTGGACTCCCCAAAAAAAAAAAAATTCAAGACATCAACGAGATTCCCAAAGGGCTGGAGAAAACAAGGGGGTGAATAAGATCTGGGGGTAGAGGGGAAGCAAAGCCAGGGGGTCCTGGGGCTATTTATACTCCCCAAAAAACCCCAGGGAGAACAAATCAGCCTGGTGGTGATTTACCAGGTGGGAGAAAACCCTGTGCAAACATCAGGGGATGTAAAAAAATACAAGGGGGAGAGGAAAGAAAAAAAAAGATTTTATATGAAATATATATATTTAAAAATACCCAGAAATACATCAGATGAAGGGTTGGTGCTCCAAATGATTATGCTTAGCCCAGCACAGGCAGGGAAAGCTGGGAGAGGGGTTGGATGAGTTCAAGCTTTCCCAAAAAGAAAAGGAAAAGAAGTGTGTGTGTGTGTCCCCAAAAAAATAAAACCACCCCACCTCTAAAAATAACCTTCTACCTCCTAAAAAAAACCCCAAACAAACCCCTCCACCCCCCCCCCCCCCCAAATTAATTCCCTCCAGCCCTAAAGAAATACAAAGCCTAAAGCTTTCCTTTAGGGAAAGTGGTGTGGTTAAGTTTGTTTTCTTCTTATTCCCCCCCATCCCATCCCCCAACCCCTCTTAAAAACTCAAAAGCCCAAAGGAGAGGGGGAAAAGATTAAAAAAAAAGAAAAAAAGAAAGAAAAAGACCCATTTATTACCGTTTAAAGTCGGCTCATCGGGATGGTGTCGGGCTTGGGATCCGGGTTTGGGATGAAGGTGACTTTTCATAGCCAAGGGGATGAAGGTGTCTGTGTGTCTGTGTGTGTGTTTGTCCCCTCCCCAGCCCCTTTCCTCCCTTTTTTGGGATGGGAGGGTGAGGAAAAAAATTTAAATGGTAATATTGGGCTGGAAAAAATTGACTAAAAAGCCCAAATCAATCAAAAAACACCTAAAAAAGGCAGGGAAAAGTGAGGGGGGGAAAGCAGATTTCAGTAGGTTGGGAGCCGCCGGCGGTGCCTGGTTCCCAAGTCGTGGCCATCGCCGAATTTATCCCCCTCCCCCCCGCCCCCTTCCTCCTCCTCCCCTCATCCCCCCCGTGCCGCAACCCCTTCGGCCGGCTGGAGCTCGGGGAAGGAGGGAGGGAGGGAAGGGAGGGGGGGTGTGTGTTTATTTTCCCTTCAATCCCAAAATTTAAAGGGCTGAAGAAACAAACCGCCCTTCAAGGGGATGGAGAAATAACCCCCCACCTCCCTCATCCTCTTCAAGGGGGTGAAGAAACCACCCCCCACCTCCCTCATCCTCTTCAAGGGGATGGAGAAACCGCCCCCACCTCCCTCATCCTCTTCAAGGGGGTGAAGAAACCACCCCTACCTCCCTCATCCTCTTCAAGGGGATGGAGAAACCGCCCCCACCTCCCTCATCCTCTTCAAGGGGGTGAAGAAACAGCCCCCCACCTCCCTCATCCTCTTCAAGGGGGTAAAGAAACAGCCCCCCACCTCCCTCATCCTCTTCAAGGGGGTAAAGAAACCGCCCCCCACCTCCCTCATCCTCTTCAAGGGGGTAAAGAAACCACCCCCCACCTCCCTCATCCTCTTCAAGGGGGTAAAGAAACCACCCCCCACCTCCCTCATCCTCTTCAAGGGGATGGAGAAACCACCCCCCACCTCCCTCATCCTCTCCAAGGGGATGAAGAAAGAAAAGCCCCCTCCTCCCCTAAACGAAAAGAGCGATGCTGAGGGACATCCCCACCCCCCTCCCTTTCCCATCCCCTCCCCGGAGAGAAAACCCGACCCAGGCTCTAGTTGAATATAAGTTTGTTTTATATCTTGATGCAACATCGTTAAAACCGGCACAAATTCCAAACAACAGGTCGTTAAAAACGCTTCGCACCATCAGTACCTAAAATGCACCAGGCTCCCCCCACCCCCCCCCCACCCCACTCCAAAGCTCGGCGTTTTATTCCCCCCTCCCCCCCCTTTCCCTAATATTATAATTTTTTTTTTCTTCATTTTTTTTTTCCTCTCCTTTTTTTTTAAAGAAGCGACTCGGTTTTTTTTTTTTTTTTTAAAAAAAAAAGCAGCCAACACCCCCCCCACCCCCCAAAAAAAAAAAAAGCCCCACCCCTCAGCGCAGGATCGGGCCCACCCCCCCCCCCCCCCCCCAGCTTTCTCTCCAAGCACGAATTCGTATAATTATAACTATTATTTACTGTTTGTTGGGGTTTTTTTACCTCCCCAACACTCTTCCTTCAAGAAATAACTTGCTTTTCCTTCTTCCAAATAAGAATCCAGTTTGTCCCCCCCCCTCTTTCCCCTCCCTCCCCTTCTTTCCCCCCCCCCCCCCCCAGTTAATAAATAAACCCGGTGCATAGTGAGATAGCAGCCAACCGTTTGCAGTCCATATATTACTATATTGCCTTTCAGGTCAAAACCCACCCTCCCCCCCCCCCTCTAGAATTGTGTCATCATTATTTCTTCCACCCCTCCAAATTTTTACCACCCCCCCCCCCTCCTTCCCCCACTATTTAAGAGCATAGATAATTTTAAATCTCTATAAAACAGTCTTCTTTAACCCAATTGACTCCTGTATATAGTGCATTCGGCTTCTTCCCCCAACATCGTTTAAATTAATTCGGATATTATTATTATTATTAATTATTATTTGCATGCTATTACATACAAACTTTTTTTTTAAAGACTCGTGTAATTAATTAAATTTTTTTAAAGGGTTTTTAGCTTTTTTTTTCTCTTTTTCTTCGTAAATCACCAAGCAAAATATAAGCTCAAGGAAGAAGGGAAATAAAACAATCAACAACCCCAAAACAACAACAAAAAAAAAACCCCAAAAAAAGGCAGAAAAAAAAAAACTAAACTAATTTCTACATATTTACAAGTGTGAATAAGTTAAACGTGGCTCAGAGGGGGTTTGCCGGCCGGGGAAGAAAGGATGGGGAATGGGGAAGGGTGGGTTTTGGGGCTGGGGTATGTCGCAGCGCTGCTGGGGACCCCCCCTGGATGATGTGGGGACCCCCCGGGTGATGTGGGGAGCCCCCGGGTGATGTGGGGAGCCCCCCTGGATGATGTGGGGAGCCCCCCCGGATGATGTGGGGAGCCCCCCCGGATGATGTGGGGAGCCCTCCTTCCCCTCTCCCAAGAGATGAAAATTAAATAAAGGGGGTGAAACAGGCAGGATGAGGGGTAGGGAAGCCACTTGGATGCTCCCAGGGTTTGGGGGGGGGGGAGGGGGGTTGGGGAGAGGGGGGGGAAGGCGCGCCGTACACGTCCCGCATGCAGGCTGGCTCCAGGTCCTTCTCTCCCCCCCCCACCCCATCATCATCATCATCATCCCACTAAACACCCCCCCAACCCAAACCGCCCCGGGACCTTCCCCTCTCTCTCTCCCCTCACCAGCTCCCAAGTCCCGCAAGGTGTGTGTGGTGGTGGTACTGGGGGAGGGGTGTGTGTGTGTGTGTTTGGGGAGGGGGGGGTGTTGAACCCAAAGGGTTGAAGAGGTTCAAGAGGATGGGGGAGGTGGGGGGCTGTTTCTCCGTCCCCTTGAAGAGGATGGGGGAGGTGGGGGGCTGTTTCTCCGTCCCCTTGAAGAGGATGGGGCAGGTGGGGGGGGCTGTTTCTTCACCCCCTTGAAGAGGATGGGGCAGGTCGGGGGGGCTGTTTCTTCACCCCCTTGAAGAGGATGGGGCAGGTCGGGGGGGCTGTTTCTTCACCCCCTTGAAGAGGATGAGGGAGGTGGGGGGGCTGTTTCTCCATCCCCTTGAAGAGGATGAGGGAGGTGGGGGGGCTGTTTCTCCATCCCCTTGAAGAGGATGGGGCAGGTCGGGGGGGCTGTTTCTCCATCCCCTTGAAGAGGATGGGGGAGGTGGGGGGCTGTTTCTTCACCCCCTTGAAGAGGATGGGGCAGGTTGGGGGGCTGTTTCTCCATCCCCTTGAAGAGGATGGGGCAGGTCGGGGGGGCTGTTTCTCCATCCCCTTGAAGAGGATGAGGGAGGTGGGGGGGGCTGTTTTTCCATCCCCTTGAAGAGGATGAGGGAGGTGGGGGGTGGTTTCTTCACCCCCTTGAATAGGATGGGGGAGGTGGGGGGCGGTTTCTTCACCCCCTTGAAGAGGATGAGGGAGGTGGGGGGCGGTTTCTTCGGCAGGGAAAAAAGGGGAGGGGGGGGGGGGGGGACAGCACCACCACCACCACCCCCTTCCCCAATATACACACACAGCGGGGGGCTCACATGAAGAAGTCGGTGGAGGGTTTTTGGGGCGGTGGGATGGGGAGGGGTTCCCTCGGGAAGCCCCGGCCGGCTAACTTCTCGTATTTTTCTTTGTACAGATCCCTTTCCTTGGCCAAACGGGGTCACCTCCTGCTTGAGCTGCTCCACCTGGCTCTGGAGTTGACACTTCTCGTTCTCCAAGATGTGCCCGCTGCTGGACCCGCTCTGTAGCGGCAGGACTGAGCGTAGCCCCGGTTCTTCAAGGTCCTCCTCTTCTGCTTGAGGCGGATCACCTCCTCCTTGCTGAAGCCCCCTCAGCTGCCGGTTCAGCTCCCGGACCGACATACTCACCAGCTGGTCGTCGGAGAAGCGGTCCTCCAAGCGCAAGTGGTGATGGTGATGATGGTGGTGGGCCGGGGGTGGTGGTGGATGGGCGCGGCCGGCGGCAGCTCCTCGCCGCCGAAGGGCTGAGGCCGGAACGGCTCGTAGCCTTGGTGGTGGTGGTGGTGGGTGCGGTGATGGGTGAGGGGGCGCCGATCAACGCCTCCACCGCGTCCTCCGGCGTCAGGTTGAGAGCTTCGGGGGTTGAGGTGATGCTGGTAACCCGACATCCAGTACAGCTCCTCCAGCTGAGGTTTGGAGCCCAGGGGATGAAGAAGCGGCGGAGGCGGCGGTAGCTGGGGGGACCGGGAGCCGGTTGCCCGCCGGGGCTGGGAGCGCAGAAGCTGGGAGAGGAAGGCACGGAGGAGCAGGGGCGTGCTGAGCGGGGGTGGAGGAGGAGAGGGAAACCGGCGGCGGGCAGGCGGGTGGCACAGCCGCTCCGCCTCCGCCGGCTCCTTCTTCACTTCGAACTTCATCAGGTCGAAGTCGTTCACGTATTCGATGGCGAGGGGGGCTGGTGGGCAGCTCCGCGCTCATGGCCAGCTCCGAGGCCCATCTCAGTCCATGGAGGGAGGCGCGGGGGGGGGAAAAAAAACACCCCCGAGCAACCGCCGCGTTCGCCCCCCGAAGGTCGAAAGTCGCCGAGGACTTCGGGAGCCTCTTGGGGCTGCGGGGGGGCTCCCGGGCTGCCGCGGGGGGCGACCGAGCTGCGGGGGGCTCCCGGGCTGCTCCGACGGGGCTCGGGCTCCCGGGGGAGGGGGGGACACCGGGAACCTCCGCCGAGACTCCGCTACGGGGGTTCAGCCCCCGGCTGCGGGGACCCTTCCCGACGGGGCTCCGCTGCGGGTTGCAGGGGGGACACGTCCCCGTCGGGGCTCCCGGTCCGGGGACACCGCACCTCTCTCCCCTGCGGTCGCTGCTGCGGAGCTTGGTTTGCTGGAGCCCTCCTCGGGGACTTTACTCCGGGCTGGTAACCGGGACTTTAGGGGACCTTTTCGAAAGGGGCTCTGAAGTCCGGACGAGCTTCTCCTCCCACCAGCGAGAAGCGGGTGTCCCGTGGATTGGATGCGGGGAGCCCCGTGGATGGGATGCGGGAGCCCCCGTGGATGGATGCGGGAGCCCCGTGGGATGGATGCGGGGACCGGTCGCTCGCTCCAGCACGGTTCTGCGGCTCCTCGGGGCAGACTCCGCCGCTGCCTGCGGTCGGTTCGTCCCAATGGCGAGGAGCAGGCAGCGCGCCCTGCCCGGCCCCCTTCCTGCCTCCCCTGGGCACCTGCCGCCCCAGCCCCACCTCCCCGGGGCCTGAGAGCCTTCCCTTCCCCCTGCCCCTCCTCCTCCTCTCCTGGACACGGCGCCCTGGGGGGCGGGGGGGCCACACCCCCTGCCCGCACCCCTCCTGCTCGCCCCCCCCCTCTCCCTTCCCCGTGCCCGGCGTTGCCGCGCCGCCGCTGCCGAAGCGGGCTGAATGGAGCCGCGGCGCGTTATATAGGGGGGGGGGTAAGAAGCACGGCCCTGCCCCCGCCTCCCGGGGAGGGTCTAAATCTCTCCCCACCTATCAGGAAAGCGCTGGCCCGGTGTGATTTGCATATCCCCATGGCAACGCCCCCCCCCCCCCCCCGGGGGGCTGCTGTCAATCTCCGAGGGGGAGAGGGTTTAGCATCGCCCGCGGCCCCTCCGGGGGGATGGAGACGGGTGGGGTAAGGTGGGGGCGCCGTGCCCTGGGCATCCCCCCCCTTCCTATATCCCCCTGGGCATCCCCTGGGCATCCCCTCTCCCCCCCCCCCCCGAACCCGGGCATTCCCTGTCCCCACCACGTGCTTTTCAACCCCCCCCCCCCTGCAGCTCCCACCCAACTACCCTGGGCTCAAGCCGGGCTGAGCAAGAAGAGGGGGGGGTGAGGGGGGGAGTGGGAAGGGGGGGGGACAGGGGAAGGTAATAAGAGGAAATTTTTTTAAGTTCTAATGCGGGATAAAACACCGGGATGGGGATTATGGAGCCCAAATTGGGGTTCACACCTCGCTGAGGGACCGCGGGGGGTACCAGGAGCAACACTGGGGTGCAGCCCCTTCCCCACCCTGGTTTTCCCAGGGAGGAAGAGCATCCTTCCTAGGGGACAGGGAAGACTTGCCATCCTTGCAGGAAGCCATACATATATTTTTCAGCCTTTATATATATATATATATATATATATAACTATATAGTATATACTACACACACATATATATACTATACACACACACATATAATATATTATATACATATGTATTTAGGTGGCCTCACAAGCTGTTGGTGGCCCAGGAGCATCCCTGTGCACTGGAGGGTGGCTTCACGTGCACCGCTGGAGCTGGACCAGTTTCTCTGCCGCTGCCTCTGGCTTCGTGTGACGAGAAGGTGACATTTGTGCTTGACCACGTGGTGAGGAGCAGCAGCAGCAGCAGCTCGAGGACAAGGACGGCCACCCCAGCACGTGGAGAAGGCATCACTGGCTGCGGTGGGGGTCTGTAGGTGGTAGGGTGGTCAGTGGGTGCTGAGCCCACAGAAGGAACGAGGGTCCTGGTCTGGAGGGTGGCCACGCTGCTCTGAGCCCCTGCCCACCTCGTGGCTGCTGCAGCTGCAAGCACGGGAGGGAGGAGGATGTTTGGGGAGCCCGGGGGTGAGTCGTGGTAGGGGGTCAGGGGCAGCTCTCTGGGGGTCATGGGGACGTGCACAGAGGATGGGGTACGTGGCAGCCTGGCCCTGGCTTGTGGGGGCTACAGGCACAGCTGATCCCCCACACCAAGGTGTTTTGAGGGAAACTGAGGCACGGGGCAGCTGCTTTCGAGTTGTCCCACTTAACCCCAAGGGATGAGCGGTGTCATCCCACAGAAGCTGTCAATACCCACCCACCACCCAGCAACCCCTCTCAGGACCCAGGATCATCCCCATCACCCCCACAAGATGCATCCTGGGTCCTATAACATCCTGCCCCACTGCACCCCACGGGCAGCCCCATGGGATGTGTGTGGGGGGTGATGGTCCCCTCGCTCTGTTGATGGCCATCCCCACTTGGGGACAGAAGACACTGCCCTCCCCAGGTACCAACTGCCCAGTCAAGAGCAGGGATGATTTGAGCCAAATTAATGCAAAACCAGCTTTTTAGTTTAGATTAAAACATTAATCCCACTGCACCCCCCCAGCAATCAAAACCCCACATCATCTCTTTAACTTGGTCTGGTCTCTGGAGGATTTGGGGTGCTTGGTGTCCCCCTTCCCCATCTTTCTCATCCTAAAGCTAAAATTGAGTTGGGGCAGGAAAGGGGAGGTGGGGAGTGTGTGTGTGTGTCCCCCTCAGGGATGTGACCTGAGGGGGGGAACACACACACTCCCCCCTCCCCTTTCCTGCCAGAAAAGATCCAGGCAGAGAAACCCCCTTGTGTGTCCCCTGGGACACATATCTCTTACTGGAGACCTCAAAATTGGGCAGGGGATTATGGGGACACCCCCTCACTCACCTCAATTTGGGGTGAGGGGCAGAGAAGGAGCCAAAAGGGTGTCCTGATGGGTTTTTTTTCAGCCAAAAAACCCCTTTCTTGCAGCATGTTTTTAACCCCTGCTTGAAGAATTTGGGTTAAATTGACCCCAAACTCAGCATCAAGGTCCCCTGTGCAGTGGGATGTTGGGGGTCCCAAACTGGGAAAATTTGGGTCTGGGAATGCAGTGCCAACCTCCTCAGCCATGAGGAACCACGTTCCTCCCCAGAGCTGCTCACACCTTGGGGGGCACCCGTCCCCCACCACCACCAGCTGCCACCCCACAACGGGACAGGAGCCACGAAGGGATTAAGATTGGGCTGGGCTCCAACGGGGCCGTTTCTCACCCAGGACACCCCCCCTCCTCCTCCATCCCCATTCTCCCCCCCCCCGTGGGTATTTTTAGTGGGGGGGCTGGGTACAGTGACACGGCTCGGGGAGCGTTGGCTGGGCCCCATGGCATGTCCCCAGCCCTCCCCACCACGCTGAACTGGTCATCTAAGTTTACTTGCAGGAGGTCGAGTGACATAACCAGGTTGGTGGCAGCAGGATGCCGGTGGGATGGCGTCACCTCTTGCTTTTAGAGCTGAGGTGGCTTGTGCACCCCCTCCCCCCCCACCCCCCACCCTTACCACCCCCTAATTTAACCCTTGGAGGGGAGCTGGGTGCTTGGGTGCTGCCTCAGTTTCCCCACTTGGTTGATAATGGGGTTTGGGAAGCCCTGGATGGTGACATCACCCCCCACATGGTGACGGTGACATTCCCATCTTGCTCCACCACCTCCCGCAGCTGCAGGAAGGTGCAGAGATCCTTTCAGAAGGAGCCCACGGGGTGGTCAAGGGTGAGATGAGCCTTGGGCACCCAGAAGGAGAAGGAGGAGGACAGAAGGGAGGGAAGGGGGGGGTGGACAGACACCCTGATGACAGGTAGTAAAGTGAGCCGGCGGGTGCTGCTAGCCAGGCACCTGCTTCCGCGGCAGGGGGACCAAGGGCTGTGCCAGCACCACCCGTCGCAGGAGGGTTTTCCAGGAAATGTTTACGGTGCCCTCCAGAAACACAGCCCCAGTGCCACCCCCTTCCAGACAAGTCATCTCACCACCCATCCCCAGGGCACATCCCGAGCAGGACAAGCCCCATCCACGTAAACCATCGCTGCGCCCCCAGTTTCACTGGGAAGACACATAGGGACAGAGATGGGGTGGGACCTGAGGGAGTTCTTCCCTCTGAGGGTGGGGAGAGGATGGCTCAGGTTTCTCAGAGAGGTGGTGGAGGCTCCATCCCTGGAGACATTCAAGCTCTGAGGGGGGATGAAGCTCTACTTAAAGGTGTCCCTGCTCACTGCAGGGGGGTTGGACTAGATGGCCTGTAAAGGTCCCTTCCAACCCAATGTCATCTGTGATTCTACACTTCAGCTCTTCTACTGCCCCCAAAACAGACAGGAACCCATCCTAAGGCCAGGTGTTCTAACTCAAACCCCCATCCCTGGAGGTGTTGAAGGCCAGGTTGGCTGGGGCCCTGGGCAACCTTGTGTAGCTCCAGGCCTGGAGGTTGGTGTCCCTGCCTGTGTCAGGGGGGTTGGAGCTCTCTGATCCTTGGGGTCCCTTCCAACCCAGACCAGTCTATGATCTATGATAAACCCCCTTTTGGGGCCACCTTCATCCCTGCTGAGAAATTCATCACCCCCCAAGCAGAGCTTTACTGACAGCAGCGATAAATGGCAACCCTCTGGTGGGAAGGGAGCAGCAGTGGCGCTGGTGGGTGGCAGAGTGGGTGAGCTCCTCATTGCCCTGCTTAATTAGTGCAGCATGAGCCTTAATCCCCATTAGCCAGCTCGTTAGGGAGCCACGGCCATGGGAAAGCACTGAAGCTCCTCACCACCTCCACCATCCTCACCACCACCACCACCACCACACTGAAGCTCCTGGCCACAGGAAAGCGCTGAAGCTCCTGGCCACCATCACACCCAAGCTCCTGGCCACGGGAAAGCACTGAAGCTCCTGGCCACCATCATGCTGAAGCTCCTGGCCATGGAAAAGGACTGAAGCTCCTGGCCACCATCACACCCAAACTCCTGGCCACAGGAAAGCACTGAAGCTACTGGCCACAGGAAAGCACTGAAGCTTCTGGTCCTGGCCACCATCACACCAAAGCTCCTGGCCACAGGAAAGCACCGAAGATCCATTCCACCATCACACCAAAGCTTCTGGCCACCATCACTCTGAAGCTCCGGGCCACCATCACACTGAAGCTCCTGGCCACCATCACAATGAAGCTCCTGGCCACCACCACACTAAAGTTCCTGGCCACCATCACTCTGAAGCTCCTGGCCACCACCACCCCAAAGCTTCTAGCCACCACCGTGCTGAAGCTCCTGGCCACCATCATGCTGAAGCTCCTGGCCACGGGAAAGCACTGAAGCTCCTGGCCACCATCACGCTGAAGCTCCTGGCCACCATCGTGCTGAAGCTCCTGGCCACAGGAAAGCACTGAAGCTCCTGGCCACCACCAGACCAAAGCTTCTGGCCACTGTCACCTTGAAGCTCCTGGCCACCATCCCCTTGCACCATCCCTTGCTGGGGACTCACACCATCATCTCCTCCAAGGTGATTTTGAGTGAATTTAGGAGGGGGTTGAGGGTTGTGTTTTTTTTAAGGAAACCATCAAGTGAAGAAACTTTCTGGGTAAAGAGGGGTGGGAAGTTCTAATAATTAACCCCCCTGAAAGCTTCAGGGAGCAGAGTGGCCCCTTTGCCACCATCACCAGCTTCCAGAGGGGATGTTTGTGTAGAAATGGTGGGGAAAATAAAAGACCAAAGCCAGGCTGGGACAGGGCATCCCATGTTTTATTGACATCCCACCCACGTGGGTTAACAAAGGGCATTGAAGATCCATGGAGATAATGAAGCTTTTATTCAAAACCAGCTTGTTGTAGGCACCCCTGGGGCATGAGTTCCACCTTGGGGTGGGAGGAATGTTGGTCCTTGTGATGGTTGGGGAGGCAGAGATGTTTGGGCCGCTTCAAATTGGTCTTCAAGTGGTGCTAACCCCACTCACTCACTCCTCACCTTGCCCTCCAGCTGGTGAGGTGAGGTGACAGGTACTGAGGATGTCACCCCTTTGGTGGCATGCCACGTCACAGGAGGCATGGTGATAAATCCCTCCCCCCCCCCCGTGAGCCAGGCAGTGGGGGGAGCGTCTCAGCCAGCAGACAGTGGGGTGGGGGGAGTGATAACCCCTTCATGGGGTGCATATGCACCCATGGGTGCTCACCTGGGGAAGGGAGCAGCCGTCAGCCCCTCGCCGGAGCCGCAGAGCACCTGAGCCCTCAGCATCGTGCTGGCTCCATCCCCCATCCCAATGCCAAGCACACCTGGGTGCTGGGACCCCAGGGAGCCCCAGTGTGCACCCACAGGGCTGCCATCACCTTCTACCCTCAGGGGCTGTGATTGAGGGGCAGTGGATGGGCAAATCCTGCAACTCCTACCTCCCCACCACCCCTCCAAGGTTGCTCCTGGCTCCCAGTGCCTTTGGGAAGGGGAGAACCTGCAGCTGTTCCTCAAAATCACATCCATGTCAGGGGAACAGCATCCACCATCCCAAAATCCCTGTGGAAATGGTACCCATGGATGCTACAACCCACCATGCCAGCAGCTGTACAGCTGGCAGCATTCAGCTCAACCTCCCCTGGCTTTGCTCCTGCCTGGATTTGAAATGACCTCTCCAAAATCCCTCAAAAGAGTTGGTCCCATCCCCTGCTGGGATGGGAAGAGGTGGGTGTCAGGGTGTAACCAGCCATGGAAGCCCCTGATGATGTGCAGGAGCTGTTTCCAGCACATGTTTCCACGAGGGATGCTCTTGGCATGTGGCTCTGCTCTGAGATACCTCCTCCCAAAATCAAGGGGATGGAGCAGGGTGGATGCAGGTGGGGTCTTGGGACAGGGAGGTCAGGGCTGAACCGTGCTGGGATGAGCCCCAACTTGCAACTCTACTGTCCCCCATGAGCTCCAACTTGCAACTCTATTGTCCCCAATACAGAGGCTGACCTGGATGTGGGCACATCACATGATGACATTAAGCTCCTCAGGTCCCCCTATCACCTTGTGTCCAGGACACCAGCAGAGTCACAATCTATGGGAGGTCTTAATGGGCAATGGGAGCTTCTTCCCAAGCCCTCAAGCATCCAAGGAGCCTGGTGGGAGGGCTTCACCTTCCAACAAACCAGCTGAAAAGACAATTTATCAGCAAATTAAAACATATAAACCCAAAGCTGCTCCTCAGAGGGGAACGGGTGGCACTTCCCCACCCTGCCAACAGGCTCCTTGCCAAAATAATGTCCCAGAAAAAACCAAGATGAGAAGGGGGGGGGGGGGGGGGGGATGGTTGCCATGTCTGGCTGTGGCCTCCTGAGGTAGGTGCCAGGTCGTGCCCGGCTCTGCGGTTCCTGAGCTGGTTTGGTTGCCCCGGGGGTTGTTGGGTTTTGCTCACAGCCGAGGCTTGATCTGCAGAGGTTTGCCTGGAAGGAGGGAAGGGAAAGAGTCATGTGAGAAGTTGCTTTGGAGGTTTGGACACCCTTGGGTTTCTCCTTGCCCTGGTTGTGGTGAGTTAGTGCACTGGAGATGGGTATCCACTCCACTCTCAGCAAGGACCTGATGATCCAAAGCTGGGAGGAGTGGCTGATGCACAGGACACTGAGCTGCCATCCAGAGAGACCTGGCCAGGCTGGAGAGCTGGGGTTCAACAAAAGCAAGGGGAGAGTCTGGCACCTGGGAAGGAAGAACTGCTGGAATCAGGACAGGCTGGGGGTGACCTGCTGGAGAGGAGCTCTGTGGAGAAAGACCTGGGGGTGCTGCTGGGTGACAGGGTGGCCATGAGCCAGCAGTGTGCCCTGGGGGCTGAGAGAGCCCATGGCATCCTGGGGGGCATCAGGAGGAGTGTGGGCAGCAGGTCCCAGGAGGGGATCCTCCCCCTCTGCTCTGCCCTGCTCAGGCCCCAGCTGGAGTGTTGTGTCCAGTGCTGGGCTCCCTGGGATAGAAAAGACAGGGATCTCCTGGAGAGAGTCCAGAGGAGGCTCTGGAGATGCTGAAGGGCCTGGAGCATCTCCCCTGGGAGGAAAGGCTGAGGGACCTGGGGCTGTTCAGCCTGGAGAGAAGCAGCCTGAGAGGGGATCTGATCAATGGGGATCAATAGCTGAAGGGTGGGACACAGGGGGACATGGGCAGCCTCTTCTCAGTGTCTGTGGGGACAGGACAAGGGGTGATGGCCTCAAGTTGGAGCACAGGGAGTTCCACCCCAATCTGGGGAAGAACTTCTTCCCAGTGAGGGTGAGGGAGCCCTGGGCCAGGCTGCCCAGGGGGTTGTGGAGTCTCCTTCTCTGGAGAGATTCCAGCCCCATCTGGATGCCTCCCTGTGTGCCCTGTCCTAGGGACCCTGCTTTGGCAGGGGGGTTGGACCCGATGATCTCTGGAGGTCCCTTCCAACCCCTGTGAGTCTGTGATTCTATGAGCACCAAGGATGCTCTTCTGCCCTGGCAGTGCCCATCCCTGGGAAGACCCACCAGCCTCACCTCTGCCACCATCCTCAAGGTGGGAGTTTTCAGAGTCCCACGAGGATCCCAGCGGCAGCGTCCTCTTCCGTTTGGTTCTCACTGGGAGCAGAGAGGGAGAAAAGAGGAGAAAGTCATCAAGGTTGGCATGAGTCCCAGCATAAATCCCTTGGGATGTGGGCACAGGAGTATCCCACACTCCTCTGCTGCTCCTGTGGCTCCATCGCTTCTGTAGTGGGGACATGTCTCCCTGTGAGCCCTAAGTTGATGTCCTCCTTGGCCGTAGCTGGAAGGGGAAAAGTTGCTGCTTCCCCAAATCCCAGAGCATCCTCAGCCCCTCTGCAAGTGGTGTGGGATGGAGACACTCACAAGTCCCTTCCCCACTGCACAGCACTGAATCTACTGCAAAATCCCCAAGTTATGGGCAAAAGAAACTCAAGAATTAATTAAAGAAGTAGCCAAACCTTCATATGGCAACACGAGGTTAATGTCTCAACCTGCTGAGGGGCTGGGCTGGAGCAGGGAAGAGCAGAGCACCAGCAAGCAAGAGGTTAACTCATGCTTGATGCTCTGGCCAAGGGGACCAAAGCTTTCCACCACTCCAAGCATCCATCTCCCCTAAGAAGCTCTAGGTGATGATTTTGCCCTCTGGAGCACTATGCCTCCCCAAAAGAGGGTCCCAGATGCTCATATGAAGCCAAAACTGCTTGAAGTGCCTCTGGGAGGTGAGGATCTATGGGTAGATATGGTACTTAGAGATGTGGTTTATCAGAGGACAGGAACAGTTGGACTCCATGATGTTAAAGGTCTTTTCCAACCTGGTCATTCTATGATGAGTCAAGGCACATCCATGGACCAGGGCAGATGGCATGAAGACCCCCCCTGGTTTCAACCACAAGGCTGGGCATGACTCTCTGCAGAGTTTCTCCTGTTTACCCTCCCTGAACAGTGTGGAGAGGTGGTCACAGCATTTCCCCTGCCAGACTGAGAGGTGGGCAAGAGCCTGGTGGCCACATGGGTGAAGAGAAGACATGGAGATGAACATGGATGGGAAAAGGAGGAGGTTTCCCAGAAAAAGAAAAAGGACACACCTTTCATTGAGCCATGAGGTCTAGTGGGAAAAATCCATTCTCAATTGGGATTCTAGGAGGTGGTGAAGGTCATGGAGGAGCCAAACCCCACCCAGGTACAGATGTTCTGGATCAACAGCACTCAACTTGCCCAGGTTTCCTGAGCAACCCAGTGTTGATGCTCTGCATCAGTGAGTTTGCAGATGACACCAAGCTGAGTGGTGTGGTTGACACCAGAGAAGGAAAGGAAGCCATCCAGAGGGATCTTGACAGGCTGGAAAGGTGGGTCCAGGTGAACCTCATGAGGCTCAACACTGGGAAGTGTGAGGTGTTGCACTTGGGCTGGAGGAATCCCAGAGATATTTAGAGACTGGGAGAAGAGCTCCTGGAGAGCAGCCCTGCTGAGAAGGACCTGGGTGTCATGGTGGGTGAGAAACTCCACATGAGCCAGCAGTGGCTCTGGCAGCTGGGAAGGGTGATGGGATCCTGGGCTCCATCAGCAGAGGGGTGGCAGCAGGGACAGGGAGGGGATTGTCCCTCTCTACTCTGCCCTCAGGAGGCCCCAGCTGGAGTCCTGTGTCCAGAGCTGGGGCCCCAGTACAAGAAAGATGGGGAACTGTTGGAGAGGGGTCAGAGGAGCCATGAAGATGCTCAGAGGGCTGGAGCAGCTCCCCTATGGAGAGAGGCTGAGGGAGCTGGGCTGGGTCAGCCTGGAGAAGAGAAGGCTGTGGGGGGACCTCATTGCAGCCTGCCAGTCCCTGAAGGGAGCAGAGGAACAGGAGGGGAATCAGCTTGTTCAAAGGGCAGAGCCTGGCAGGACAAGGGGGCTGGAGTGAAGCTGGAGGAGGGAAGGGTTAGAGGAGATCTGAGGGGGAAGTTCTTTGCAGAGAGAGTGGTGAGGGGCTGGAACAGGCTGCCCAGAGAGGGGGTGGGTGCCCCATCCCTGGAGGTGTTGAAGGCCAGGTTGGCTGGGGCCCTGGGCAACCTTGTGTAGCTCCAGGCCTGGAGGTTGGTGTCCCTGCCTGTGGCAGGGGGGTTGGAGCTCTCTGATCCTTGGGGTCCATTTTAACCCAGACCAGGCTGGGATTCTATGATCACATGTCCCAACAATGAAGGTGGAATCATGGGCACCTTTGAGAAGCTTTGAAAACCCAAAGGAGAAGGTTTTGAGGCAGCAGGGACCCCACACAACATCTAACAAGGGGAAGCCACCAAAAGTTTTCCTTTCCTTTTCAACTTGGGTAAACAAACTCAGAGCCTTAAGCTGCCCTGGCAGTGATACATAGCTTTTCAGCTAATTTATGTAAAATAAAGAGGGCTCATTTAGCACCTTTCCACCCTTAATATAACACCCATACATCAGAGGGCTGCACAGCAGTCAGGTTGGACTCAGCCATTAGTCACCAGCAACGCAGCCAAATTCAGCTTCGGGGAACGGCCACTCCAAGCAGGCACCCACTGCACCCTGCTCAGCCTTGGACCACCCTCCTCATCTTCCAGCTGACCCCAAGAATCCTTTTCCTATGGAGCCAAGTGGGGTTTTTATCCAGCCTGGGATTTCCAAATCCTACCCCAGTTGTGATAATTAAGGTCCAGCAGAGCTCTTGTCCATCAAAACCAAAGGGTCAAAAATCAGCATCTCCTCCTTCCTGCCCCACCAGCGGTCTCAGCCCCAGGTCCAACAAGGAGAAGGGTGGGAATGGCTCCATTTCTCCTGAGGAAACTTCATTAGCTAATATCCCCACGCTTCCCAATTCGAAGCAAATATGATTAGAGAAGTAGAAATATAGATTTTGGGGGGAGGAAAGGAAGAAAAAAAAAAAGGTAAAGGTGATTTTTAAATTGACTGTAATTAAGCTTCTCAGCCTAGACAAGAGAAGGCTGTGGGGGGACCTCATTGCAGCCTGCCAGTCCCTGAAGGGAGCAGAGGAACAGGAGGGGAATCAGCTTGTTCAAAGGGCAGAGCCTGGCAGGACAAGGGGGCTGGAGTGAAGCTGGAGGAGGGAAGGGTTAGAGGAGATCTGAGGGGGAAGTTCTTTGCAGAGAGAGTGGGGAGGGGCTGGAAGGGGCTGCCCAGAGAAGGGGTGGATGCCCCATCCCTGGAGGTGTTGAAGGCCAGGTTGGCTGGGACCCTGGGCAACCTTGTGTAGCTCCAGGCCTGGAGGTTGGTGTCCCTGCCTGTGTCAGGGGGGTTGGAGCTCTGTGATCCTTGGGGTCCCTTCCAACCCAGACCAGTCTGTGATTCTATAATTCTATAATTCCCATCTTTGGTGCCGGGTTGAGCAGGAGTTGAGATGCTTTCAGAGCATCCATGACTCATTTCCAATGTATTCCCTTAAAAAATTAAGGGGGGTAAAAATGAAAATACTAAAAGAGAGAATGAAAAAGCTAAAAGAGAGAATAAAAAGGATTAAACCAATCAGGTTTCTTGGATGGAGGGAGATGGTGCTCCTGGAAAGGATGGAGCAGCGGATGCTTCACCCCACAGGGAGAAGGTGGGGATGGGTGAATGCTGCATTCCCAAAACACCCTGTCATGAAAGCCAGGGGGCCTGAAGAAAATAGGGGGTGGTGGGGGGGGTGGTGGTGTGTGTCATTTAACCCACCCCAGCAAAGGAAAATATATTTCACCACTTTTGTGCATGGGAGATCCTGCAAATGGCATGATCAATCTTGGGTCGCATCTCACGCGCCTTCACTCTCTCTTCTCCCCCCCCCCCCTCCTCCTCCCTTTCTCCTCTGCATTTCAGCAGCCACACAATCCATCTTCCAGGAACCAGGTATATAATTTCTAGTTAGCAAAAGGCAGGCTAAGAAACCCCCCTTTTCTTTCTTTTTTTTTTCATTACAATGATTGAACTGCTTCCAAAGAGAAGAAACCCAGGGCTGGCTCACAAGCTCCCCATCGAAAACCAAGGCAGCTTTTGCTGAGCTTGTCAGCTTCACCAGAGAATTAGGACTTCCAACTCTCTTCTTCCTGATGAAAAATCAACATTTATTTTGCCTAAGCCTAAGAAGGTGTCAGGCAGATGGAGAAACTTGCCACTCTTGGTGAAGAGAAGAAGGAAATCTAATAGAAATATATTATCAAGTCCGAGGAGTGGACAGTGCAGTAAATCACACTTCAGGTGGCACCATTATATTTTTCAATATAAGCTGGTTGTCCCCCAGATGATGCTGAGAGGAGTGGCTCCAGCTGCACCTGATGGGAAAGTTAAGAGTTGTTTCAGTCAGACACTGATATGAGGGGGATTTAAAAGGATTTAAAGGTGGGGAATCCCCTCAGCTGGAGAGGGGGGGGTAAAAGGAGGCGGCTTTGGGACTTTTTTCCCCCCTAATTCTCTGCTTGTGGGATCAGTGGGGGTTTAAGGATTGATTTTGTCCCCAAGTTTGGAGGGTGGAGATGCTCCACATCATGAGTGGATGATGCCCAAGCTCCAAAACCAGGGGATGAAGGGGAAGATGGCTTGCTTGCAGCTCTCCAAACTCCACTACAGAATCACAGGGTTGGAAAAGACCTTGAAGATCATCAGGTTCAACCGTTCCTGTCCTGTGCTAAACCAGATCCCTGAGCACCTCATCTCCCTGTCTGTTAAACACACCCAGGGGTGGGGACTCAGCCCCCTCCCTGGGCAGCCTGTGCCAGGCCCTGACCCTGTCTCAGACCCTGACCCTGTTCCAGGCCCGTTCCAGGCCCTGACCCTGCTCCAGGCCCCTGTTCCACAGCCCCACAACTCTGCCAGGGAAGAACTTTGCCCTCCCAGCTGAGCTGACCCTGCCCTGGGGCAGCTTGAGCCCATTGCCCCTTGTCCCAGCTCCTGGCCCCTGGCTGAAGAGACCAGCGCCCACCTCTCTGCACCCTCCTGGCAGGGCAGGGGAGGTGGGCAGAAGGTCTCCCCTCAGCCTCCTCTTCTCCAGGCTCAACACCCCCAGCTCCCTCAGCTGCTCCTCAGAGGATTTGCCCTCCAGCCCCTTCCCCAGCCTGGTTGCCCTTCTCTGCACTCGTTCCAGGACCTCCATGTCCTTCTGATGCTGAGGAGCCCAGAACTGGACATCCATCTGACTATAAAAAGCTTTGCTGGAGGGAAAAGCTGGTTATACTGATGTTTTTCCCTCCCAACCAACCTCCATGCCAATGAGATGTTTGATGTCCGTTACTTTCCTGGTGCTGCTGGGGGCAAGTCTCATCTTCTCCTGCATCCAGCTAGGGTCTGGGAAGGGGCTTGATGCAAGGCTTGGTACCCACGACTCCCATGCTCCCACCCAAAAGCCATTCCCATGGGAAAATGCCCCCAAATGGAAAAAACAATCCCATCCATGAAGGAAAGTGGGTTAATGAGGTAGCTGCAGGGATGTGGTAGGGAGGATGTCCTGCCACTGCCCAGCAGCACCTATCTCCTGCCATGTTAGCAGGACATCTGTGTGGGGATGTCCTTTCCATGTCTCTTTTCCTTAATTCCTTCTTTTTGGAGGAAACAAAAAACCCCCAAACCATGAGAAAAACAGCTGCAGGAGATGGACTTCAGCAGGTTGCAGGCACGGTAGAGATGCTGTGTGGTCTGGTGGTTGACATGACCATGATGATGTACGGTGACCACCACATCTGTCCTTTCCTGGTGAGCTGAAGACAATGGGATTTTACTGCTTCCATCTCTAGTTTTCAGGTCAGGGAGGGAACAACAGGGCTGTCCAGGGGCAGCAGTCTGAAGGAGATGGGGGAGATCTTCAGAAATCCCAAGCTGAGTCTAAAAGACCTGGTCTATCCATCGCAAGGCGGTCAAAAGGACCCTACAAAGATTAATATGGAAGGAGCAGATTTCTGTCCTGGCAGAGGAGTTGAGACTTGGCAGACCTCAAAGTCGCCTGCAGATCGATCAGGGAAGAGGATTGGAAACGTGCAGGCACAGAAAGTCAATCAGAGAAGAACATTTCCAACCACCTTCCGTGGACTGAGGAGAAACGATTCTCATTCAGAGCAAGAGCCCAATTAGAAAGAGTCCCAGAACTCACTGGGTTTACTGGAAGCTTCAACTAAATTGGTTGCTTTGCAATAAGGAAATTAAAGAGTGGTGAATTTTCTGACTTCAAGACTTTCTCAGAGCTAGCAAGACATGAGGAGAACCAACCCCAGCCTTCAACAGGGGCTGAATAACCCCTGTGGTATCTGCAGAACCTCAAAATCTGATAGTACCCCAAGCTTGATGGTGTCCTGCAGCAGGATCAGGGCTTTAGTGGGAGATAGAAGGAGTAGGAGGAGATAGATGGAGAAAGAAGGATGGAGGCAACAGCAGTAAACCATTCCTGCAGAGTGATGGGCAAGGTCCACCAAGGAGTCCCCTTGGTGAGATTCACCAGCCTGAATACCCCCTAAGGTAGAGCCTGGCAGGACAAGGGGGCTGGAGTGAAGCTGGAGGAGGGAAGGGTTAGAGGAGATCTGAGGGGGAAGTTCTTTGCAGAGAGAGTGGTGAGGGGCTGGAAGGGGCTGCCCAGAGAGGGGGTGGATGCCCCATGCCTGGAGGTGTTGAAGGCCAGGTTGGCTGGGGCCCTGGGCAACCTTGTGTAGCTCCAGGGCTGGAGGTTGGTGTCTCTGCCTGTGTCAGGGGGGTTGGAGCTCTCTGATCCTTGGGGTCCCTTCCAACCCAGACCAGTCTGGGATTCTATGATTCTATGACTGTCCTGCATCTCATCTGGACACCTACCTGTGCAACCTGTCCTAAGGAACCTGCTTTGGCAGGGGGTTGGAGCTCTCTGATCCTTGGGGTCTCTTCCAACCCAGACCACTCTATGATTCTATGAACATCTGGCACCAAGGACCTGACCAAACAAACAGCCTCATCTGCCCAGGGGGGTGTGGAGTCTCTTTCTCTGGAGATATCCAAGACCTGTCTGGATGACTCCTTGTGCAATATGAGCTGCTTTGGCAGGGGGGTTGGACCTGATGATCTCTTGAGGTCCCTTCTAACCCCTCTGATTCTGTTGGACCTGATGATCTCTCGAGGTCCCTTCCAACCCCTCTGATTCTGTTGTTCCTGATGATCTCCTGAGGTCCCTTCCAACCCCTCTGATTCTGTTGGACCTGATGATCTCTTGAGGTCCCTTCCAACCCCTCTCATTCTGTTGGACCTGATGATCTCTTGAGGTCCCTTCCAACCCCTCTGATTCTGTTGGACCTGATTATCTCTCGAGGTCCCTTCCAACCCCTCTCATTCTGTTGGACCTGATGATCTCCTGAGGTCCCTTCCAACCCCTCTGATTCTGTTGGACCTGATGATCTCTTGAGGTCCCTTCCAACCCCTCTGATTCTGCTGGACCTGATGATCTCCTGAGGTCCCTTCCAACCCCTCTGATTCTGTTGGACCTGATGATCTCTTGAGGTCCCTTCCAACCCCTCTGATTCTGTTGGACCTGATGATCTCTTGAGGTCCCTTCCAACCCCTCTGATTCTGTTGTTTCTGATGATCTCTTGAGGTCCCTTCCAACCCCTCTGATTCTGTTGTTTCTGATGATCTCTTGAGGTCCCTTCCAACCCCTCTGATTCTGTTGGACCTGATGATCTCTCGAGGTCCCTTCCAACCCCTCTGATTCTGTTGGACCTGATGATCTCTCGAGGTCCCTTCCAACCCCTCTGATTCTGTTGGACCTGATGATCTCTTGAGGTCCCTTCCAACCCCTCTGATTCTGCTGGACCTGATGATCTCCTGAGGTCCCTTCCAACCCCTCTGATTCTGTTGGACCTGATGATCTCTTGAGGTCCCTTCCAACCCCTCTGATTCTGTTGGACCTGATGATCTCTTGAGGTCCCTTCCAACCCCTCTGATTCTGTTGTTTCTGATGATCTCTTGAGGTCCCTTCCAACCCCTCTGATTCTGTTGTTTCTGATGATCTCTTGAGGTCCCTTCCAACCCCTCTGATTCTGTTGGACCTGATGATCTCTCAAGGTCCCTTCCAACCCCTCTGATTCTGTTGGACCTGATGATCTCTTGAGGTCCCTTCCAACCCCTCTGATTCTGTTGGACCTGATGATCTCTCGAGGTCCCTTCCAACCCCTCTGATTCTGTTGGACTTGATGATCTCTTGAGGTCCCTTCCAACCCCTCTGATTCTGTTGGACCTGATGATCTCTTGAGGTCCCTTCCAACCCCTCTGATTCTGTTGGACCTGATGATCTCTTGAGGTCCCTTCCAACCCCTCTGATTCTGTTGGACCTGATGATCTCTTGAGGTCCTTTCCAACCCTAAATCTGATGGGGTTGGACCTGATGATCTCCTGAGGTCCCTTCCAACCCCTCTGATTCTGTTGGACTTGATGATCTCTCGAGGTCCCTTCCAACCCTAAATCTGATGGGGTTGGACCTGATGATCTCCTGAGGTCCCTTCCAACCTTTCTGATTCTGCCATCTCCCACTGAAGGCATCTCCCAAGCATCCACCCAGCTCAGCAGAGAAACACAGCGAGGAGAAAAAGAGGAGAGGGGTTGTGAGGGAGGGAGGTTGGGGAAGGGGAGGGAAGAAAGCAAGGCAGATTTATATCTTCAAAACTTCTCCCTCCAGAAGTCAAACCCCCCCAAAAAAAAAGCCGTAAACAAACCCAGAAGAAGCTCTACACCTCCACCCAATTCCTCCCAGAGCCAAAAAAAAAAGCAGTTGAGGGTGCTCAGTGGAGCTGTTAAATAAAAAACAAAAGGACTGGAGCAGGCATCTTCCAGGAACCTTACGACCGTGAAATATGACAATGAAATGATGGCCTTCTGGTGGCAAATTTGCAGCCCTGCCGAGTTGCTGGGGGTTTTATCGTCACTCAAACGTGCAGAGAGCTGTAAAATGTTTACAGAAAGGGTCGTTTGGAGCTATAAAATCCTCTTTTCTCTCCTAAACAAGGCTGAGTGGAGCCATTTACAAAGCCCTGAATGTTCATCGAGGGAGAGGAGAACATCTGTTCTCTCCAGGAGTTTTGAGCCGTGATCTTCTCGAACAAATTAAGGAAAATGGGTGCTTTCTAATTAAATTAGCACTTGATTGGAATGGTTTGCATTGGTGAGCTTGCTTACAATTAGTGCTGGGAGGCCAGTTAGGCTCCAGTAGGAGGCTATTTAACTGGAAGGTGAAATATGGAAAAGCCCATTACCTGGGAACGGGTGTCAGAGGGGGGGAAGGGGAGACTGTGTTCCCTCCTGTTCTGCCCTCTCACATGGAGAGCGTGAGGTGAAGGGTGGAATGACACCAAACCCACCCTTCCCAGCCAGGATGTTTGGCTAGAAGTGGTTTGTTCTCCCTGTGTCCCACTGATAAGATTTTTGGAGGATGCTCAGTAAGCACCAAGCGCCCCCCCAATTACACCCCTGACCCCAAATGACAAGGCTCCTCTCACAGGTTGGGCACCTGACCTCAGCAGACTCAACATCACATGAGAAGATTACATCACTCCTTTCATAGTATCATAGAATCCCAGACTGGTCTGGGTTGGGAGGGACCCCAAGGATCACAGAGCTCCAACCCCCCTGACACAGGCAGGGACACCAACCTCCAGGCCTGGAGCTACACAAGGTTGCCCAGGGCCCCAGCCAACCTGGCCTTCAACACCCCCAGGGATGGGGCATCCACCCCCTCTCTGGGCAGCCTGTTCCAGCCCCTCACCACTCTTTCCAGTCCTCTTTTTTTTTATATCCCAAGCCCAGAGGCAGCAGATCCCCCACTGAGACCCAGCAGGCTGCTGCTGTTGCCCATGCTGGTCCTTAAAGGTCATCTCCAAACCTTTGCTCCATCCCTGCCACGTATGGAGCTGGTTTTTTCCCTCATCCCCCCTGCATTTGCCAGTGTTAAAAGGGCATTTTCTCAAATTGTGACCATTTAACCAGGCAATTCAAGCTCACTCCATAATAATAACCTGTCCTCCTCCTTATTTACTACCCCACCAATTTGTGTGTCACCTTCAGGCTTTACAAGCAGAAACCTAATATTATCCTCTGTACAAAGGCTGCTGTGGGGAAGGTGTAGGCTCCCCCCCCTCCCCAAACCCCACTTCAGACACTAGATACTGCTTGGAGCAATGCAAAGACTCATCTTGATCACCTACTCAACTCCAAACAGCCCCTCAACTTCCTAAGTCTTGATGATTTGGCCACCATGAAACAGTGGCCTCATCCTGTATCCTCCTGATGGCTCCTTAGTGGTGGGGCAACCTTCTCTCCTGTCAGGTTATGGGGGTCCCTGGCTGCTGTTGTGCTCCCAATGCCATTTCTTTGTAGATAGAGATGAGACTTGAATTCAGGAGCGTGCCTCAGCCCCAAACACAGGCACCAAGGAACATGCTGATGGCCAGACCCGCCGCTCGTGATCGCTGCATCCCCCTGGCAGGGAAACTGCTTCATCATCAGAGGAGTTTACAGCCAATCTGCAATTTCTGCCCACTTTTCCTTTCCTATGGAGCCTCCAACATCTGCTTTCCCCATGCCATGTGCTCCCCAGGCAAAGGAGCATGGAGGGATGAGTTCCCAACCCTGAACCCAGCAGCTCCCCACAGACCCCTTCCCAACATTGAATCACAGAGCTGCAGGGGTTGGAAGGGACCTCCAGAGATCATCAGGTCCAAAGCAGGGTCCCTAGGACAGGGCACACAGGGAGGCATCCAGATGGGGCTGGAATCTCTCCAGAGAAGGAGACTCCACACCCCCCTGGGCAGCCTGGCCCAGGGCTCCCTCACCCTCACTGGGAAGAAGTTCTTCCCCATGTTGGTGGGGAACTCCCTGTGCTCCAACTTGAGGCCATCACCCCTTGTCCTGTCCCCACAGACACTGAGAAGAGGCTGCCCATGTCCCCCTGGGTCCCACCCTTCAGCTATTGATCCCCATTGATCAGATCCCCTCTCAGGCTGCTTCTCTCCAGGCTGAACAGCCCCAGGTCCCTCAGCCTTTCCTCCCAGGGGAGATGCTCCAGGCCCTTCAGCATCTCCAGAGCCTCCTCTGGACTCTCTCCAGGAGATCCCTGTCTTTTCTATCCCAGGGAGCCCAGCACTGGACACAACACTCCAGCTGGGGCCTGAGCCGGGCAGAGCAGAGGGGGAGGATCCCCTCCTGGGACCTGCTGCCCACACTCCTCCTGATGCCCCCCAGGATGCCATGGGCTCTCTCAGCCCCCAGGGCACACTGCTGGCTCATGGCCACCCTGTCACCCACCAGGACCCCCAGCTCCTTCTCCACAGAGCTCCTCTCCAGCAGGTCACCCCCAGCCTGTCCTGATTCCAGCAGTTCTTCCTTCCCAGGTGCCAGACTCTCCCCTTGCTTTTGTTGAGCCCCATCTGGTTTCTCCCTGCCCAGCTCTCCAGCCTGGCCAGGTCTCTCTGGATGGCAGCTCAGTGTCCTGTGCATCAGCCACTCCTCCCAGCTTTGGATCATCAGGTCCTTGCTGAGGGTGGATGCTGTTCCCTCACCAAGGCTGTTAGTGAAGATATTAAACAGGACTGGACCCAGCACCGAGCCCTGGGGAACAGAAACATCCCTGGACTAAACCAGCCTCTTCTCCTCATCCTCCCATCCAAAACACATGGAAATGGTCCTCTTCTGAAGGCACAAACCAGAGTTAAGATGAAAAGGATGCCCTCATTGCCAGGATGATGCCTCTGCCCTCATGACTGAGTTAATCCAGGCTGCCAAGTGCAATCCAAGGCGTTTCAACAGCCTCCTTGTCCATGGATTAATCCATCTGTCTTCATCCCAGAGATAAAAAAAACCCCACTAAAGCTGCTGCTGTGGGAGCACTTCCCCAGCCCCACTGCTGAGATCAAAAGGGAGTTGAACCAGGGCCAAGGAGAGGGAAGGAGGGAGACACGTGGGGGAAAGAAATCCCTGGAAAGGGAAGCTGCATCTTGGAGAAGAGCTTCCCCAGCTGGAATGGTCCCTCACTGTCTCCACCCCATCGCGGTTCAACAGCGCACACGCTGGCCTGTGACTTCAAGAACATGTTGTTAATCCTGGGAATTCTCTTTCTGACAGTGTTGAGGCATCTAAACCCTCCCTGGCATGAAGCACCTCGTGGTCGAGCCAGGCAAAGCCTTGAAGATCAGAGAATCCCAGACTGGTCTGGGTTGGAAGGGACCCCAAGGATCAGAGAGCTCCAACCCCCCTGACACAGGCAGGGACACCAACCTCCAGGCCTGGAGCTACACAAGGTTGCCCAGGGCCACAGCCAACCTGGCCTTCAACACCTCCAGGGATGGGGCATCCACCCCCTCTCTGGGCAGCCTGTTCCAGCCCCTCACCACTCTCTCTGCAAAGAACTTCCCCCTCAGATCTCCTCTAACCCTTCCCTCCTCCAGCTTCACTCCAGCCCCCTTGTCCTGCCAGGCTCTGCCCTTTGAACAAGCTGATTCCCCTCCTGTTCCTCTGCTCCCTTCAGGGACTGGCAGGCTGCAATGAGGTCCCCCCACAGCCTTCTCTTCTCCAGGCTGACCCAGCCCAGCTCCCTCAGCCTCTCTCCATAGGGGAGCTGCTCCAGCCCTCTGAGCATCTTTGTGGCTCCTCTGACCCCTCTCCAACAGTTCCCCATCTTTCTTGTGTTGGGGCCCCAGCTCTGGACACAGGACTCCAGCTGGGGCCTCCTGAGGGCAGAGCAGAGAGGGACAATCCCCTCCCTGTCCCTGCTGGCCCAAATCCTCATCACTCACTTACAGATGACCAGGCAAACATCCCAGCCAACCTTTTGTCACTGAATTTATCCCTTCTCCCAGTGGGATCGTGCTCTGGTTGCACGTTCCATCAGAGGAGGCTTGGGATAGAAGATGGGGAGGGATGCTCCAGCCCTTTGGTGGATACCAAGCCACATCTTCTGCCAGTTGAGCAGGTGGGGGGGATTTCATCATTACTGCCACATTCTGAGCCAGATGCTGTCCCCCCCTTTCTGTGATGGTGCTCAGGAGATGGAGCTGCACATCCCTCCAGTGAAAGAGGAGAGGTGAATAGCAAAGCATGAAGCATTGTCCACCCAAAACCCTCCCAGCCCAGCACTGGGAAGTACCAAGCACAATCTCTGCCTCAGCATCTCCATCACCTCTGCTCCTGTGGGCACATCACCAAAGTGCCTCAAAGTCCTGCCCTGTTCCACAGAGCTGCTGGTGATTAAGGGCTTTTCCAGTGTAGGGGCTTAATTAGAAGAGGAGGAACCAAGGAAAATGTTGGAGAAACTCAACCAACCTCCACCAGAAGCTGCTTTGCAGACAAACAAAGCCATTTCTTCTCATGGCTTCACCAATTTTCTCCTGAGTTTTATTTTTCCATGGTCAGTTCAGTCTCAAACAGGATGAAACATCCTCCTGAACTCTTCCAAAACCAAAAGGAAAGAAAACCCAAGGCAGAAGCTCACTGCTCCCACAGGTCAGAGTCCATAAGGAGTTTTGCTCATCCTAGAACTCCATTCTCCAAAATTGTTATGAATTTCCAAAGCCCATTTCCCTGCCTTCTAATAAAAAAAGCAAAGCAGATCATCTTAAGACTCTTAACACAGCTCTTCCTTCAGACCTGCAACCTGCAAACACCTCATCCCACTTCCCACCCAGGGTTGTTTCTTATTTCAAAACTTGGAAGCTATTTCATGCTGCCCAGAGAAGTGGTGGGACCTGAGGGAGTTCTTCCCTCTGAGGGTGGGGAGAGGATGGCTCAGGTTTCCCTCATAGGTGGTGGAGGCCCCATCCCTGGAGACATTCAAGCTCTGGGGGGGATGAGGCTCTACTTAAAGGTGTCCCTGCTCACTGCAGGGGGTTGGACTAGATGGCCTGTAAAGGTCCCTTCCAACCCAATGTCATCTGTGATTCTACACTTCAGCTCTTCTACTGCCCCCAAAACAGACAGGAACCCATCCTAAGGCCAGGTGTTCTAACTCAAACCCCCATCCCTGGAGGTGTTGAAGGCCAGGTTGGCTGGGGGCCCTGGGCAACCTTGTGTAGCTCCAGGCCTGGAGGTTGGTGTCCCTGCCTGTGTCAGGGGGGTTGGAGCTCTCTGATCCTTGGGGTCCCTTCCAACCCAGACCAGTCTGTGATTCTATGCTGGGAAACACGTGTGGTGGATGGTCCAGAGGTCCTCCTGCAAGTCCAGTGATAAGGGAGAGCATCACTGCATCCCTCTGAAGCACCCTCCTACTGAGGACAGTTGTGGCTCCCTCACATGAACAAGGTTGGACTCATCATTGGGGAATTTACAGGTTAAGGAAGAAGGAGACAATGATCAAAGATGGGGACAAAATCCTCCCACATGATGTCAGGAGCAGAACTTGTCCCTCTACTAACCAGAGATGCAAATTCCAGTTTGAGCTCCCAGTTTGGTGACTCACTAGGAACACTGATCCCACCAAAACTGATGGAGAGGAACAGGGGAATAACTCATTTACTTGGTGAATTGGAGCTGCTTGGAGCACACAAGCAGAGTGAGATGTTCCTACCTGGCTCATCCTCTGGTTCATCTTCATCCTTCTCCACTTTGCAGCCCTGGTCACCAGGAGAAGCTGAAGACTGGAGGGAGATGAAGGATGGCAACTTTTGGAGCCAGTTGGTCGCTGAGGTGTCTGTTTCTTTCCAAAACTTTACCTCTTGTTCTGCACTGGAAGGTCCAGGCACTTCCCCATCATCTTGGAGCTGAGGTGGATCATTCCTGCAGGAAGCAGATGGGAAAAATAATAGGGGAAAATAAACCAATTCCACTTGGCAATGCTGGACATGTGCAATGGAAGGGGCTGGGTGAACCACCAGATCCACCCATGGAGGATCTCCACATCCCAGGCCACCCTGTATGTCTGATTTCCCAGGAACCAGCTCAGATTCAGCTGGAGTTTCTCTCTCCTCAGCTGGATTCCTTGTCCTGTGCTTTCCTGTAGCTCTCAGGTGCTCATGGAGATGCTGAGCTCCCTTGTGGGTGCAGGATGGGCAGAGCAAGTGGAGGAGAGGAGAGATGGAAGGTGTAAGGTGCATGAATGGCTGGAGATACCCCAGTGGGCTTGGCTCAGCCCCAGCCCTGCTGCTCTTCTCAGAGCCCAGCTAATGTGACACTCCAGATCCTTCAACATCTCCTGATGATGGTGCCAATAAAGGCAAAAACCCCTCTCTCAAGCAGCTTCCAAGCTCCAGGGTGCTCCCTTCCCTGCAGAGAATGCCAGGAGGAGAGGGGGGTGCCTCCCTACCACCCAGCTCCATGCTCCTGCCTCCTTTCCTAAAAAGAGCAAGGGGCTATTTTACACCTCCTTCACACCAGGGGACATGAGCTGGGTGTCATTCCAAGGCTCTTCTGTCATCCAGGATAAGTTCAGAGAGATCATTGCCCTCTCAACCCCCTCTGCTACCTTACAAGGCAGGGCCAGGGTGAGGCCCAAGACCAGGCAAGAGCATGGACCAGACCTGCACAGCTCTCAAGTCCCTCCATTTCCACCCAAACTTCACCTCCACGTCACCCAAAGGGTCACAGAGGAACTGAGCACCTGAGCTGGTAGCTTCTCCTCCCACTAACCCCAACATTTAGGTTTGAGCTTTAATTACATTGGGATGTAGCCATTCTGCAGGCAGGACTCAGGGGTGAGGGCAGAAGAAGGTAAGGATGTGCCCAACTCAAGAATATCTGTCTCTCTGTGAAGATGAGGACCAACAGGTCCATCCTCTACCTTCAGCTACATCCCAGCACTCAGAAACACCAGAGAGAGCTCAGAGAGCATCCAAGGATTAACCAAGGACACAGCCCAGCATCCAACAGCTTTACTGTTGTTTACCACATCTTTGCTTCTTCCAGCAGTGATTCCAGCCCCAATGGCAAGTCCTTCCACTGCATATCAAGGACTCAGCTCTTCTTTCCACCACAGAGGTGAGGAAAAGGGGAGATGGATTCCAGTTTCCCACAGAGTTATGGGTAAGCTGTATCCATACCTCAGCAGTGAGGTCTTCATCAGGGCATCTCCATCTCCCAGAAGGTCTACAAAAAACCTAGAAGATACCTGGAGATGGTGAAGCCCTGGGCACCCCACACTCCAACAGTACCAAGATGTGAACTATCCTCTCTTTCCTCTCCTCTACCTGGAGATCTCTCCCTTGAGCATGGACACTGCCCAACCCTATCTATGGCTCCATCAAGAAGGTACCACATTGACCCTTATCAGAATCCCAAGGTTGGAAAAGACCTTGAAGATCAGAGAGTCCAACCATTCCTGTCCTGTGCTAAACCAGATCCCTGAGCACCTCATCTCCCTGTCTGTTAAACAGACTCAGGGGTGGGGACTCAGCCCCCTCCCTGGGCAGCCTGTGCCAGGCCCTGACCCTGTCTCAGGCCCCGACCCTGTTCTAGGCCCCTATTCCAGGCCTGTTCCAGGCCCTGACCCTGCTCCAGGCCCCTGTTCCACAGCCCCACAACTCTGCCAGGGAAGAACTTTGCCCTCCCAGCTGAGCTGACCCTGCCCTGGGGCAGCTTGAGCCCATTGCCCCTTGTCCCAGCTCCTGGCCCCTGGCTGAAGAGACCAGCGCCCACCTCTCTGCACCCTCCTGGCAGGTGAGGGGAGGTGGGCAGAAGGTCTCCCCTCAGCCTCCTCTTCTCCAGCCTCAACACCCCCAGCTCCCTCAGCTGCTCCTCAGAGGATTTGCCCTCCAGCCCCTTCCCCAGCCTGGTTGCCCTTCTCTGCACTCGCTCCAGCACCTCCATGTCCTTCTGATGCTGAGGAGCCCAGCACTGGCCCCAGCACTCCAGCTGCAGCCTCACCAGTGCCCAGCCCAGGGGCACAATCCCCTCCCCACACCTACTGGCCACCCTGTGTCTGACACAAGCCAGGATGCCCTTGGCCTTCCTGGCCCCCTGGGCACACTGCTGGCTCCTGGTCAGCCTGCAGCCACCCAACACCCCCAGGTCCTTCTCTGCCTGACAGCTCTCCAGCCAGTCTCCCCCCAGCCTGGAGCTCTGCATGGGCTTGTTCTGTCCCATGTGCAGCACTCTACCCTTGGCCTTGTTAAACCTCATCCCATTGGTCTCAGCCCATGTGTCCAGCCTGTCCAGATCCCTCTGAAGAGCCTCCCCACCCTCAGGCAGATCAACACTTCCTCCCAGCTTAGTGTCACCTCCAAACTTCCTGAGGGAACATCCAATCCCTTCATCCAGGCCACTGATAAAGATGTTGAACAAGACTGGACCCAGCACTGAGCCCTGGGGGATGCAACATCTTAAAATAAACCAGTATCCAGACAGACACACTCCTGGATGAAGAATCATCCAGAGCAGGCTGGGAAGAAGATTGTTTAAGAGCAGCAAGGTTTCTCCTGCTCTTTCCTACCTGCCCATGTCCTCACAGAGCCGTCTCCACTTGGAAGGAGGGTCACTGCGCTCCCCATCTTCAGTCTCTCTTGGGTGACGCTTCTTCTGAGGGTGCAGAAGCTTGCACTGGGCACCTCTGGGGCAGACACCTTTCTTGGCAAAGTCAGGACAAACCAGTGTGTGCTTCTTCTTGCACTGTGAAGGCAAACCAAAAAGCCAGGGAGGTTGGGAAAGGCAGTGAAAGGTTTGTGGGGAGCAGACATTCCCCCATCAGGTGGCCCCAAAATGGTGCTAAAAGAGGAGAAGGGGGTGTTGGTGCTTCCTTCTCCTTATCAAAATATTATTCAATGCCAAAATAATATTAAAAATAATACTGGGAGACTCTCTACACATTCACCCACAACTATCCAGGTGCTTGATCTTATGGACCTGAACAACCAAAGTCTTAACAGCAATGATCTACCCCCAAGGTGGCAATGCTGGGAGGTCCCAAAGAACTTTACTGGGTTGAAGAAGCTGGTTTTGGAGAGGACTAAGGTTTTTCTTGTCCCAGAGATGTTTGGGATTAGTGGAGGAGCAAGGAAGAGCAGGAATGAATCATATTCTTTTCAGGACTTATTTTGGGATCACTGCCTGGATCACCTTCCTGGAGCTCAACCAGCTCTTCCTGGGGCTTGAGCTCAACCAGCAACACCTGGGGCTTGGGCATGAACTTGGCTGATGCCCTCCTGTCCAGGTAGGCTTAACACAGCCACAGCCCAGCACTGGCAAAACACTACATCAAGATGCTCATCCCTAAAAGTGCTTCTGCACTTCCAGGCTGGCATTTTGGTGGATCCCAGCAGCAAGAATCAAAGCCATCCCTGCTGTCACCAGCTGTGTCAGGGGTGATGGAGATGTCAGCAGTGCTCCACAGCTTCCCCTGGACAAGACTTTCTGCTGGGAAACAGAACTTCTTGGCAGCAGAAAAGGAGGAAGAAAGGCAGGCAGGGCAGAAGAACTTTGGGTACGATTTCTACCTAGGTGGCTAGGAACACTGGCCAGAAGAAAGGAGAACAGCCTCTCTCTGATCCTTGACTGTTCCCAACACCATGACAGCAACACCCAGTGATCCAGAGAGCATCTGATGGCATGGGATGTAGATGAGCTCCTGCCCTTTTATTGCAACTGGACTTTGGGGGCATGGGAGCAGCTCCCCATGGTGACCTTTGAGACGAAGCAGAAGCCCTGCTGAGCCTTTGGAGCTCTCTTCTTGAAAGGGCAGAAGTGTCTGGCAGCTCTGCTGCCCCAGGGCTGATTGCTGGAGCTGGCAGCAGAGCAAGGAGCTCACTTGTTGAAGGCTGGGGACAGCATTGAGCAGCAGGAGGGCTGGGAATCCAGATGGACACACAGACACTGGCTCAACAGGGGGGATGGTGCAGCAACAGCACCACTTTTCCACCAAGAATTCATGAAAAAATACATCATCTCCATTTAACTTGTCTCTAAGAAGCTTTTAGGTGAAACCACCCCTTGAAGCCCCTTTAGTTCATCTTCTCACCACCCCCTTTTCCCCACGTGCTTTGTTTGAAGTGATCCTTAATATGGATGGACAGGAATGGATGAAGACACCTATCCAGGAATTATAAAGCAAGGAGTGGGCAGATTCCTAGGAAAACAAGAAGAGAACATCAAGGTTTCATGTTTCATCCAATATTGGAGAGTAATCCAGGGAGAGATGGACTCTCAACCTGTGTGATCACCCTTCTGATTGGCATCACCATGAAAAAATTCCCATATCATATTGAGAGACTGGGAGAAGAGCTCCTGGAGAGCAGCCCTGCTGAGAAGGACCTGGGTGTCATGGTGGAGGAGAAACTCCACATGAGCCAGCAGTGGCTCTGGCAGCTGGGAAGGGTGATGGGATCCTGGGCTCCATCAGCAGAAGGGTGGCAGCAGGGACAGGGAGGGGATTGTCCCTCTCTGCTCTGCCCTCAGGAGGCCCCAGCTGGAGTCCTGTGTCCAGAGCTGGGGCCCCAAGACAAGAAAGATGGGGAACTGTTGGAGAGGGGTCAGAGGAGCCACAAAGAGGGCTGGAGCAGCTCCCCTGTGAAGAGAGGCTGAGGGAGCTGGGCTGGGTCAGCCTGGAGAAGAGAAGGCTGTGGGGGGACCTCATTGCAGCCTGCCAGCCCCTGAAGGGAGCAGAGGAACAGGAGGGGAATCAGCTTGTTCAAAGGGCAGAGCCTGGCAGGACAAGGGGGCTGGAGTGAAGCTGGAGGAGGGAAGGGTTAGAGGAGATCTGAGGGGGAAGTTCTTTGCAGAGAGAGTGGTGAGGGGCTGGAAGGGGCTGCCCAGAGAGGGGGTGGATGCCCCATCCCTGGGGGTGTTGAAGGCCAGGCTGGCTGGGGCCCTGGGCAACCTTGTGTAGCTCCAGGCCTGGAGGTTGGTGTCCCTGCCTGTGTCAGGGGGGTTGGAGCTCTGTGATCCTTGGGGTCCCTTCCAACCCAGCCCAGTCTGGGATTCTATGATTCTATGATCATCCTTATAGCTGGGGCTACCTCCAGTTAAATTGCATCCATCTCACGTTGGCCTGACAGTACCTCAGGTCTACTGCACACTGGCAGGTTTCTAGTGCACCATCAACTCCAGATCTCCATCCATGTCATGATAGTGCCACCCTGCAAACCTCCTCTTAATTACAAACCTGCCTCAAGTGGATTAGTGCTAATTATCAGCAGGGTGGCAGCTCTTCAGAGCCTCTACCCAAGGATGTGAGATCTGCTCCCATGCTGGCTCAGCACAGAATGGACTTGGGAAGATAAGACCCAAAGAGCCCTGGCCTCAAAAAAGCACGTGGAGACATCACCCTTGCAGCCATCAGTGATGGTGCTACTCTGGGGAATGATGTTATTTTGGAGAAAAGCTGAGTAATGTGGCTGTTTCTTCTCAGTTGGATGTCCAAGGGACCAGTTCCAAATCCCTTCAGGGGCAAAGAGTGCGGTGGTGCCATCTCAGCTTAGGGATCAGGATGCACCACAGAACCAGAGAATCACAGGGGTTGGAAGGGACCTCCTGAGATCCTTCAGTCCAACCCCCCTGCCAAAGCAGGGTCCCTAGGACAGGGCACACAGGGAGGCATCCAGATGGGGCTGGAATCTCTCCAGAGAAAGAGACTCCACACCCCCCTGGGCAGCCTGGCCCAGGGCTCCCTCACCCTCACTGGGGAAAAGTTCTTCCCCACACTGGTGTGGAACTCCCTGTGCTCCAACTTGAGCCCATCACCCCTTGTCCTGTCTCCACAGACACTGAGAAGAGGCTGCCCATGTCCCCCTGTGTCCCACCCTTCAGCTATTGATCCCCATTGATCAGATCCCCTCTCAGGCTGCTTCTCTCCAGGCTGAACAGCCCCAGCTCCCTCAGCCTTTCCTCCCAGGGGAGATGCTCCAGGCCCTTCAGCATCTCCAGAGCCTCCTCTGGACTCTCTCCAGGAGATCCCTGTCTTTTCTATCCCAGGGAGCCCAGCACTGGACACAACACTCCAGCTGGGGCCTGAGCAGGGCAGAGCAGAGGGGGAGGATCCCCTCCTGGGACCTGCTGCCCACACTCCTCCTGATGCCCCCCAGGATGCCATGGGCTCTCTCAGCCCCCAGAGCACCCTGCTGGCTCCTGTCCCCAGCACCCACACCAGCACCAGCCCCCCTCCTCCATGTCAGTCATTGTACCAGCCCACCTTTATTGGCTCCATGACAAGAAGATACTTAATAAAGAAAACAAACCATGGTGTGACTAATCCCAAGGCCATGTCCCCAGCTCAGGTTTCTAATGGCTTCTCCACACCTTCTCCACACCTTGTCCCAGGGTTCAACCCTCCTTCAGTAGCTCCCCATCCATCCCTGCTGTTTCAGGGCTGGGCTGGTGAAGGTGGGATCATCTCCCAGCTGGGCTTAGTGGTTGGAAAAGCCCTTTCTGTTTATTTACAGCAGCTCCTCTGCTCCTTGCCCTCCATGCCAAAGCAAACACGCTGGGGCTGGCTTGCTGGAAGGCAGGTTCCTTGCTCGCTGGGTGTCAGTCAAGGGGGAAGCTGAGCAGGGTGCTGGGTGCGTCCTTGTGCTTAGGGGGCCATCTGATCCCTTCCACCTGTTTTGGGTGGCTAATTATACCCAACGGGACCCCCGCCAGGACGTAGGTTGGACCCTAAAAAGAGACCAAAAAAAAAAACAACCACCAAACCCCACAACCCTCTTGGCCCTTCCTCCAAACAGCAAATTCAGAGCACCCCTCAAAATCCCTGCAGAGAAATCCCCTGGCTACACTGGCTACTGATGAGGATGCCATCATAGCACTGATGCTGTTTCCATCCCATGATCCCACCTCTGGGGTTCCCTGTGCAGCCCAGACCAGCAGCAGTGTCTGGGTGCTGGGATGGTGCCCAGTTGGCAGCCCCTCTGGCTGGGACTCCTTCCTTGCTGCCAAGGCAGCTCTGGGTGAAATTTAAGGTGCTGCTAACAGCCTACAAAGCCTTAAATGGCCCAGGAGACCCTGATACCCATGGGGAGAGGGATGGGGATGAAGGGGGGGGGGTTTGCAGGGCGCAGCCTTCTTTAGCATGGACCTGGCAAAGAAGGAGGCAGCAACTGGTGCAAGGTTCCAGCTCAGTCTTGGGAATGACGTTCATGAAGATTTTCCATGAAGGAGCTTGGCAGGAGGTGGTGGAGGGTGAGAGGAAGGCAAAGCTGGGTTACTGGGACGACCAACAACCGCCCACTGACCTTACAGGGTGGGGATAAGAGCTCCCATCCAGCCTGGCATTCCAGGCTCTGCTCCACCAACAGTTTGCCCAGGTTGAACTTCTCAAGTATCTCCAGGCTTATCTCAGCCCTTACTCCATCGCTTCTTTCCCAGCACCAGGGGACAGCAGGTGACAAGGAACAAGGGGGTGGACAAGAGATGGCAAAGCACTGGTACATCTTCCTATCTCCTTGGACACATGTCCATCTCTCCATGCACTATGATGGACAGAAGAGTCCAACTCCTGCTTGGAAACCTGGAGGACTGTGGTGATAACATCACCAAGCAGACCTTCTGGAGGACTGTGGTGATAACAACACCAAGCAGACCTTCTGGAGGACTGTGGTGATAACAACACCAAGCAGACCTTCTGGAGGACTGTGGTGATAACAACACCAAGCAGACCTTCTGGGGAAGAGGAGCATTAAAAACCCAAGTTAATCCCCAAAACTTAAGTGCCTCAACTCAAGTGCTTTCTATTTTTTAAAGCCCTCTGCACATCCACACAGCTTTGCCAGAGCTATTCCAGGTAGTCCCATCTTCAAGCAGCAGGATTAACCAGTTGGATTGATGTCAGGCTCTTTTAATGTCCCTCTTACCCACCACATCTCAGCGTTAAGTGGCTGTTGGGAAGCTATCACTGGAGGTGGTGGAGCTGTTTTCTGACACCACTCTGAGCTGACAGCCAGTAAAGAGCTTGTTCTTTTTTTGGATGGCTTTTTTATAAGGGGTGCAGATGGAAACAGCCTTAAAAAATAAAGAAATAAAAAATTCCCACCTCCCTGACATTAAAACCTGGAGGACGGGCTCAGTCCTGGGGCCAGTTTTGTTCAACATCTTTATCAATGGCCTGGATGAAGGGATTGGATGTTCCCTCAGGAAGTTTGGAGATGACACTAAGCTGGGAGGAAGTGTTGACCTGCCTGAGAGTGGGGAGGCTCTTCAGAGGGATCTGGACAGGCTGGACCCATGGGCTGAGACCAATGGGATGAGGTTTAACAAGGCCAAGGGTAGAGTGCTGCACATGGGACAGAACAAGCCCATGCAGAGCTCCAGGCTGGGGGGAGACTGGCTGGAGAGCTGTCAGGCAGAGAAGGACCTGGGGGTGTTGGGTGACTGCAGGCTGACCAGGAGCCAGCAGTGTGCCCAGGGGGCCAGGAAGGCCAAGGGCATCCTGGCTTGTGTCACACACAGGGTGGCCAGTAGGTGTGGGGAGGGGATTGTGCCCCTGGGCTGGGCATTGGTGAGGCTGCAGCTGGAGTGCTGGGTCCAGTTCTGGGCTCCTCAGCATCAGAAGGACATGGAGGTGCTGGAGCGAGTGCAGAGAAGGGCAAGCAGGCTGGGGAAGGGGCTGGAGGGCAAATCCTCTGAGGAGCAGCTGAGGGAGCTGGGGGTGTTGAGGCTGGAGAAGAGGAGGCTGAGGGGAGCCCTTCTGCCCACCTCCCCTGCCCTGCCAGGAGGGTGCAGAGAGGTGGGCGCTGGTCTCTTCAGCCAGGGGCCAGGAGCTGGGACAAGGGGCAATGGGCTCAAGCTGCCCCAGGGCAGGGTCAGCTCAGCTGGGAGGGAAAAGTTCTTCCCTGAAAGAGTTGTGGGGATATGGAACGGGCCTGGAACAGGGTCAGGGCCTGGAACAGGCCTAGAAGAGTGAGCTAGAACAGGTTCAGGGCCTGGAATGGGCCTGGAACAGGGTCAGGGCCTGGCACAGGCTGCCCAGGGAGGGGGCTGAGTCCCCACCCCTGGGTGTGTTTAACAGACAGGGAGATGAGGTGCTCAGGGATCTGGATTAGCACAGGATGGGAATGTTTGGACTCTCTGATCTTCAAGGTCTTTTCCAACCTTGTGATCCTGTGATACTTTGTAGTTCCAAATTAACCAGGTTCCTCCCCTGCCCAATCCTCCCTGTGTATCACTGGGAACAACTTTGTGGCTTTCCAGTTGCACCTTATTTACCATCCTCTGTGGTGGCCTAACGAGGGTTCTTATTGCTCCTGTAATTTAACTGAAGCATCTTCAGCAGCTTTCAGGTGCTAATGTTAAAGATGTTGCTTATCAGGGCAAACTGGAGCTGCTTAATAGCCTGGGCTGGTTGATAACAGCATGGAGATAAACATTGGTCTGTGATGGGTCTCTTGCCCTTTACTATCTTTGTAGAAGGAGGTGCATCACCAGACATGAAAATTAGGAAGTTCAGGAGAAAAGCAGTTGCTGAATCACATCTCTAAAGTGGGACTATACTGATGGGACAGAGAGTTCTTGATTTCAACTTGAACTTCTGTATAGATGAACTCAGAGAAGAGAAGATTTCATCTTTGCTTCTCATACTGGAATGTCCCTGCATTCCCATCTGTTGTCTGTTGTTGGTTGATCTCTTTGTCCCTCAAGCTGTAGGTGACACCTTCCTTGAGCTACCTGGAGTCACACATGTGATGAAGCTCCTGTCATCCCTGCTGGAGATGACACTGTAGGGGATGTCTCACGGATGTCTGGCTTGGTCCACCCCTGATGGTGAGGATTTGGGGTTGATAATTACTGTTGTTGGGTTCCCCATGTGAAATTGGCTCCATTGCAGATTTGGGGTGTGATGGATGAGATTGTGTTGTAAATGGGGTTCCTCAACAAAGCAGTTCAGGGAATGACTGAATGTCATAGACATTCCCAGGCAGGGGGGAATGCTGGTATTTGCTCCTCAGTTTTGGGACTCACCTTCCTGATGGCCTCATACAAAGTGTTACAGTCAATGGGTTACTGTCCAATTGGAAGCCACCTCACCCCACAGGACTGCAGCCAGCTCTGGAGTCCCTAGTACCAGATGGACATGGAGCTGCTGGGATGAGTCCAGAGGAGACCATGAAGATGATGAGAGGCCTGGAGCAGCTCTGCTGTGAAGACAGGCTGGGAGAGTTGGGCTTGTTGAACCTGGAGAAGGCTCTGGGGAGACCTTTCTGATGCTTCAAGGGGGTGTATAAGAAAGATGGA
Organism: Rallus limicola; assembly: GCA_022605955.1. Taxonomy (NCBI): domain Eukaryota; kingdom Metazoa; phylum Chordata; class Aves; order Gruiformes; family Rallidae; genus Rallus; species Rallus limicola. Next base: position 715,480 of record JAKCOZ010000100.1, on the reverse strand, counting down.
GAGAGACTTCAGCAGGGCCTGTAGTGACAGGACAAGGGGCAATGGTTTTAAACTGAAGGAGAGTGGAGCTGAACATGAAGAAGAAAGCTTTTATGGTGAAGCTGACACCACCTCAAGGTTGAATGGGGCTTTGAGCAACCTGATCTAGTGAAAGACATTGGACTAGATGATCTTTAAAGGTTCCTTCTGACCCAAACCATTCAATGAATTGATGATTCCTCTTTATGGCTGTGGCTTTGATTTTGTGGTGGCTCAACCAGTCCCAGGTGCTTTGGGGATGGAGTAGGGCTGAGGGACTCACTCTTGCTAGCTGTTCTTGCATCCACCTGGCTTGCTTTCCTTCTTTTATTTATATTTTGGATGATGCTGTCAGAACTTCTTTCCTGGGAGGTAGGCAGAGCCCTGGGCCAGGCTGCCCAGAGAGGTTGTGGAATCTCCATCTCTGGAGACATCCAAAACCCATCTGGACACTGTCTTGTGCAGCCTGCTTGAGGTGTTCCTGCTCTATCAGAGGGTCTGGACTAGATGATCTCCAGAGGTCCCTGCCAAGCCCTACCGTGGATACATGGCCACTGTCTACAAGTATGCCTAAAACATCACTAAAATCTCCTGGCAAAGAGATCCAACACAATTTGGGTCAAAATGAAGGTGAGGGAGCCATGCCCATGTAGTTCTCCATGCTTCAACACCAGAAAAAAAAGATGCCAAGAGTTTACTTGGTAAACTCTTCTCTTCTTGCCCCCCACATGCACATTAACATCCTACCTGAGAAAGCCCAGGGAGGGCTAATAACTTCTCAAACCAGCCCCACACAAAGCTTCACTTGTGCAACCAGTGTTTCCACAGCTAAGGCCAGACATTCCTACCACCTGTCCTCCAGCTGAGCCCAAACCAGCTGTGTGCAAGACAGAGAGAAATCTAAATCCTAAATGGCTCTTTCCCTCACACAAACAAGAGAAGGGGGAGGAGAAGCTGCTGAGATGCTTTAATGAGACACCTCCTCATCACACACTCTTCTGCTGGAAGTGTGTAGAATGGATCATCTCTTTAAGAAGAAGCAATTTGCTGATGTCCAGACTCTTAATGTCCAGTTTTCATGAACACAGGCAGTTAAATCTCTTTGAGGTTTGATCCTTCTAATAGGAGCAGAAGTGAGTTTTATCCTCAGCACAGGATGCATTTGGTGACAAGGAGGTACAGAGGCTCAGCAAGCCCATCCCCACGTGGGTCATCTTTGGGTCATCTTTAAAGATCTCTCCAAGATGGAAAAGGGATATGTCTCTGTGTGGCAAAATGATACAAGCCTTTCTCCTCTTCTTCTTCTCCACCATTTGACCAGCTCATTCATTTCACCAATTTACAGCTTTAATGAACTTCCCCACACATACACAATTGCCTTCTGGGCAGCCCATAATCACGTTGAGAAGACCATCACTGTTTCCCCACAGCCCCAGTGCTCAGATCCAGCCAGATCCTGCACATCTCCAATATCCCATCCTTCCCTATCCAAAGCTGTGAGCATGTCCTGCTGCCACCAGCTCTCTCTGAATCAAAGGGGAGAGGAAATTGGAAGCAGTTGTGATAGGATCATGAAAGGAATAAGATGGAGGTAGGGCCAAGATAGAGAAAATTTGGGATGGCTCAAAGCTTAACCCTCCCCTTAACCCTCCCTGTGCTAATACCAAGAGAAAAGTTTTCATATTAAGACTTCTTGCATTTCAAACAGCCCCCTCCAGGTAGCTGGGCATGGAGGAGCTTCTCAGCTTGATTGGCTTTAATTCAGCATAACAACATCATGGAGTTTGGAGATGAATGCTTGAAGCCAGGAAATCTGCTCCTGCCACGGCTGGTTCTCTCCAGGCATCAGCCCTGGGGCAACTTGAAAGAAAAATCATCTGCATTTGAAACCTCTTAGTCTCAACCTAAAAGCTTAAGCCAAACCATCCTCACGTGAAGGAGCTGCTTAAGGTCTCACACAGTATCTGAAGGGCCTCCAGGAGAGGAAACAAACCTTCACTGACCCACTGATGTGATGCTGAAGACCCACAGGTAAGATGCTGCCATCTAGAAACCTGATCTGGAAGAAACTGAGCCCCAAAACACATCCTCTCTTGATGCTAGCACAGGAGGAAGGAAAGGGGAGAGCTGTTTGCAAAGCTGGAGTGCTTCCCTTCACATCCCAACACATCCAAAACCTCTCCCAGATCCTCTCTGGCCATGGTCAGTACCAATTGTGGAGGGATGAGATCAAAGAGCAGCCTGGGCCTTCAGGGTTTCCACAGCCAGAAAACGTTTCACAACCCTCCATGGACTTTTCATCCAGGGATTTGTCCACATGCTTCTCCTCTAAGGATGAGGTTGGACCACTGAGCAATAGAGCAGCTGCTGGACCACTACTAGCCCTATACAGAAGTGGGGACCTCAGGGAGAAGGAGGACAGCAGGATGGAGAAGCAAGAAATGATTCTTGAAGGATTTACATGCAGCTTAATAATTCCCTGTGATTCTTACATTTGCCAGGCTCAAAAAGCTTCTGCCTTTAAGCATCTCCAAGCTTCCTGCTGTCTCTTGGTGCTGTGGGAAGAGAAGAGCCACTGTCCTTTACCTCCACAGCGTATGGGACACGTGCTGTGGTGGCCACCATGACCATCAGGGACAAAAGTCCAGGATGATCAACAAGCTGGAACACCTCTCCTAAGAAGAAAGGCTGGGAAAGCTGTGGTTGGAGAAGCCTGGAGGTTCCAGGAGGTTCTTACTGTGGTCTTTCAATATAAAAAGAAGACTTAGAAGAAAGATGGAGACACTTTTTACCAGAGCCTGCAGTGACAGGATGAGGGGCAAGAGTTTTAAACCTAAAGAGGGTAGGTTTAGATTAGACATTAAGGAAGAAACTTTTTAAGTTGCTGATGATGAGTTCAAGTTGTCCAGAGAAGCTGTGGATGTCCCATCCTTGGAAGTGTTCAAGGCCAGGTTGGATGGGGCTTTGGGCAACCTGATTTAGTGTGAGATGTCCCTGCCCATGGACATCATTAAATGTCTCCTCCAACCCAAATCATTGCTTGATCTGATGAAAGGTGGAGAGTAATTAAAGAGCTGGGAATCAGCCAGTGACTACCCAGATGAATGTTCACAGATAGGATCCTCAAGGACTGCCTGTCCTCAAGGAAAAGGCAGCCTGGATGGAAGTCAACCAGGGATCAGTGAAGGGGGACAAAAGACCCAGAAAGACTCTTGGCTGTGAGAAAAGAAAAATGATGGGTTTGCCAGCAGGAAACAAAACCAGGGTGAGAACATGGAATAGGAACAGTGCTGATCCTCACCCTTCTGGGGTAATAGATGAAGGGGGACAAGTAACCCAGATCCACTTTCCATCAAGAATCCAGCACTAGGTAATTAAGAGGTAATTAACACCTCTGGACACCTATCTGTGCAATCTGTCCTAAGGAACCTTCTTTGGCAGGAGGGTTGGACTTGATGATCTCTTGAGGTTCCATCCAACCACTATGACTCTGTGATTCTGACTCTCTGAAGACAAAACCCCAAAGTCATTGAACTTTAGGCTGCTCCTAACACAGCTCATGTGGCTTTTCCAAAGAAACAAGTTACGTTCAGCAAGAGCTGGCCAGGCTGGAGAGCTGGGCAGGGAGAAACCAGATGGGGTTCAACAAAAGCAAGGGGAGAGTCTGGCACCTGGGAAGGAAGAACTGCTGGAATCAGGACAGGCTGGGGGTGACCTGCTGGAGAGGAGCTCTGTGGAGAAGGAGCTGGGGGTCCTGCTGGGTGACAGGGTGGCCATGAGCCAGCAGTGTGCCCTGGGGGCTGAGAGAGCCCATGGCATCCTGGGGGGCATCAGGAGGAGTGTGGGCAGCAGGTCCCAGGAGGGGATCCTCCCCCTCTGCTCTGCCCTGCTCAGGCCCCAGCTGGAGTGTTGTGTCCAGTGCTGGGCTCCCTGGGATAGAAAAGACAGGGATCTCCTGGAGAGAGTCCAGAGGAGGCTCTGGAGATGCTGAAGGGCCTGGAGCATCTCCCCTGGGAGGAAAGGCTGAGGGACCTGGGGCTGTTCAGCCTGGAGAGAAGCAGCCTGAGAGGGGATCTGATCAATGGGGATCAATAGCTGAAGGGTGGGACACAGGGGGACATGGGCAGCCTCTTCTCAGTGTCTGTGGGGACAGGACAAGGGGTGATGGCCTCAAGTTGGAGCACAGGGAGTTCCACACCAACATGGGGAAGAACTTCTTCCCAGTGAGGGTGAGGGAGCCCTGGGCCAGGCTGCCCAGGGGGGTGTGGAGTCTCCTTCTCTGGAGAGATTCCAGCCCCATCTGGATGCCTCCCTGTGTGCCCTGTCCTAGGGACCCTGCTTTGGCAGGGGGGTTGGTCTGAATGATCTCAGGAGGTCCCTTCCAACCCCTAGGATTCTATGATTCTGTGATTTAATGCATGAAATAAGTTTTTGGTGAGAACCTATGAAGTTTCCACCATAAAAGGAGAAAATAACCAACCTAACAAGTCCTGAGACTACAGAAATGTAAACAAGGAGTCAGCTGAGAGAAAGTCCCAATGTTAAAATTTTCTACAGAACAATCAAGCAGCTGCCACCATGAAAAACACCGTGTTCCACCTGGGGATGGAAAAGGACTTCTCATGAAGAAGCAGAACTTCCTTGGGCAGGGGGTGCTAAGCTGGCCTACCCCTGCAAGCATGAGCACTGCCAGTATTTTATATGGATAAGGAATGAATCAGAGCTCAGGTGAAAGGCTGTTGGATAAAGAAGCTCAGCAGGACCAAAAGGATGGATTTTAGGAGACAGAATCAGAGAATCACAGAATCACCAGGTTGGAAAAGACCTTTAAGATCATCGAGTCCAACCATTCCTGTCCTGTGCTAAACCAGATCCCTGAGCACCTCATCTCCCTGTCTGTTAAACACACTCAGGGGTGGGGACTCAGCTCCCTCCCTGGGCAGCCTGGGCCAGGCCCTGACCCTGTCTCAGGCCCTGACCCTGTTCTAGGCCCCAGTTCCAGGCCCATCCCAGGCCCTGACCCCGCTCCAGTCCCATTCCAGGCCCTGACCCTGCTCCAGGCCCATTCCAGGCCCTGACCCTGTTCTAGCCCCCTCTCCTAGGCCTGTTTCAGGCCCTAACCCTGTCTCAGGCCTGTTCCATATCCCCACAACTCTGCCAGGGAAGAACTTTGAACTCCCAGCTGAGCTGACCCTGCCCTGGGGCAGCTTGAGCCCATTGCCCCTTGTCCCAGCTCCTGGCCCCTGTCACCCACCTCTCTGCACCCTCTTGTGAGGTCACTGTAGGCAGTGATAAGGTCTCCCCTCAGCCTTCTCCAGGCTCAACACCCCCAGCTCCCTCAGCTGCTCCTCAGAGGATTTGCCCTCCAGCCCCTTCCCCAGCCTGGTTGCCCTTCTCTGCACTCGCTCCAGCACCTCCATGTCCTTCTGATGCTGAGGAGCCCAGAGCTGGACCCAGCACTCCAGCTGCAGCCTCACCAGTGCCCAGGCCAGGGGCACAATCCCCTCCCCACACCTACTGGCCACCCTGTGTCTGACACAAGCCAGGATGCCCTTGGCCTTCCTGGCCCCCTGGGCACACTGCTGGCTCCTGGGCAGCCTGCAGTCACCCAACACCCCCAGGTCCTTCTCTGCCTGACAGCTCTCCAGCCAGTCTCCCCCCAGCCTGGAGCTCTGCATGGGCTTGTTCTGTCCCATGTTTATCACTCTACCCTTGGCCTTGTTAAACCTCATCCCACTGGTCTCAGCCCATCAGTCCAGACCAACAGCCACAGACTGGGATGAATCCCACCCAATTCCTATTCTACCACCCGCATTAAAAGTGCCACCAAGCAGAGGTGGCAGAGGATGTCCCATGTGCACCACTGTACCCTTGGTGGTGTTAAACTCCACTGGGACAGTCCCAGTTCAGGTGAACCATGAGTATCCCTGCTGAGTTGGCAGATCCCCTGGTCAAACTTCCCCATCAGGGAGGGGGCTGCTCATGCCAGTTGGTGTCTCTGGGACAGCTGTGTTGCCAGCAAACACTGTAACACACAATCCCCTCTTCCTAGTGATTTATTCCACTCCATCTCCCTGGGTGGTTTCACAGGAGCCTCGTTTAATCTCACTGCGTCTTCCTGCTTAACGCTTCCCAAGGGGGAACAATTTACCCACAGGCTGGGAGGCAGCTGATGGAAATGAGATGAGGAGAGGTATTTAATGCAGCCAGCTCGCTAATGGACACCATGGGGGAAAAGCTTATTTAATACAAAACGATTTTTACAGCTGCAGCACTTAAGAGGGGCCCAGCCTGACTCGCTTGTCTTTGCTCCGACACCGCTCAGAGGGCTGGAGGACACCAACAAGAAAACAGACCTGATTTATCCAAGTATCACAGAGTCACAGGGTCCCAAGGGTTGGAAGGGACCTTCTGAGATTATTCAGACCATCCCTCCTGCCTGGTGGGGGTGCTGCTGGGAGTGGGAATCAGAGAATTGTTGGGGTTGGGAAGGATGTCAAGAGATCATCAGGTCCAACCCCCCCTGCCAAAGCAGGGTCCCTAGGACAGGGCACACAGGGAGGCATCCAGATGGGGCTGGAAGCTCTCCAGAGAAGGAGACTCCACACCCCCCTGGGCAGCCTGGCCCAGGGCTCCCTCACCCTCACTGGGGAAAAGTTCTTCCCCATGTTGTGGTGGAACTCCCTGTGCTCCAACTTGAGGCCAGCACCCCTTGTCCTGTCCCCACAGACACTGAGAAGAGGCTGCTCATCTCCCCCTGTGTCCCACCCTTCAGCTCTTGATCCCCAGGGATCAGATCCCCTCTCAGGCTGCTTCTCTCCAGGCTGAACAGCCCCAGGTCCCTCAGCCTTTCCTCCCAGGGGAGATGCTCCAGGCCCTTCAGCATCTCCAGAGCCTCCTCTGGACTCTCTCCAGGAGATCCCTGTCTTTTCTATCCCAGGGAGCCCAGCACTGGACACAACACTCCAGCTGGGGTCTGACCAGGGCAGAGCAGAGGGAAGATATCAAGCCATTTACTCCTTGGGGTCATCCATGGATGTAGCACAAGCACTTGGTGTAATTCCAAGCTCTCAGCCCATGGTTACCCATCAAGTATTCCAACAGCAGCCTGACTTCCAACACACGTTATCACCCTACGAGCTCCTTTGGGCTGGGTATTATGTCATCTTATTTTGTATAATTTCATATTATTTGGTATTATTTCATATTATTTGGGTCTTGCTGAACCTAATGAGGTTCAACACAGCCAAGTGTGAGGTGTTGCACTTGGGCTGGGGGAATCCCAGAGATATTTAGAGACTGGGAGAAGAGCTCCTGGAGAGCAGCCCTGCTGAGAAGGACCTGGGTGTCATGGTGGGTGAGAAACTCCACATGAGCCAGCAGTGGCTCTTGCAGCTGGGAAGGGTGATGGGATCCTGGGCTCCATCAGCAGAGGGGTGGCAGCAGGGACAGGGAGGGGATTGTCCCTCTCTGCTCTGCCCTCAGGAGGCCCCAGCTGGAGTCCTGTGTCCAGAGCTGGGGCCCCAAGACAAGAAAGATGGGGAACTGTTGGAGAGGGGTCAGAGGAACCACGGAGATGCTCAGAGGGCTGGAGCAGCTCCCCTATGGAGAGAGGCTGAGGGAGCTGGGCTGGGTCAGCCTGGAGAAGAGAAGGCTGTGGGGGGACCTCATTGCAGCCTTCCAGTCCCTGAAGGGAGCAGAGGAACAGGAGGGGAATCAGCTTGTTCAAAGGGCAGAGCCTGGCAGGACAAGGGGGCTGGAGTGAAGCTGGAGGAGGGAAGGGTTAGAGGAGATCTGAGGGGGAAGTTCTTTGCAGAGAGAGTGGTGAGGGGCTGGAAGGGGCTGCCCAGAGAGGGGGTGGGTGCCCCATCCCTGGAGGTGTTCAAGGCCAGGTTGGCTGGGGCCCTGAGCAACCTTGTGTAGCTGCAGGCCTGGAGGTTGGTGTCCCTGCCTGTGTCAGGTGGGTTTGGAACTGTGTGATCCTTGGGGTCCCTTCCAACCCAGCCCAGTCTGGGATTCTATGTTTTGGGTGTTCTTTCAGGAGCCAAACACGGGTGGTGCAGCAATAAAAGAGGCTTGGCAGAGAAATAGCCCCTTGGACAAGATGAGCATCATGGCTCAGTGACATGTCATCCACTCATGATCTCCTCCTGCTTATCTCCAGTGGCTTTGCTCACTCACTGGTGGTACCTCACCCCTTGTGCCCTCCAGCCTCACCCCATCCTCTCCCAGTGAACACATGCCCCAAGCCGTGATGCAAGCACAAGGACACGTGTAGAAGGAGGGATGAGGAACCAGAGAGGAGCTTTTACTGTACAACAGTTCATTAAAACATCTTTGGAAAACCCTGAGGAGCACCTGCAAGAGGCCCCATTTCTCCCTCTCTTCCCACTTCCTCCTTCAGGCTTCCTCCAATGCAGGTGACCAGCCCAGAGGGACCAGCCTCACCCAGCATGACCACTTCATGGTGTCAAAGCAGGTCAGGGAGCTCCAGGCAAGACAGCAAGGAGATTTCTGTGGTGGGCACTTCTTTGTGGCTTTAGCTAAGACAAGTATGATACTGTTTTTAGAGATGATTTGGGACACAGAGCTATTTGGAGCCATATTTCACCCACTGCTTCACCAAGGTGAACTCCCAGGTCCCTCCACTCCCTTTAAGAAGCTGTAGGTCCACATGCATGCACACAGGGTAGAGAAACTTTCCACCAAATGACCAAAGAATGGGTGAGGATGCTGGAAAACAAAGTTCTGGCTCTGCTACCAGCTCCATATTGGGGGTAACACTCTCTTAACAAAGGACATGGTCACACTCTTGTAGGGGAACTATGAGGTCCCTCCACTCTTGCACACTCTTGTAGGGTATCTATGAGGTCCCTCCACTCTTGCACACTCTTGTAGGGGAGCTACAAGGTCCCTCCACTCTTGCACACTCTTGTAGGGGAGCTACAAGGTCCCTCCACTCTTGCACACTCTTGTAGGAGAGCTACAAGGTCCCTCCACTCTTGCACACTCTTGTAGGAGAGCTACAAGGTCCCTCCACTCTTGCACACTCTTGTAGGAGAGCTACAAGGTCCCTCCACTCTTGCACACTCTTGTAGGAGAGCTACAAGGTCCCTCCACTCTTGCACACTCTTGTAGGAGAGCTACAAGGTCCCTCCACTCTTGCACACTCTTGTAGGAGAGCTACAAGGTCCCTCCACTCTTGCACACTCTTGTAGGAGAGCTACAAGGTCCCTCCACTCTTGCACACTCTTGTAGGAGAGCTACAAGGTCCCTCCACTCTTGCACACTCTTGTAGGAGAGCTACAAGGTCCCTCCACTCTTGCACACTCTTGTAGGGGAGCTACAAGGTCCCTCCACTCTTGCACACTCTTGTAGGGGAGCTACAAGGTCCCTCCACTCTTGCACACTCTTGTAGGGGAGCTACAAGGTCCCTCCACTCTTGCACACTCTTGTAGGAGAGCTACAAGGTCCCTCCACTCTTGCACACCCTTGTAGGGGAACTATGAGGTCCCTCCACTCTTGCACACTCTTGTAGGGGAACTATGAGGTCCCTCCACTCTTGCACACTCTTGTAGGGAAACTATGAGGTCCCTCCACTCTTGCACACTCTTGTAGGGGAACTATGAGGTCCCTCCACTCTTGCACACTCTTGTAGGGGAACTATGAGGTCCTTCCACTCTTGCACACTCTTGTAGGGGAGTTACAAGATCCCTCCAAGAGTCTACAGTCTACATTTACCCTCCACAATCTACATTGCTGAAGAAGGGACTTGGAAATGCAAAATGAAAGCTTCCTCACTTATTCTGAGTTCCTGGTAAGACCAGAGCAGACTTATGATGGTCAAAGGCCAATCAACTTGGCATGAGCATCCTGCAAGACATTCTAGAAAGTACTTAGGAGGGGACACTGTCAATGCCAGGCTATAAATGATGGATGAGAATGGACATTTTTGATGAAGGTCTGATAAAAATCAGCCATCAAGTTCCATCAGGGGAGCAGAGAGAGGAAAACACAACTGAGACAAGAGCCCAGGGTGCCAAACTCCTAATTACCAGCCAGCCTCATTTGAGTTTATCCTCTGAGGATGTCACACCAGTGTCAGACACCTTGGCTATCCCACACCTCATCTACCTGCATCCTTTACAGTTCAAACCACAGGCAGATGGTTCCCTCCAATGGGACACAGGATCCTGAGCTCCATCAGCAGAGGGGTGGCAGCAGGGACAGGGAGGGGATTGTCTCTCTCTACTCTGGCCTCAGGAGGCCCCAGCTGGAGTCCTGTGTCCAGAGCTGGGGCCCCAACACAAGAAAGATGGGGAACTGTTGGAGAGGGGTCAGAGGAGCCACGGAGATGCTCAGAGGGCTGGAGCAGCTCCCCTATGGAGAGAGGCTGAGGGAGCTGGGCTGGGTCAGCCTGGAGAAGAGAAGGCTGTGGGGGGACCTCATTGCAGCCTGCCAGTCCCTGAAGGGAGCAGAGGAGCAGGAGGGGAATCAGCTTGTTCAAAGGGCAGAGCCTGGCAGGACAAGGGGGCTGGAGTGAAGCTGGAGGAGGGAAGGGTTAGAGGAGATCTTAGGGGGAAGTTCTTTGCAGAGAGAGTGGGGAGGGGCTGGCACAGGCTGCCCAGAGAGGGGGTGGATGCCCCATCCCTGGAGGTGTTGAAGGCCAGGTTGGCTGGGGCCCTGGGCAACCTTATGTAGCTCCATGCCTGGAGGTTGGTGTCCCTGCCTGTGGCAGGGGGGTTTGGAACTGTGTGATCCTTGGGGTCCCTTCCAACCCAGCCCAGTCTGGGATTCTCTGATGCCTTGGACAGGGAAAAGCAGAACAAGAGAAGATTTACTCCCATCCTAAATTATTCAGAAGAAAAGGGACGGTGCATCTTTAACAAGCCATCGTTTTATGAAGCAAGGTTAACATTTTTACTTGATTCAGTAGAATATTAGAAACTCTCTGGGGTCCATTTGAGGACTTTCTACTTTGAGCAAAGGAACAGACTCAGCACTTTTTCTATTATTTAGAGAATAAAATTAACCCTTAATGGCCCAAGCTGGTATTTCTCCTCCCCAGTTAAATATGGCCCACTCAGCAATTTCTCCCCATATATAATTACAGGCTGCTATCCATCATCTGTAGGAGAATGCTTTTCTGACACTCTCAAAGTGACACTGTAAGCACTTTTACTAATAGAATAAATATTCTAAATATCTCTTTTATATTTTCATTTAAATTGGAATATTTTAAACATAATTGTTAAGGGCCTCTGTCTGTGTGGCCAGTGCTGTGCTGGAGGGAGGCAGCAGGATGCCTGTGTTTTCCTTCAGAGGAAATGTTTATCCTGCCAGCAGTCCCCTCCTCACACTGCCACAAAAAGTAATTAGGCACTAGACTAATTTATGAGCTCTTCTCTCTACTCTTGCTGATGTCCTGCTTTCCTTATAGCTCTTGCTTTTGGCTTCTTTCCTCCTCTCCCTCTTTCCTTTTGCCTGGTCTTTGCTCTGTAGCTGAGGGTCCTCAGTGGAAAGGGTGGGATTGCCTTGCAGAAGGCACTGGCCACTGGTGTGTTTGGGGTTTGGGGTGGGGGGTTTGTATGCCTCCATCATGGTGATGGGTGGTGAGGACCTATGGCTCAACTTGCTGGGTTCTACCTCTGTTAATCATAGAATCACAGACTGGTTTGAGTTGGAAGGGACCCCGAGGGTCATAGAGTTCCAACCCCCCTGCCACAGGCTGGGACACCAACCTCCAGGCCTGGAGCTACACAAGGTTGCCCAGGGCCCCAAAATAGAATCACAGAATCATAGAATCATAGACTGGTCTGGGTTGGAAGGGACCCCAAGGAGCAGAGAGCTCCAACCCCCCTGACACAGGCAGGGACACCAACCTCCAGCCCTGCAGCTACACAAGGTTGCCCAGGGCCCCAGCCAACCTGGCCTTCAGCACCTCCAGGGATGGGGCACCCACCCCCTCTCTGGGCAGCCCCTTCCAGCCCCTCACCACTCTCTCTGCAAAGAACTTCCTCCTAATGTCTCATCTAATCCTTCCTTCCTTTAGCTTTAATCCATTAATAAGCTGGAGAAAAGGAGGAAAAAGGACCTATGGGGCTTCAGGCCAGAGCACTCCATGGATCCAACCATCTGACTTCTCAGCCCAGCCACTTCCCTAGTGAAAAGCAGCCAAAATCCCAAGGGAGTTAGAATCCTCCAGGAGTAGTCTAAGCCAAACAGTGCTCAGGCAGAGATTTATTCACATATTACCTATTAAATCAACAAAATCTCGTTCCCTAGGCCCACTGAGGTGTATTTGGGTTGGTGCCCTGTGATCTGGCAGACTTGAAGCAATCAAAATCCTTGTTTCATTAGTGGTTCAGGGCTTTTTTCAGCTGAAGAGATGATTTCAAGAAGCACCTGCAAAGTTCCTCTGGTGTTTTCAACGTGGTACCTGGTGTTTCCAGCTCAAGAAGGAGGTTTAACAAGGCCAAGTGTAGAGTGCTGCACATGGGACAGAACAACCCCATGCAGAGCTCCAGGCTCTCACAGAGCCAGAGTGGAAAATTCAGGAGGTCTGTGGGTTTTCTATGTAAAATAGAGACTCACAAGCCTTTTCCTTTCTATCTTCTCTATTTAACTGAGCAGTTTTCCAGGTAGGTGCTTCATGGGGAAGCTCCTCCTGGGGAATGACCTAGCATGACATTTCCAAGCTACAACCTTTCATTTGTTCCCCCTTTCTTCTTCCTGCTGAGAAGACAACCAAAACACTCTGCCCATCACCCTTTGGGAAGGCATGGGACTGCTCTTCACGACATCCAGGTGCTGAGCAGCTTCCAGCTCTAGAGCTCCTACAGCATTGTAGGGGTTGGAATGGACCTCAAGAGATCATGGAGTCCAACCTCCCTGCCAAACCAGGTTCCTCAGGACAGCCAGCTCACACAAAAACCAACTTGTGGCTTCATCAAAGGCACAACCATCCCAGGAGTCCAAGAACCAATTCCCATTTTTACCTTTTCTCCCATGGGGCAATAGCCTTTGAGGAAATCCTGGCATACTTCTGCCTTCCTGGACACGTAGACGTGGCTGTATGGGCAGTTGCTGTTGCTGCAGATCCCCTTCAAGAAGTAGGAGCACACTGGCATCTGCAAGGGTAGAGGATGAGAAGAAACCCATTAGTTCTCCCCCTCCAAAACTCATGATAAGGAACCATTCCAACACCCAGAACTGAAATAAACCCATGACTGGTCCCAGAGGTATTTTTAGCTCATCTATTGGTCTCCTGCAACACAGCTCCCTGAAATTATGTGGTCCTAGTGTCACCACAGGGTGAAGGCACTACCCTTAGGATCCTTCAGGATGCTGGAGTGTGAAACTGGCCCTGTACAGCCTGGGGAAGGGATGGGGGAATCATAACAAACTCAGCTATCATGGGGGCTTTGCTGGCACGATGCATGTGGCAGGTTCATCTTCTTCTGATGCTCCCAACTAACCTGGAAGAGAAGGGGTTTCTGCTCACCAGGCTCCTCACTCACTAAAGGCACTAAGCTGAGCTTGGTTGAGGACCAAGAACATCCTTCCCAAGACGTGATACAGCTGCTGTGGAAGGCACAGTGCTCACACCCAGCCTGGTTGCACTCTCCCATGGGGGATTCTGGCTACAACTAAGGCTCAGACAGCATCCTGGAGGTGCCTCCCTCTAATCTGGCTCTTCCATGGGCATGGAGCTGGCTGGAGGATGGTTAGATGCTCCAGGAAGGGTGGATGTGGTTAGATGCTCCAGGAGGGATGCACCAGGTTAGATGCTCCAGGAGGGATGCCCCAGAAGGGAGGGAAAGAAGGGGGAGAGCCCAGGCTCCTGCTGAGGAGAGAGGTTGGATACACAGAGCAGAGCCCCACTCCCACCCTCCCAAGCTTTAGAAGCACGACAGCCACTGAAGAAAAGCAGCCAAGCTGAGATCTTCATCGTCCTCAACCCCCAAACTTCACCTTCCCTGCCAGCTGTTATAATTAAAACCAAATTACCAGCCTGCTGTGATATTTCAGCATCCTTAACTCACAGGTTACTGCAGGCAACTTCCTCACCCAACCAAGCAGCTGAGGAGAACGTGAGCTTCTCAAAACCATCACAATGGTCCAGTTCCTCCAGTCCAATCCCTTTCCCCACTCCTACACACTGAATCTCCTTGCTGCTCAGCATCGATCCCTCCCTTCATCAGGAGCAGCTCAGTCCCACCAGTTTGAGCATCTCCAAACTAATATTTACAATTCTCTAATAACCAGAGCCAAGGCTATCCAGGAAAAAAACACAACAACAACCCTCCCTTTTCCCAAAGGATATGTTAGGGCTTGGATTAAATTGGCTCACTTGAAGCAAAGGGAAAAATAGAGGGGAGAGGAGGGGGGGGGGGAAGCAGAGAGGAAAGAAAACAAAGGGTGCTTTAAAAGAGAGGAGTTTATTTTTAATTGTCTTTTAACTGCAGACATTAACATAAAGGACAGGGCTCTGGGGCTATGTCTTTTTTTTTTTTGTGTGGTGGTGGTGGTGGTGGTGTGACCATAAATGATTCTCTTAATGTAGTTTTTGATATAGAGCCCAAATTAGCTCTAATAAAAAGGGATAATAAAGGCAGCTCTTGGAGAGAGGGGAGGGGGGGGGGGTGGAGGGGAAAAAAAAAAATTAAATAAGAAAAATCAACTCTTCTTAGCTGTCAAGGCTGAGCCATTATCAAGAGGAAGCAGCTCTCTCATTTCAATTAACCTTGTTTGCACCCCACTACGTCCACACAAATAACAATAACATTAATTCAAGGCGCTGGTGCGCTGCGTCCGTATTAGACAGCTTTGGCTCCCTACAAGCAGCAGAGCCAGCAGCTAATGAACCTGAAACTCAACGTGAATTGCTCACAACAGAGTTTTGAAGCTCTATTAGGGAGAAAAAATGCTGATTCTTTTTGAGTTCCTCAAGGGGAAAAGCTGTTGGTACAGCAGCAGGCGGTTGCCTGAAGTCAAAGCCTCTCGCTAACCTTCGTGCAGCTTCTGGAGTGGTTTTGTTCAAGCCTTGGGTGGTTCTGTCCCATCATGTGGGTTTGATGGATGCTCCTCAGCCAAGGGATTGATCAGAGAGGGGGTGGGTGCCCCATCGCTGGAGGTGTTCAAGGACAGGTTGGATGGGGTAACCTTGTGTAGCTCCAGGTCTGGAGGTTGGTGGCCCTGCCTGTGGCAGGGGGGATGGAGCTGTGTGATCCTTGGGGTCCCTTCCAACCCAGACCAGTCTGGGATTCTATGATGGGGTCCTGGGCAAGCTTGTGTAGCTCCAGGCCTGGAGGTTGGTGGCCCTGCCTGTGGCAGGGGGGTTGAAGCTCTGTGATCCTTGGGGTCCCTTCCAACCCAGACCAGTCTGGGATTCTATGATGGGGTCCTGGGCAACCTTGTGTAGCTCCAGGCCTGGAGGTTGGTGTCCCTGCCTGTGGCAGGGGGGATGGAGCTGTGTGATCCTTGGGGTCCCTTCCAACCCAGACCAGTCTGGGATTCTATGATGGGGTCCTGGGCAACCCTGTGTAGCTCCAGGCTTGGAGGTTGGTGGCCCTGCCTGTGTCAGGGGGGATGGAGCTGTGTGATCCTTGGGGTCCCTTCCAACCCAGACCAGTCTGGGATTCTATGATAACCTAATTTTTTAAAGAAAATGAATCCTCAATGCCCCTTTTCATCCAATTTCACCAGTAGGGGGAAGTTCTTTGCAGAGAGAGTGGGGAGGGGCTGGAACAGGCTGCCCAGAGAGGGGGTGGATGCCCCATCCCTGGAGGTGTTGAAGGCCAGGTTGGCTGGGGCCCTGGGCAACCTTGTGTAGCTCCAGGCCTGGAGGTTGGTGTCCCTGCCTGTGTCAGGGGGGTTGGAGCTCTCTGATCCTTGGGGTCCCTTCCAACCCAGACCAGTCTGGGATTCTATGATTCTATGACTGTCCTGCATCCCATCTGGACACCTACCTGTGCAACCTGTCCTAGGGACCCTGCTTTGGCAGGGGGGTTGGACCTGATGATCTCTCAAGGTCCCTTCCAACCCCTATGATTCTGTGATCCCCTGTGGGGTAAAATTCCCCAGGCACCAGCTTTCCCTCTCCTCCAAGCTCCTTTTTCCACTGCCACAAGGGTAGTTTGGTTTTAGAAAGCAGCTGCAAAGCCTCCTGCCCATCTGGAGCAGCCCTCAGCCCCAAAGAGTGTCTTCTCCTTGGAGCAAAGGTTTTGCTGCTTAGGCTAGAGAAAAGCTCCTTGCTGCTCCAGCAGCTGAGCCTGAAGACAGAGGGATTCTCCTCATTTTTCAGTGGGGAAACTGAGGCACGGGATCCCCCCAAGGTTAAGCATGAGTGTTGTCTTCAAACCAATAGTTAAGCCTACCTGAAAATTCTCTGCTAAAGGAGGTTGTGGGGTTCTCCCCCTTCCCACAGCTCCAAAATCCAATCAAGAGTCAACTAACCAGCACAATTAACAACCCCCACTCCACAGCCAACACAGCATCATCCCTAACCACTAAAACCCCACCTCAAACAGCTGAAAACAAGTCATCATTGCACCCCCCACCCCCCCAATCCATCATCTGAGGAACAGGTGGGACCTGCTCCAAAAAAAACCCCCCCATGAGCTGGGGAAACAAATGCTGCTTCCCTCTGCTGAGCGACTTCACCTGGCTTTCTCCACCGCTGATAAATGAGGCTAACGCCACCTTTGCTGGTAATCACCCAGGTTAACAGGGAGCTACAGGGCTTTGAAAAGCAAAGTCTCCTCTTCTCTTTGGGTAGCAGCATCCCCACAGCTATAAATCACCCTGCAAGCAGGCTTGAAACTCCTCACAGGAGGTTGTTTCTCTTCCAACCCACGTTGACGACAAGGTGGTGAGCGGAGAACCTCTGACCCATCCCTCAGGGTGGCTAATCTAGGGAACAAGAATCCTCCTTCCCCTATGTGGCCAGCAAGACAGGCTCTGAAAGCAGTTGTTTCTCAGGCATGGAAAGAGAGCTGGCTCCTGCCTGCTTCTTTTGTGGGTTTGTTAATTTAATGACTCATCTTGGCTTTAGAGGAGCTGTGAACTGCTAAAGGAAGATGGAGCGATGGGCAGAAGCCACCTGTGCCCCATGGGATCCCATCCCAGAGGGGTTCTGTCCCCAAAATGCCACAGCTATCCTGCAAGAGACTTTAGCATGGCCCCACTCTTTTTAAATTCAGCTTTTTAGCCATTATTCTATTCCCAGTTCCTAACTGGTGAGGTGCTGCTAATGGGGAAAGATTTGAGTGTTCCATGTCATGCTGCAACCATCATTCCCCAGCTCTCCACCCAGAGCACACAAGCCAAAGGTTTGAGCTCCTCCTTCAGACACCAGTGTTTCTAGAGGGGAAACTGAGGCAAATGTAACATGTTGATGAATATTCCCAGGTACAGAGAACACTTGGCACAAACCCATCCACATCCAGCTGCTGATGGACGTGGCTGCAGCCAAACTGCTGACTACAAGGGCAAATCAGCCATCTCCAATTAGCAAATCTCAGCCAAGTTTTAGCCCTGAGACCAAAACTAAGCTCCAGCAGCTGCTGAAATACCATTTAACTCACTGGGAGAGATGGGAGGTGGGTTCCATGATGCTGAGAGAGCATGGGATAGATGAGTGGACAGGGAGGTGGGTTGAGAATTGGCTGTGGGATCGAGCTCAGAGAGTGGTGAGCAGTGGAGCAGAGTCTGACTGGAGGCCTGTGACCAGTGGTGTTCCCCAGGGCTCTGTGCTGGGTCCAGTCCTGTTTAATATCTTCACTGAGACCTTGGTGAGGGAACAGCATCCACCCTCAGCAAGGACCTGATGATCCAAAGCTGGGAGGAGTGGCTGATGCACAGGACACTGAGCTGCCATCCAGAGAGACCTGGCCAGGCTGGAGAGCTGGGCAGGGAGAAACCAGATGGGGTTCAACAAAAGCAAGGGGAGAGTCTGGCACCTGGGAAGGAAGAACTGCTGGAATCAGGACAGGCTGGGGGTGACCTGCTGGAGAGGAGCTCTGTGGAGAAGGACCTGGGGGTGCTGCTGGGTGACAGGGTGGCCATGAGCCAGCAGTGTGCCCTGGGGGCTGAGAGAGCCCATGGCATCCTGGGGGGCATCAGGAGGAGTGTGGGCAGCAGGTCCCAGGAGGGGATCCTCCCCCTCTGCTCTGCCCTGCTCAGGCCCCAGCTGGAGTGTTGTGTCCAGTGCTGGGCTCCCTGGGATAGAAAAGACAGGGATCTCCTGGAAAGAGTCCAGAGGAGGCTCTGGAGATGCTGAAGGGCCTGGAGCATCTCCCCTGGGAGGAAAGGCTGAGGGACCTGGGGCTGTTCAGCCTGGAGAGAAGCAGCCTGAGAGGGGATCTGATCAATGGAGATCAAGAGCTGAAGGGTGGGACCCAGGGGGACATGGGCAGCCTCTTCTCAGTGTCTGTGGGGACAGGACAAGGGGTGATGGGCTCAAGTTGGAGCACAGGGAGTTCCCCCCCAATGTGGGGAAGAACCTCTTCCCAGTGAGGGTGAGGGAGCCCTGGGCCAGGCTGCCCAGGGGGGTGTGGAGTCTCCTTCTCTGGAGAGATTCCAGCCCCATCTGGATGCCTCCCTGTGTGCCCTGTCCTAGGGACCCTGCTTTGGCAGGGGGATTGGACCTGATGATCTCTGGAGGTCCCTTCCAACCCCTGTGATTCTCTGATTCTATGCAGTTAGCACTTAAACATCATTTCTTTGGGTGACAAGAAGCCACCAGCCCCACATCCACCTGAAACCTACGGTCATTATAAGGATTCTGAACACACTAACAACCAATCCCTTTGCAAAGCTCTTCTATCTGAAGTCTATCTGAAGTCTAACTATATGCTAGAGGAAGAAATAAAAACCTCAGCAAAAAGCCACAGTAGCAATCCCTCTGCCTTCCATCAATCCTCATCCTCGTTCCTCTTCTGACAAGCCACGAGTCGGGGAGTACAGCTGGCCCCAGTCTCTCCTCTCTATTTTATATACTGGTGATGAAGTGACTCTGAAGAGAGATACATGGAACAAACATCTGGTGCTGTGAGCCTCCCTCATGGAGCCTCTGCTGGCCACCGAGGTAACTCATGAGCTCCCCACTGACAGGGAACGTGCCTTAGGCTGGAGCAGCTCCCCTCTGGAGAGAGGCTGAGGGAGCTGGGCTGGGTCAGCCTGGAGAAGAGAAGGCTGTGGGGGGACCTCATTGCAGCCTGCCAGTCCCTGAAGGGAGCAGAGGAACAGGAGGGGAATCAGCTTGTTCAAAGGGCAGAGCCTGGCAGGACAAGGGGGCTGGAGTGAAGCTGGAGGAGGGAAGGGTTAGAGGAGATCTGAGGGGGAAGTTGCAGAGAGAGTGGTGAGGGGCTGGAACAGGCTGCCCAGAGAGGGGGTGGATGCCCCGTGCCTGGAGATGTTGAAGGCCAGGTTGGCTGGGGCCCTGGGCATCCTTGTGTAGTTGCAGGGCTGGAGGTTGGTGTCCCTGCCTGTGTCAGGGGGGTTCTGTGTGATCCTCGGGGTCCCCTCCAACCCAAACCAGTCTGGGATTCTATGATTCTATGATCTCTTGAGGTCCCCTCTAACTGCAATAATGCTGTGAGGAAGAGCAGGGGTTTTCCATGGCTCATCCCTAGCACATTTCATTACCAGTGGCACAGCATGGAGGACACTATGATTCTATGACTGTCCTACATCTCATCTGGACACCTACCTGTGCAACCTGTCCTAAGGAACCTGCAAGGGGTTGGAACTCTCTGATCCTTGGGTTCCCTTCCAACCCATGCCATTCTATGATTAGGCAAAGGGAAGGGGAGAGAAGAAAACTGTATGGCCAAAGGCAAATGCTGTTGGAAAAGGTCTTGTTCCAGGGACAACTCTGCCAGGGAAGAACTTTTCCCTCCCAGCTGAGCTGACCCTGCCCTGGGGCAGCTTGAGCCCATTGCCCCTTGTCCCAGCTCCTGGCCCCTGGCTGAAGAGACCAGCGCCCACTTCTCTGCACCCTCCTGGCAGGGCAGGGGAGGTGGGCAGAAGGTCTCCCCTCAGCCTCCTCCAGCCTCAACACCCCCAGCTCCCTCAGCTGCTCCTCAGAGGATTTGCCCTCCAGCCCCTTCCCCAGCCTGGTTGCCCTTCTCTGCACTCGCTCCAGCATCTCCATGTCCTTCTGATGCTGAGGAGCCCAGAACTGGACCCAGCACTCCAGCTGCAGCCTCACCAGTGCCGATTCTCCAAATCCATCCCACCAAGCTGATATCTTGGAAGCACACCCCAGCTCAGTGAAGGACCCACTTAACCTTCAGCACTGAATTCACCTCAGCTTCAACGCTTGAGGTCTCCAAAGCTACGTCTGACCAGAGATCCCAACCACTGAATGGAGGTTATTGTGCTAAATTTTCAACTGATAATCACTAAGAGGAAAACCTAATTATTTTTTTGCTCCTCACTCTGTAATAAAACCACCAAACCCCAAAACCATCAAGAAGGTTGAAAACAATGATGGACTCAAAAGCTGTTCTGCCAGCTGGTTTCACTGCCATGGCTCTTTAGAAAGGTTAATTTATACCTCCAAGCTCCTCCATGGTAGAACATCCTCCTCTCCTGACCCCAGCACAGGGTGATTTAGAGGGAAGGGTTATCCTACAGAGGTAGCTAAGGATTAGACACACACAGAAACACAACTTCCATGCTCTTTCTCTCTGATCCCTGGAGTTTAAGCCCTCCTTAGCCCACCAGACGCTACCCAATGCAGTCCCAGGTGCTCTGGTTTCCAAGTTATTGCTTAATGCATTCATCCAGGAGCTGGACTTGATGGTTCTGGGCTCCCTGGGATAGAAAAGACAGGGATCTCCTGGAGAGAGTCCAGAGGAGGCTCTGGAGATGAGGAAGGGCCTGGAGCATCTCCCCTGGGAGGAAAGGCTGAGGGAGCTGGGGCTCTTCAGCCTGGAGAGGAGAAGCCTGAGAGGGGATCTGATCAATGGTTATCAATAGCTGAAGGGTGGGACACAGGGGGACATGGGCAGCCTCTTCTCAGTGTCTGTGGGGACAGGACAAGGGGTGATGGCCTCAAGTTGGAGCACAGGGAGTTCCACACCAACGTGGGGAAGAACTTCTTCCCAGTGAGGGTGAGGGAGCCCTGGGCCAGGCTGCCCAGGGGGGTGTGGAGTCTCCTTCTCTGGAGAGATTCCAGCCCCATCTGGATGCCTCCCTGTGTGCCCTGTCCTAGGGACCCTGCTTTGGCAGGGGGGTTGGACCCGATGATCTCTAGAGGTCCCTTCCAACCCCTGTGAGTCTGTGATTCTGTGAAGATGTTCCTGCTCATCACAGGGGTTTGGACTAGATGACCTTTGAAGGTCCCTTCCAACCCAAACCAAGCAACAATCCTACTCCCTTCCAGCTCAGGAGATTCTATGATTCTGTGATCTACCAATTCACCTCACGGATCAAAGAGGGACCCTCTGCTCTCACAGCTCCATCTTGAGCTCTAACAGCTCAGCAAACAAGCTAGAAACAACCTGCTGGAAGCACTCCTCACTGAGGTAGACTTCCCTACAACCACCAAGGTAGGTCTGCTCGCTCGTGGAGCCGCTCCGCGCTCGCTGGGAAGACGTACAGACCTTGTCCTTGGACACCTTGTGGGAGAAGGAACAGGTCCCATCTGTCTTCTTGCAGGTGCCACGTAGAAACCTGTGGATAATCAGGAGAGGGTTGAGGGCAAGGTAGATCACAAAACACACCATTTCAAACACCAAGCATCAGTCTTGTCCCATGACCACGTTTGCCCCAAGGTCACAAATACAAAGGGCTGGTGCTGAGCTTGGTGATGAAGCCCTTTTCATGCCCTAAGTTGGTACAGGTCCTTCTTGTACTAGAGCAGCTGATGCTTCCTGACAGATTTTTGTCCTTTCAGTGAATTTGGCTGCTCATTAATAGGTACCAGCAAGACCTGTATCATGAGGTTCAGAGATGATGCTCCCAGAAAGAGAAAGGTCCTTCCTAGAGCTCTGACGGCACCAGATGCTGGATGAAGCACCAGGAGGACCTCAAGGTATAAGCAGCCAACAATGAGTAGAAGCAGAGACAGGCACACAACAGAAGCCAACATCCCAAAGCACATGAGGGTGGTTGGACTGAGAATATCTCAGAGGTATGAGCATGTTATTGTGGGAAGAGCACTGGTCCAAACTCCAAGGGTACATGTTCTGAACTGCATAGCTCTGCAGGGAAGTTCTGGAGCACAGAATATGCTCCCAGCTTGATCCATAATATCTGGGCAAATGCAGAGCTGGGCATGGAGAGATTTATTAAAATAGTAATAAAATTCAGGTTGGTTTGAACCAATATAGATGTGAGAACCAGGTGGTTGATGGCAACTAGCTCTGCAGATGATTATGATCACAGCATAGCTCACATGCACCTCCTCAAAACACCCAGATCTGGAAAAGAAAGGCCACCCTAAACCAAAAGTAGACAGGGTTCAAAGCCAGCTTGGATAAGTCTTTGGGTAACCTGGTCTAGTTCAGGGTGTCCCTGCCCATAACAGGGGGGTTAGACAGTCTTGGAGGTCCCTTCCAACCCAAACCACTCTGTGATTCTAAGGTAACAGAAAGCTAGGAACAGGATTGGAGCTAGAAAGCACCAGGGTAAAATATTACATGAGACTGGAAGTATATTAGCATTGTCCTGCAGCACTTTGTAGAAGTGGGTCATGATGGAGACCCAAAAGACCCCAAGGACCTTAAAGCATGATGGAGACCCAAAAGACCTCAAGGACCTCAAGTCAGGCACTGGAATGCACTGCCCAGGGAGGTGGTGGAGTCACCAACCCTGGAGGTGTTCAAGGAAAGACTAGATGTTGTATTGAGGGACATGGTTTAGTGGGAGCTGGTAATAGGTGAATGGTTGGACTGTGGATGATCTTTTAGGTCTTTTCCAACCTTGATAATTCTGTGATTCTGTGATTCTGTGACCTTAAAGCATGATGGAGACCCAAAAGACCTCAAGGACCTTAAAGCATGATGGAGACCCAAAAGACCTCAAGGACCTTAAAGCATGATGGAGACCCAAAAGACCTAAAGGATCTTAAAGCATGATGGAGACCCAAAAGACCTAAAGGATCTTAAAGCATGCAAGGAGCACAGCTGAAATCCAGGCTTGGTCACAAACCTAAAAAGAACCAAGAATTCCAAGTGCAGATTCAGTAGCCAGCATCCCTTGACCTCAGTGTCACCAGAAGTAATCCCAGCCAGATACCTTGGCTACAAGTGCCTTGGTGCTCACAAAGATGTGGGAGAATGGGTGAGAGCAAGTGAAATCAATTAAGAAATAAATAAATCACCTTTCCCTCCTGTAGGGTCTCCCACTGAGCTTTATGCAACCTCCAGATGATTTCTAGCACAGCAGCACTTTAAGGGAGATATTACTCAAGGAGTTCATCAGCAGAGTTGGCTTTTCTACACTTTTTAAAGGACTAATAATATAGTTTAATCAACTGTTGGGCATGTATAATGAGCTGACAACATGAATCACTTCTCCTGTAATAAATTATCAGGTCTCATTGCTGTATGGCATCACAGGCTGAAGAATTTCAACCTGTTGCATGGATCTGAGAGGATCTGAGAAACTCTGCTAGAAGAAACCAGCCAGTGTGTGGTGAGGGCAGGTCCTCAAGTCACTCAGCTCAGACCTGCACCACTAGTCTGGCACCTGGGAAGGAAGAACTGCTGGAATCAGGACAGGCTGGGGGTGACCTGCTGGAGAGGAGCTCTGTGGAGAAGGAGCTGGGGGTCCTGCTGGGTGACAGGGTGGCCATGAGCCAGCAGTGTGCCCTGGGGGCTGAGAGAGCCCATGGCATCCTGGGGGGCATCAGGAGGAGTGTGGGCAGCAGGTCCCAGGAGGGGATCCTCCCCCTCTGCTCTGCCCTGCTCCCACCTGGAGTGTTGTGTCCAGTGCTGGGCTCCCTGGGATAGAAAAGACAGGGATCTCCTGGAGAGAGTCCAGAGGAGGCTCTGGAGATGCTGAAGGGCCTGGAGCATCTCCCCTGGGAGGAAAGGCTGAGGGACCTGGGGCTGTTCAGCCTGGAGAGAAGCAGCCTGAGAGGGGATCTGATCAATGGGGATCAATAGCTGAAGGGTGGGACACAGGGGGACATGGGCAGCCTCTTCTCAGTGTCTGTGGGGACAGGACAAGGGGTGATGGCCTCAAGTTGGAGCACAGGGAGTTCCACACCAACATGGGGAAGAACTTCTTCCCAGTGAGGGTGAGGGAGCCCTGGGCCAGGCTGCCCAGGGGGGTGTGGAGTCTCCTTCTCTGGAGAGATTCCAGCCCCATCTGGATGCCTCCCTGTGTGCCCTGTCCTAGGGACCCTGCTTTGGCAGGGGGGTTGGACCTGATGATCTCTGGAGGCCCCTTCCAACCCCTGTGAGTCTGTGAGTCTATGATTCTATGATCTGCACCAGGTAATTACCCAGGACCCACCAAATCATTTCAATCAGATGTTCTCTTTGCATTGTAGCTTCTAAATTCCACCCATCAAACCCTGATGGCACCTATAACCTGACACCAGTGAGTCAATGACTAAGGACTATTATCTGATTCTATTTAAGAAACCTTGACTTGATCTTATTACTGATCCTTAAAACACTACAGTGATTTGAAAATATTTTTAGATCTTCTGTATGATGATATGAAAAGTTGCTTCCTAGGTGTCAATGTCCTGGTGATGGTATCCACCTCCAAAAGGTGAAAGACATCTTTTTGTGATGCCTACAGAACAATCAGAATAGGTGTCTCTAACTTCAAGGGTGGATGTGAAATGCTTTATTAGCATTTATAGGTGTAATGCTGGATAAATTTAGAGAACAATTATAAGGAGAGATTAAATAGACCATGATTCTCCAGTCTGGGAAGTTGGTACAGAGAGGGAAGGAGTATGTAGCTATAAATCGTGCCTAGAAGTGGATCAGGGAATGATTACCCCATCCTTCTCAACGACCACAAGTGAGGAGGACTAGAATCATAGATTAGTCTGGGTTGGAAGGGACCCCAAGGATCACAGAGCTCCAACCCCCCTGACACAGGCAGGGACACCAACCTCCAGCCCTGCAGCTACACAAGGTTGCCCAGGGCCCCAGCCAACCTGGCCTTCAACACCTCCAGGGATGGGGCACCCACCCCCTCTCTGGGCAGCCCCTTCCAGCCCCTCACCACTCTCTCTGCAAAGAACTTCCCCCTCAGATCTCCTCTAACCCTTCCCTCCTCCAGCTTCACTCCAGCCCCCTTGTCCTGCCAGGCTCTGCCCTTTGAACAAGCTGATTCCCCTCCTGTTCCTCTGCTCCCTTCAGGGACTGGCAGGCTGCAATGAGGTCCCCCCACAGCCTTCTCTTCTCCAGGCTGACCCAGCCCAGCTCCCTCAGCCTCTCTCCATAGGGAAGCTGCTCCAGCCCTCTGAGCATCTTCATGGCTCCTCTGACCCCTCTCCAACAGTTCCCCATCTTTCTTGTACTGGGGCCCCAGCTCTGGATACAAGACTCCAGATGCAGCACCATAGTAAAGCAGCCAGTTGAAGAAGCACTTTTGACACAGTCCATAATTCAGCAACTCACTGCCATAAAAATCATGTGCTAAAGAAAGGACTAAAGAAATTCACAAAAAAAAACAACCCCAAACTGCTGGTTATTACATGATGATGGCTTGGTGGCAACCTCTAGCAGTTGAAAACCTAATCATAGAATCACAGAGTGGTCTGGGTTGGAAGGGACCCCAAGGGTCACAGAGCTCCAACCCCCCTGACACAGGCAGGGACACCAACCTCCAGGCCTGCAGCTACACAAGGTTGCCCAGGGCCCCAGCCAACCTGGCCTTCAACACCTCCAGGGATGGGGCATCCACCACCTCCCAGGGCAAATGTGTGTTTGTGGGTGGGATGTGCCACACAACTTTGCTTACTGCCAGGAGAAAGAGCCCTTCTCTCCATGTCTTGTGTTCTCCTCCTCCAACTCCTGCCAACCCACCAGTGCTGGGTAGGTTCCAGTCCTGACTCATGGTCTTACATCTCCATTACTGGGTTGTTTCCCTGAGGAATATCCCCACGAGCAAACACCAGAGCCCAATCTAGTGCCATGGTCCAAAGCATGCTGCTATCTGCTCCATACCTAGTGCAGACTGCCACCTTCTCTGGGTCATGGATGTAGGGGCAGGTGTCTCCACGGTTACACTTGCCGAAGCGGTTGTAGTACATACAGTATTCCTTCTTCTTCTTCTTCTGCTTGGCTTGACGGATGATGGCCAAGCTCCTCTGCACAGCACGGCTAAAATGGAGGAAGACAGAGAAGGTCAGGGAAACACCTCCAACTCCAACTCAACAACGACAGGTCAACAGCATCTGAAACCACAGAGGAGCCCAAGTCTGACTCTGATGAGAGAGAGACAGTAAAGCAATTCATGCCAGGTCCTAAGCTCTCCCATCTTTGGGCTTTTGGCCAACTTTGTGTTTTTAAGAGTTTGCAAGATGAGGCCAACCTCCCTAGAAACACCTCAGTTTGGTACAGGATGAAACCCATGGAAGCAGGAACGGGCTGTGGCTCACTTCCTGGGAAGGACCTCTGCAGAAGGCAAGACTCCTGGGGAACAACAAAGGATCCAGGAGTCACCTAGGTGCCCTTGTAGTACTGACACTAACCATGTCCTGGGATGTACAAGCAGGAATAGAGGTGGGAAGATGAAGGAAGGGGATCTATCCACTCTATTTGGCACTTGTGAGACCACAGTTAGGCACTGGGTCCAGTTTGGGGCTCCCAGTACAACACAGTGATGGATGGAAGTGCATTCAGTGGAGGCCACCAAGATGGTTGGGGCAGGAGCACAGGACATCTGAGCAGAGGCCATGGCCTGATTTGCTCAGCAAGGAGAAGGCCAAAGGAGATCTTATTGTCCTCTGTGACTTCTCTAGGGTGGTGTAGAGAAGGTGGAACCAGATCTTCTCAGAGAGATACGTTGGGAGGACAAGAGGCCCTTGGGACATGAGGAATAACAGAGTTCTGCAGGGATCTCCATGACCTTCTCCTGTGATTTTATGAGCATGGAGAAAGCTTCTGACAGTTTTGGGGAGCACAGTGAGGCAGAAAACATCCTCTCCCATTCTGGGCTCATGCAGCAAATGCTGAACAGCTTTAAGGGCACTTCAACACATCCCTCCCAGCTGGCCTGCTGCACTCCCCAGGGCTATTCAAGGGCTTCAAGTGGGCACCTGCTTATGGACCTCAATGAATGAGGACCTACGTGATGGCCACAGGAACAGAGGGTAACACCAAATATCAGAAGAACTTGATATTAACTGCCTGTTACCACTACAAGTTACTTCAGGATATCAAAAGTTGCTTAGCACACATCTTCCAGAAGCTTCCAGCTGAGGAGATCATTACCCAGGAGCTATAGAGATGTATGGGGCCAGGAGAAAGCAGGGAAGTGTTGAGATGTTGGTGAATGCAACACCACACAGGAGACATTTGATCTCTCCAAGCAGATAATTAGAAGGTACAGCATGGTCAACTCAAGTTTGCAGAGGGGACAAGTGCTCTGGATGGGGGCAAAGCAAGACACTAGCCTTAGGTTCTCTGGGTAGCTGCATGGATTGCTTCCTTAGAGACTAAGGCTAAATATTTATATATAAAATTAATTTAATATATGTATAATATATAAATATTACACATTATTTATGTAGTTCCCCAGTCTTGGTCCTTCTGGTGTGGCAACAAAAGGTCCAAGGCTCTCAGTAGCATTACCCATGATAACTACACACCCAAGGGAACTATTTTTGGGGGAGAAACCCACATTTTCCCCTCTGTAATTATTGATTGTGGGCAGCTCTCAAGTTAAAATGCAATAAGGAAAGGAGAACTTCAGACAGCCAAAACTCTGAAGCCATCACTTCTTTCCTCACCAATGGTTTGGGGGGGGGACACACACACCAAGTTCCACCACAAATTGCTTCTTGGTACTTGAGGTGCTTCCAAGGCTAACTCAAGGCAAGCCATGATACAGATAATAAGAACTTTAAAAAATAATGAATAATAGTTCTTCACTAAAATGATAATACCCAAAAAAAGTTCTCCTATAGTCAACATCTCAAGTACTTGTGATACCTGGCCAGGCCACCACCATGTTGAGCTACACAGAAAACCTAGTTAGACTCTAGCACCAATTAATGCAGCTGGTAGATTCAAAATGAGATGGTATTTGTGGTAGGGCATGTTAAAATGGAGCTAGAATCTGGCTTTATGTCTGCACACAGACATCTGGAACCAACATGCTTTGGGAATGAATTCTGGGAATCAATTTTAGGCTGCTACAATTAAGAGGGACTCATCTGCAAACGCTCCTACTTAAGGACATGGTGATATGTAACACATCTGGGGGCTTGTTCAGCCTGGAGAAGAGAAGGCTGTTGGGGGGACCTCATTGCAGCCTGCCAGTCCCTGAAGGGAGCAGAGGAACAGGAGGGGAATCAGCTTGTTCAAAGGGCAGAGCCTGGCAGGACAAGGGGGCTGGAGTGAAGCTGGAGGAGGGAAGGGTTAGAGGAGATCTGAGGGGGAAGTTCTTTGCAGAGAGAGTGGGGAGGGGCTGGAACGGGCTGCCCAGAGAGGGGGTGGGTGCCCCATCCCTGGAGGTGTTGAAGGCCAGGTTGGCTGGTGCCCTGGGCAACCTTGTGTAGCTCCAGGCCTGGAGGTTGGTGTCCCTGCCTGTGTCAGGGGGGTTGGAGCTCTCTGATCCTTGGGGTCCAACCCAGGCCATTCCATGACTGTAGCACACTCAAAAAACAAAACCAGCAAGGAAAAAAGCCAACATGCTCTCAGTCTCCCATACATGGTGCTTTCCATGAGGCACGTTCCCAATTCATGTGTGGGACAGCACAATGGAAAGCTTGAGGTTTACTGGGTTACATCAGGATAGGGGAAAAGCCCCCAAAATATCCCTTGAGCACAATATATTTGATTTCAAAAGGGACTTTCCAAGCAGGATTGGGTGTCCTTTGCTTAAAGAAAGGTGTTGCTATCCATTACCAACATCTCAAACCCTTTCCAAGTAGGAATCACAGCTTTCTGCTGAGCTGAAAACCACCTCACAGCAGAAGACAGGAGAAAAGCAGCAGCCAGAGCTTCAGCAAAGAAAACAGGCAGTTATATAGCTGTGTCTCAAGCTTCTGACACCCTCCCAGGAATAAATCATACACAGCATCAGGAGGGAGCACGCTGTTCTTCCCCCCTCACCATGAGTACAGACCTGGCAATGTATCGGCTCGTGGCTGATCTGTTCAGGCAGCTGGATGGAGAAGAGCCAGGACTGGGAGTAGAATGCAACCTCACTGTTGGAAACAGAGAAGAAAAAAAAAACCAAACACATCATGTTTTGCTTGAAATTGAAATGTTTTGCAGGAATTCACACTGCTCCTGGTACCTTAGGTCCATATAAATGATCAGAGGGTTGGAAAACCTTCTCCTGTGGGGAAAGGCTTGAAAGAGTTGGGGTTGTTCAGAAGAGAAGGCTCCAGGGAGATGTTCAAGCAGCATTTCAACACTTAATGAGGCTTGTGAGAAAGATGGGGATAGAGTTTTTAGGAGAGCCTGTAGTGATAGGACAAGGTTTCAAAGAGGAGAGATTCAGAGTAGATGTAACGAAGAGATTTGTTATGCTGAGGGTGGTGAGACACCAGCACAGGTTACCCAGAGAGGTGGTAGATGCCCCATCCCTGCAAACGTTAAAGGTCAGGTTGGACAGCACTCTGAGCAACCTGATCTGGTTGAAGATATTCCAGCCCTGTCTGAACACAGACCTGTGTGACCTGTCCTAGGGACCCTGCTTCAGAAGGGAGGTTGGACCTGATGAGCTCTGGAGGTCCCTTCCAACCCCTGTGATTCTGTGATTCTGTGAAGATGTTCCTGCTCATCACAGGGGTTTTGAGTAGATGACCTTTGAAGGTCCCTTCCAACCCAAACCATGCAACAATCCTATTCCTTAACCCAAAACAAGCAACTCCCTGATGGGTCAGGATGGTTTTTAATGGACCTCCATGTTGGCAGCACCTCTGGAGCAGCCATGGCAAAAGGGTTCCTTGCCAACTTCAAACTCAGCAAGGATCACAGAATCATAGAATGGCATGGGTTGGAAGGGACCCCAAGGATCACAGAGCTCCAACCCCCCTGACACAGGCAGGGACACCAACCTCCAGGCCTGGAGCTACACAACGTTGCCCAGGGCCCCAGCCAACCTGGCCTTCAACACCTCCAGGGATGGGGCACACACCCCCTCTCTGGGCAGCCCCTTCCAGCCCCTCACCACTCTCTCTGCAAAGAACTTCCCCCTCAGATCTCCTCTAACCCTTCCCTCCTCCAGCTTCACTCCAGCCCCCTTGTCCTGCCAGGCTCTGCCCTTTGAACAAGCTGATTCCCCTCCTGTTCCTCTGCTCCCTTCAGGGACTGGCAGGCTGCAATGAGGTCCCCCCCACAGCCTTCTCTTCTCCAGGCTGAACCAGACCAGCTCCCTCAGCCTCTCTCCATAGGGGAGCTGCTCCAGCCCTCTGAGCATCTCCATGGCTCCTCTGACCCCTCTCCAACAGTTCCCCATCTTTCTTGTGTTGGGGAGCTCTGGACACAGGACTTCAGCTGGGGCCGCCTGAGGGCAAAGGGATCCTTCCCCTTGGCACCCAAACACACCACAAAACCCCTCTGGGTAACTTCTGAGTCCAGCAGATTCCCACTCTTGCCTTGGCTGCTTCCTGCAGCCGGCCAGGGAAGCCCAGCTCCTGCCTCGGTTACGTACCCCACACATAATTAAATTATCCTTGATTGCTTTAGGAAAGAATGAATTGAAAACAAAGGCTGTATCTCAGCTTTCCAGGTGGTATGAGAGCAGCTCAGTCACTCACCTGCCAGCCCAGGCGTGTTGGGGAGTGAGCGAGTGGAATTTGATAGCGCGGCGTGGCGCTGTCCCCGCGCTCGAGCTGTCACTCGGGCTGCCGGCGTCGGCGAAGCCCCATCTGTTCCCTCTCTCATAGATAGAGAAATAAAGCACTGGTGCAGGAGTGATGGTGGGGTGGGTATCACATACCTGTCCATCAGAAGCACTGAGCAAGCTCGGTGTAACTCGCCAGCAAGAGCGGTGGAGCTTGCTGCAAGCTCACTCAAGGATCAATCACAGGATCAGAGGGGTTGGAGGGGAGCTCCAGAGATCATCAGGTCCAACCCCCCCTGCCAAAGCAGGGTCCCTAGGACAGGGCACACAGGGAGGCATCCAGATGGGGCTGGAATCTCTCCAGAGAAGGAGACTCCACACCCCCCTGGGCAGCCTGGCCCAGGGCTCCCTCACCCTCACGGGGAAGAAGTTCTTCCCCATGTTGGTGTGGAACTCCCTGTGCTCCAACTTGAGGCAATCACCCCTTGTCCTGTCCCCACAGACACTGAGAAGAGGCTGCCCATGTCCCCCTGTGTCCCACCCTTCAGATCTTGATCCCCATGGATCAGATCCCCTCTCAGGCTGCTTCTCTCCAGGCTGAACAGCCCCAGCTCCCTCAGCCTTTCCTCCCAGGGGAGATGCTCCAGGCCCTTCAGCATCTCCAGAGCCTCCTCTGGACTCTCTCCAAGAGATCCCTGTCTTTTCTATCCCAGGGAGCCCAGCACTGGACACAACACTCCAGCTGGGGCCTGAGCAGGGCAGAGCAGAGGGGGAGGATCCCCTCCTGTGACCTGCTGCCCACACTCCTCCTTATGCTCCCCAGGATGCCATGGGCATCTCTGTAGCCTCCTCTGAAGAGGACACAGAACTCCTTGAAAGAGCCCAGCACAGGGCCAACAAGGTGATGGAGGGAATGGAACCCCTTCCTTATGAGGAGAGGCTGAGGGAACTGGTCCTCTTTAGCTTAGAGAGCAGGAGCCTGAGGAGTGACCTAGTAATGTTTATAAATATGTAAAGGGTGAGAGTCAGGAGGATGGAGCCAGGCTCTTCTCAGGGATGGCAGTGACAGGACAAGGGGCAATGGGTGCAAGCTGGAGCAAAGGAAGTTCCATGTGAATATAAGGAGGAGCTTTCCCCCTGTGAGGGTGACAGAGCCCTGGGCCAGGCTGCCCAGAGAGGTTGTGGAGTCTCCTTCTCCAGAGACACTCAAACCCCACCTGGATGTGTTCCTGTGTGATTTAGTCTGCTTGATCCTGCTCTGGCAGGGGGGTTGGACTAGATAATCTTTTGAGGTCCCATCCAACCCTTAATACTCTGTGATTCTGTGAGTCAGGGCGCTGCAAAGATGCTGCAGAGCATCTCCTAGCGAGGACACGGGTTAAGAGGCCACCACACTCAAGCAAAGTTGACCTCCCAGTTGATGCAGGGAGAAAGACCCAAATTAAAATCCAACCATTAGGGGTAAAGCTAGAGAGCATCCTTCAGCCTTCTGCAATTATGTTTAATGCTCCTTAAAGCAAGCTCAGCAGGATGGGCTATACAAGGAGCTGGTTCCCCAGGGGCAGCAGACAATCTCTCTAAATAAATAATACCCATGTATAAAAGCAGATGCTTGGGGACAAGTGTGCTCCTGTGGTCATGTGCCATCCTTTGAGTTAAGTCAGCCTGACAACTCATTTTGACCAGAGAGGAGGAATCACTAAAGAAATAGAGAGATAAGTGAATAAATAAACAGAGCAACAGCCTCACACCTTTGGGTTTTAATTTAGATACAGCAAAAATGCATCCGTGGCTTAATGTCTGGGGAGGGAGTGATGGTGTTTGTCCAGCTTTTATCTTCTGGGAAGAAGTTGTGCTGTTATATGTGGGCAGGTAATGCTTATCTCCCATCATGGACACTTGATGTGAATTAATTCACAGGCTGGAAGCAGTTTAACCTGGTTGTATCCACACCAAAATCCCAGTGAGATGCATCTGACTGGGTCTGGGAAAGCATCAGAGTGGCAGCTGGCAAAAAGACCCCCTTCATCCACACTTTCCCACCACCTAATTGCTGAGACCAGTGGGATGAAGTTTAACAAGGCCAAGTGTACAGTGTTGCACAAGAGACATAACAACCCCATGCAGAGCTCCAGGCTGGGGGGAGACTGGCTGGAGAGCTGTCAGGCAGAGAAGGACCTGGGGGTGTTGGGTGACTGCAGGCTGACCAGGAGCCAGCAGTGTGCCCAGGGGGCCAGGAAGGCCAAGGGCATCCTGGCTTGTGTCACACACAGGGTGGCCAGTAGGTGTGGGGAGGGGATTGTGCCCCTGGGCTGGGCACTGGTGAGGCTGCAGCTGGAGTGCTGGGTCCAGTTGTGGGCTCCTCAGCATCAGAAGGACATGGAGGTGCTGGAGCGAGTGCAGAGAAGGGCAACCAGGCTGGAGAAGGGGCTGGAGGGCAAATCCTCTGAGGAGCAGCTGAGGGAGCTGGGGGTGTTGAGGCTGGAGAAGAGGAGGCTGAGGGGAGACCTTATCACTGCCTACAGTGACCTCACAAGAGGGTGCAGAGAGGTGGGCGCTGGTCTCTTCAGCCAGGGGCCAGGAGCTGGGACAAGGGGCAATGGGCTCAAGCTGCCCCAGGGCAGGGTCAGCTCAGCTGGGAGGGAAAAGTTCTTCTCTGGCAGAGTTGTGGGGCTGTGGAACAGGGGCCTGGAACAGGGTCAGGGCCTGAAACAGGCCTAGGAGAGGGGGCTAGAACAGGGTCAGGGCCTGGAATGGGCCTGGAGTAGGGTTAGGGCCTGGGATGGGCCTGGAATAGGGGCCTAGAACAGGCTCAGGGCCTGAGACAGGGTCAGGGCCTGGCACAGGCTGCCCAGGGAGGGGGCTGAGTCCCCACCCCTGGGTGTGTTTAACAGACAGGGAGATGAGGTGCTCAGGGATCTGTTTTAGTACAGGACAGGAATGGTTGGACTCGATGATCTTCAAGGTCTTTTCCAACCTTGTGATCCTGTGATTCTGCCATTACTCATCCCCAGTACAAATCCACTCCCAACTATTAGAAAACCACCTAAATATTTACCCAGGAGGAGAGAACCCACCAGCTGCATAACGCTGCTGGTGAAGAAGCTCTGTGCTTACACATTTCACCATCCATTGAGATTTACAGAGGAAACTTCTGTGTTATAGAACCTTTTGCATCATGGAAAATAAAGTTTAAATACAAGGAAGGCTCTGCAAGCATCAAATGAAGAGATGCAGGAGAAAGGGTTTGATGTTTGAGACCTTTAAGCAGCTCCAATTTTGATTTTGGGGTGGTTACCTACTTGGGATGCCCAGCAAGAGCCACTACCAAGAGATCTGCATTAATAAATAGACAGAATCTGCTATTTTGCAAGGGTGGATATCTGTGTTATTAAAGTAATCCACCAGGGTGTGAAATCAGGGCTGAGGAAAAGACACCAGGGAAGTGGAGGAGGGTTAAATATAAAGATTTGCAGCCCAAATTTGCTGTGGTTTGGATAAAATTAAATAAAAAGCCAAAATGATGCCTCCCAGGGCTTGACTCTTGATCTGTGGGAGCGTGGCTGGGTCCAGACATAACAACACTTACGGTTTTCAGGATAAGATGCCAATCTCAAAGCCATCCTGCTCACAACTGGGGAAGAGAATCAAGGTTGGGATGATGTCAGATGAGGAGAGCAACTCCAACACCGTCTTACACTTTCCTCTATATCCCCAAAGTCCCTGAGTGCAGAGATTGAAATGAGCAGCAGGGCGAGTCCCTCCCCTGTGCACGCTCCAAGGCAGCAGGAACAAGAGGAGGAGGGAAAAGAAAAAAAACCCCAAAAAACATGGAAAAAAACCTCCAAAGCTGCTGGGGAGAGCATCAAGAAGTGCACATTAAGGGCTTTTTATCTGATTACACACAGCACGGCGGCATCAGGCGTGATATTTTATCCCCTGCATAAGGGACAGGTGTTTTTCTCTCTCTACTTGGGGTTTTTTTCTTTTCTCTTCCCCCCCCCCCCCCTCCTCTTCTTAATGATTTAGTTGGGTTTGAAGCTCATCATCTGTAAGGAAACCCACAGCCCGTGCAAAAAGGGGGTTGTTACTCTTCATGCATCATCCCAAGCTGCCACCGCCTGCTCGGGCGCTTGGCGGTGTTCTGAGGAGTGATTGTTGTACCTAACCCAGCCCGGAGACTCAGAGCGTCTCTCCAGAGGGAGCTGGAGCTGTCATGTTCATTAAATGCATGATTACAGCTATGATTAATAGCAGGGGCTACAGCCTTAACTCCTTCTTTTTTTTTTTCTCTTTTCTCTCCCTTTTTCCCTGCTCCTCTAAAGGAACCCACAGCTCAGCTGTCCCACCGTCTTTTCCACCGAGGTTTTCTGCCTCCTGCTTAAAATTCCAGCTTTGGATGGAAAAGGGGGAAGAGCCACAGTTTCTCCCTGCTGAAGGCTCCACAATCGAGAGATTTCAAATGAGTTGGGAGGATGCTGCACCCATTCAATGACACCCATATGTTAATGAAACCCTTTCATTTTTATAACCCCCAAAATGTCTCAGCGAGACCCAGACAGGCTGGAGAGCTGGGCAGGGAGAAACCAGGTGGGGTTCAACAAAAGCAAGGGGAGAGTCTGGCACCTGGGAAGGAAGAACTGCTGGAATCAGGACAGGCTGGGGGTGACCTGCTGGAGAGGAGCTCTGTGGAGAAGGACCTGGGGGTCCTGCTGGGTGACAGGGTGGCCATGAGCCAGCAGTGTGCCCTGGGGCTGAGAGAGCCCATGGCATCCTGGGGGGCATCAGGAGGAGTGTGGGCAGCAGGTCCCAGGAGGGGATCCTCCCCCTCTGCTCTGCCCTGCTCAGGCCCCCCCTGGAGTGTTGTATCCAGTGCTGGGCTCCCTGGGATAGAAAAGACAGGGATCTCCTGGAGAGAGTCCAGAGGAGGCTCTGGAGATGCTGAAGGGCCTGGAGCATCTCCCCTGGGAGGAAAGGCTGAGGGAGCTGGGGCTGTTCAGCCTGGAGAGAAGCAGCCTGAGAGGGGATCTGATCAATGGGGATCAATAGCTGAAGGGTGGGACACAGGGGGACATGGGCAGCCTCTTCTCAGTGTCTGTGGGGACAGGACAAGGAGTGATGGCCTCAAGTTGGAGCACAGGGAGTTCCACACCAACATGGGGAAGAACTTTTACCACAGTGAGGGTGAGGGAGCCCTGGGCCAGGCTGCCCAGGGGGGTGTGGAGTCTCCTTCTCTGGAGAGATTCCAGCCCCATCTGGATGCCTCCCTGTGTGCCCTGTCCAAGGGACCCTGCTTTGGCAGGGGGGTTGGGCCTGATGATCTCTGGAGCTCCCTTCCCACCCCTCTGATCCTGTGATTCTGTGATCTCAGGGCTGGTGGGGTCCCTCACATCCAACTTCATCTGCCTCCAGGAACAGGCTGGCAGAGATTGACTTTTGTAACCCAGGAATCACGTTTCTTTTTGGACTTTTTGAATTCCCTGGGTGCCAGCAAGGGATGCAGGATGCTTCACTCAAGTCCCAACACCCCTCTTCAGCTCCCCTTCACCCAAAAGTTTTGTGATGCAACAAACACCCCTTGAAAAGGACACTGGAAATTTTCCTTGGCGTTAAAAATCAGCCGCACGGAGGGAGGGAGCGTGGTTAATTATTACCTGCTTAATTATTTAGGAAGGACTTTATTACTCCTAGGGCACAGCTCGAGGACCAAGACCTCATCATGCAGAAAGGTCTGTTTGTGCATCATTTATTTTTTATCTGGTGAAAAGGCTGTAAAAAACAGAAAGAACCAAGGAGAAGTTGCAGAGTCAGGATGCGCTGGGACCAAAGGATGCACAAGAGGGTAAGAGCATCGTTTGGGTGATGATGGCCAGTGTCCACTCTGCAGGTCACCCTCCTTGGGGACAGAGGAAACAGCCAGGCCCATTGCTCCCCATAGTGATTTCTGGAAATCTTAAACAGGGAAGGAAACAATCAGGGCATTGCCCAAGTGGCCACTTGACAGCAGACAATAATCACAGACTCACAGGGGTTGGAAGGGACCTCCAGAAATCATCAGGTCCAACCCCCCTGCCAAAGCAGGGTCCCTAGGACAGGGCACACAGGGAGGCATCCAGATGGGGCTGGAATCTCTCCAGAGAAGGAGACTCCACACCCCCCTGGGCAGCCTGGCCCAGGGCTCCCTCACCCTCACTGGCAAGAAGTTCTTCCCCATGTTGGTGTGGAACTCCCTGTGCTCCAACTTGAGGCCATCACCCCTTGTCCTGTCCCCACAGACACTGAGAAGAGGCTGCCCATGTCCCCCTGGGTCCCACCCTTCAGCTATTGATCCCTATTGATCAGATCCCCTCTCAGGCTGCTTCTCTCCAGGCTGAACAGCCCCAGCTCCCTCAGCCTTTCCTCCCAGGGGAGATGCTCCAGGCCCTGCAGCATCTCCAGAGCCTCCTCTGGACTCTCTCCAGGAGATCCCTGTCTTTTCTATCCCAGGGAGCCCAGCACTGGACACAACACTCCAGCTGGGGTCTGAGCAGGGCAGAGCAGAGGGGGAGGATCCCCTCCTGGGACCTGCTGCCCACACTCCTCCTGATGGCCCCAGGATGCCATGGGCTCTCTCAGCCCCCAGGGCACACTGCTGGCTCATGGCCACCCTGTCACCCAGCAGCACCCCCAGGTCCTTCTCCACAGAGCTCCTCTCCAGCAGCTCACTCCCAGCCTGTCCTGATTCCAGCAGTTCTTCCTTCCCAGGTGCCAGACTCTCCACTTGCTTGTGTTGAACCTCATTTGGTTCCTCAATAAACTCCACTATCCAACGCTCTGACCCAGGATGACTTGTACCAGGGTCATCCCAGCTTCCCATTGTATTTCCTCATCAAGGGACGGGGTTTTACCATTAGCCCCCACTTCCTTCTACTCAGCTTCTTTCCCCCATGACCTTAGCACCCAGGAAAAGGCTTCCCTGAACCATGCTGGTCCCTTTAATAACCCCTTATAACCCCTCTTTTGCCTGCCACAGCACAGGCAGCCTCCTTCAGGAACAGGCAAGCGATTCATTTTGCACAGGCTCTCTCCTTCCCTTTTATTGCTGAACAAAAAGTTTTGAGGCTGGCACTGGGGGAAATTTATTTCTTTAATTATTATTCATTTAAGTGGGTTCCACTGTTTCAGATGATCAGCACTAGCAGCTGCTGGGGGTAATTTATTTTACTCACTGGACAGCAGAAGCCCTCACTCTCTGTGAGGTAACAGCAAAAGAAAAGGATGAGCTGCTGCTACAGGAGGGGAGATTTTCATGCTCTCCTGCTTGATCTCACCCCAGTTCCTAAGAGGAACATGGATGTCCCTGGGTCAGGTGGTCATGAGTGGTTTATTAATGAAGGAAACCTAATTAGCAAAGCCTGCTTTGGGTTTGATGCTTGTAAGGAGCCTGGATGGTGTGGAGCATCTCTGCAAGAATCTGATCTACACCAGTGTTGGATCCAGAAATGCTCTGCAAGGAGACCAGGTCCCTGCCTGCCAGCACATGCAATCCCAAAATCAAGGGATTGAGCTCCAAAGGGGTAAGAGATTGAATAATCGCAGAGACAAGGGATTGTGATCAAAGGGGCCAAGGGATTGAGCTCAAAAAGGGTGAGAGATTAAATAATCCCCAAAACAGGGGATTGAGATTGAAGAGGCCAAGAGATTGAGCTCCAAAGGGGTAAAAGATTGAATAATCCCAAAGATGAGGGATTGAGATTGAAGGGGCCAAGAGATTGAGCTCAAAAGGGGTAAGAAATTGAGTAATCCCAAACACAAGGGATAGAGATTGAATGGGGCAAGGGATTGAGCTCAAGAGCAGTAACAGATTGAATAAACCCAGAGACAAGGGACTGAGATGGAAGGGGCCAAGGGATTGAGCTCTAAAGGGGTAAGAGATTAAATAATCCCCAAAACAGGGGATTGATATGGAAGGGGCCAAGAGATCGAGCTCAAGAAGGGTAAGAGATTGAATAATCCCAAAAAGGAGGGGTTGAGATTGAAGGGGCCAAGGGATTGAGCTCAAGATGGGTAAGAGGTTGAATAATCCCCAACCACAAGGGATTGGGATGGAAGGGGCCAAGGGATTGAGCTCAAAACACGTATGAGATTGAGTCATCTCAGACACAAGGAATTGAGCTCAAGATGGGTAAGAGATTGAGTAATCCCAAACATGAGGGATTGAGATTGAAGGGGCCAAAGGATTGAGCTCAAAAAGGATAACAGATTGAGTAATCCAAATGATGAGGGATTGTAATTGAAGAGGCCAAGGGATTGAGCTCAAAAGGGGTAAGAGATTAAATATCCCAAACACAAGGGATTGAGATTGAAGTGGCCAAGGGGTTGAGCTCAAGAGGGGTAAGAGATTAAATAATCCCAATGATGAGGGATTGGGATGGAAGGGGCCAAGGGATTGAGTTCAAAAGGGGTAAGAGGTTGAGTTATCCTTAAAAACAAGGGATTGAGATTGAAGAGTCCAAGGGATTGAGCTAAAAAAGGGTAAGAAATTCATCCCAAACATGAGGGATTGAGTTTGAATGGGGCAAGAGATTGAGGTCAAAAGAAATATGAGATGAGTAATCCCAAACATGAGGGACTGAGACTGAGTGGGTCAAGGGATTGAGCTCAAGAGCAGTAAAAGATTGAGTAATGCCAAAAATGAGGGATTGTGATTGAAGGGGCCAAAGGATTGAGCTCAAGAGGGGTGAAAGACTGAATTATCCCAGAGACAAGTCATTGAGATTGAATGGCCCATCTGGATGCCTCCCTGTGTGCCCTGTCCTAGGGACCCTGCTTTGGCAGGGGGGTTGGACCTGATGATCTCTGGAGCTCCCTTCCAACCCCTGTGAGTCTGTGATCCTGTGATAGGGCTCCTCACACCGTGGTTCTCTTCCTCCTCCTTTCACTGAGCATGGAGCTCTCCCACCCCATCTGAACTCATGTTCATGAGCATCAGTCACCCACCTTCAGCGTGACGCAGTGGAGAAGGTGGCATCTTCAGTCTCCCTCACAGTGGAGCAAGATGCTGTCACAGCAGAGTGGGGAAACTGAGGAAGGAGGGGACGTGATGCAGCAGGATGGAGCATGTCTAGATGCAGAGAAAGACCCTCAGCCCTGGAGGGCTGAACTCAAACCTGGTGTTTAGAAGTTATTTGGTCTTCTGTGGTGTGAGCCACACTCACAACTCTATTGGGAAACACATGTTGGCAGCTCAGGGGAGTTTAAAGCTCCTCTTAAACCTCCACTATTGAGAGCTCAGCACTCCTGAGTATCTCCAAGGCTTCTGGATCCTATGGTTGCAGAGAAAAATTGAAAACCACCAATAAGTTAAACCATGCTGTTGGAGGTGCTGGCTGCCATCCATGACCATCCTTCCAGCTGGCCAAGCCCAACCATGCCAGAATGTCCCTAAAGCCACCATCCTTTCATAACACATGGAACCATAGAATCACAGAATCTCCTGTGCTGGAAGGGACCCATAAGGACCATCAAGTCCAACTCCTGGCTCCACAAGAGCCCAGACAACTCAGAGATGGCACTGGGGGCATCATCCAGATGCTTCTTGATCTCAGCCCAGCTCAGGGCTGGGACCCCTTCCCTGGGGAGCCTGTGCCAGTGCCTGACTCCCCTCCCAGTACAGAACCTCTTCCTCACACCCAGCCTAAACCTCCCCTGGGGCAGCTTCACGCTGTTCCCTCAGGTTCTATCCCTGGTCCCCAAAAGAGAAGAGAGAGATCAGCCCCTGCCCCTTCACTCCCCCTCATCAGGAAGCCACAGACCCCATGAGGTCTCCCCTCAGCCTCCTCTTCTCCAGGCTGAACAAACCCAGGGCCTTCAACCTCTCCTTTTAAGCCTTCCCCTCCAGACCCTTCCCCATCCTCGTTGCCCTCCTCTGGACACTCTCCAACAGTTTGGTGTCCCTCTTATCCTGTGGCACCCAAACCTGCACCCAGGACTTGAGGTGAGGCTGCACCAGTGCAGTGCAGAGTGGGACAATCCCCTCCCTGGACCTCTGGCCATGCCATGCTTGATGAACCCCAGGATGCTGTTGACCCTCTTGGCTGCCTGGCTCACAGATAACTTACTGGAGCTCCCACATCCTTCCCAAGATGCAAAACCTCAACCAAGGATGAAGAAGTCATACAGATGAGGATTTACCTACAGAAAGCTGCTTAGATGCTGGCAAAAGACTGCTGGAGCCAGCTCCAGCTCACAATACATCTCACCCAAGCAGTGGAGGCTCGTGCCTAGATTGAGGTCAGGGTTGCTTTCTGGACAATGTCAAACCTTAATTTGATTTCTGCTGGTTTCAATTTTGTCCAGACCTATGTTGGGCTTTGTTCTTTATTTTCCCTTTCAAATTTCTTTGTAGAACACTACATAGCCAGGACCTTGATTTATTTTTTTTGCTTCTTGATGGTAATTCTTCAAGTGTCTGAATAACATCTTAGCAGCTGTAGAATGAGATGAAGGAAAGGTTCAACAGGAGCAGAGAAACTCAATTATTACACTTGCTTAATTAATTGCAACGTAGCAAATGCTTTCCACACCTATTTTCTAATGCTTCTGCAAAGCCAAAACCTATTTCTTTGTAGAAATATTCTTTATCCCAGGGGTGAAGGGCTTTTCCATGTCTGATGTTGCATCTTCACCCTGCACAGGGATGAGGAGGGGGTGTATGAGCTCTGCTTTTTGCAGCCAGATGGTTCCTTCCAGGTTTCTTCCATCCTTGCTCCAGTGGCTGAGTTATGGTAGATCTGAGTTGAGTACATCAACTAGGTGGGAAGGCAAAAAGTCCTTCTACAGCTGTGTTTTCATCACCAGAGTTTGGGAGACAAATATAGAACCTGCAGAATGCCCTTTGGGAGGAGAGGACAGTTCTCAGCAGCTACATGGACCATGACAATGCCCCCAAGCCTCAACTTCTCCAGGGTGCTTCTCTATGCTTGAAACACCTTCAGAAACCTCTCCTGGGTTTGCAATGATGCTTTGCCTGTCCTCAAGGTGAGTGTCCTCCATGCTGTGCCACCAGTAATGGAATGTGCTAGGGATGAGGCATGGAAAACCCCTGCTCTTCCTCACAGCATCATAGCAGTTGGAGGGGACCTCAAGAGATCATAGAATCATAGAATCATAGCCTGGTTTGGGTTGGAGGGGACCCCAAGGATCACACAGAACCCCCCTGACACAGGCAGGGACACCAACCTCCAGGCCTGGAGCTACACAAGGTTGCCCAGGGCCCCAGCCAACCTGGCCTTCAACACCTCCAGGGATGGGGCACCCACCCCCTCTCTGGGCAGCCCCTTCCAGCCCCTCACCACTCTCTCTGCAAAGAGCTTCCCCCTCAGATCTCCTCTAACCCTTCCCTCCTCCAGCTTCACTCCAGCCCCCTTGTCCTGCCAGGCTCTGCCCTTTGAACAAGCTGATTCCCCTCCTGTTCCTCTGCTCCCTTCAGGGACTGGCAGGCTGCAATGAGGTCCCCCCACAGCCTTCTCTTCTCCAGGCTGACCCAGCCCAGCTCCCTCAGCCTCTCTCCAGAGGGGAGCTGCTCCAGCCCTCTGAGCATCTCCGTGGCTCCTCTGACCCCTCTCCAACAGTTCCCCATCTTTCTTGTCTTGGGGCCCCAGCTCTGGACACAGGACTCCAGCTGGGGCCTCCTGAGGGCAGAGCAGAGAGGGACAATCCCCTCCCTGTCCCTGCTGCCACCCCTCTGCTGATGGAGCCCAGGATCCCATCACCCTTCCCAGCTGCAGGAACCACTGCTGGCTCATGTGGAGTTTCTCACCCACCATGACACCCAGGTCCTTCTCAGCAGGGCTGCTCTCCAGGAGCTCTTCTCCCAGTCTCTAAATATCTCTGGGATTGTTCCAGCCCAAGTGCAACACCCCACACTTCAGGTCCAACCTCTCCTTGCTGTAGGAGATGGATGAGTTGCTTTATTGCTCCTGGCACCACTGGGATTGACCCTGATACAGCACCAGTACCCACAGGAGCTGCATCCAAGTCTAAATCTTAACTCACCACCAGAATCCATCAGGAATTCACCTGGTGGGGATGGTAGAACAGTGTGGATGGATCAGCTGCAGCAACCAGCACAACACTTCTTATTGTAGTCAGGCCACAAAGAGACAAACCACCAACCCAATAAATTCAGGAGAATTATAACCCACTGTAAGGAAAGTCCAAGCTATTAAACTGTCAGGAGTGTTTCCCATCTCTCTGCTACCCCAAACACACAATGTTTGGCATTGGAAGGGAAAGAAAAAGCTCTATTTTTGGGGGGTCTTTTAAATAAACTTTGTCTAGTGTTGAAAACAGGGACTGTGCAGTGTCTGTGTAAAGGCTCCAGCCCCATGAGAGCACAAAAGTCTTCTGCCCTGCCAGCCCCTGTTAGAGTAAAGAAAGATGCTGGGCTGGAGGAATCCCAGAGATCTTTAGAGACTGGGAGAAGAGCTCCTGGAGAGCAGCCCTGCTGAGAAGGACCTGGGTGTCATGGTGGGTGAGGAACTCCACATGAGCCAGCAGTGGCTCTTGCAGCTGGGAAGGGTGATGGGATCCTGGGCTCTGTCACCAGAGGGGTGGCAGCAGGGACAGGGAGGGGATTGTCCCTCTCTGCTCTGCCCTCAGGAGGCCCCAGCTGGAGTCTTGTGGCCAGAGCTGGGGCTGCAATACAAGAAAGATGGGGAACTGTTGGAGAGGGGTCAGAGGAGCCACCAAGATGCTCATCAGAGGGCTGGAGCAGCTCCCCTCTGGAGAGAGGCT
This sequence comes from Rallus limicola, assembly GCA_022605955.1. Taxonomy (NCBI): domain Eukaryota; kingdom Metazoa; phylum Chordata; class Aves; order Gruiformes; family Rallidae; genus Rallus; species Rallus limicola. Next base: position 671,740 of record JAKCOZ010000100.1, on the reverse strand, counting down.
GAGGGAGCTGGGCTGGGTCAGCCTGGAGAAGAGAAGGCTGTGGGGGGACCTCATTGCAGCCTGCCAGTCCCTGAAGGGAGCAGAGGAACAGGAGGGGAATCAGCTTGTTCAAAGGGCAGAGCCTGGCAGGACAAGGGGGCTGGAGTGAAGCTGGAGGAGGGAAGGGTTAGAGGAGATCTGAGGGGGAAGTTCTTTGCAGAGAGAGTGGGGAGGGGCTGGAAGGGGCTGCCCAGAGAGGGGGTGGGTGCCCCATCCCTGGAGGTGTTGAAGGCCAGGTTGGCTGGAGCCCTGGGCAACCTTGTGTAGCTCCAGGCCTGGAGGTTGGTGTCCCTGCCTGTGTCAGGGGGGTTGGAGCTCTCTGATCCTTGGGTTCCCTTCCAATCCAGACCAGTCTGGGATTCTATGATATCTGTAGAATCCATCCCTGAAAAGGAGGATGGATCATGGCAAGAACTGAAAGATGACATGAGAATACTGATCCACACCAGTTAGAACTGCTTTCTGGTTATGAACCATATGGGCTGAGGTTTAACAAAGCCAAGTGTAGAGTGCTGCTCATGGGACAGAACAACCCCAAACAGTGCTAGGGGCTGGGGGGAGACTGGCTGGAGAGCTGTCAGGCAAAGCACAGCTCACAGGTAGGACTGTAGGCTTCAAGCCACCTGGAGGCAGGCTCAGGAGTGTGCACACACCTATTTGCAGAGCCAGCAGCAAGGAGGATGTTGTAGGTTAATCAGCCACCAAAAACAAAAATCTGTCCTGAGCAGAGCTGAGTTGCAAAAAACCACCAGCAACCAGTCCCCCAAACCACCCCTGAGCATCCTTTTAATGCTCTCAGAAGGGAGATTACCTGAAAGGGATGCTCCATCAGCTCCACACCCCCTGGGCACACACAGCATTCTCATCTCTGCCATCATCTGCAGGTCTCTTCAGTTTCCCATCCCTTGGTGCCCTTGGGGCAGCTAATCCATGGTTTAAACTAAATCTCTGCCCTCTTTCCCAACAGCAAGGATGTGCAATAAGGATTTAGCATCATGGGCCATGCTTTTCCTGCCTTCCCCTCATTCCCCCCCTCTCTGTTTTCTCTCCAACACGACTTCCTGGCTGCATGGAAGCATCAAGGGGAGTTATTTCCCCTTTATTAGAGATATTGCTGTTTGCTCCTAATTTTCCTCATGCTTTTCAAACTTCACAGAGCTGCTCAGGTCTCCTGCTGATGGGATTCTTGTGCTCCTTCCATCCTTAATCTTTGTGGGTGTAAAAAACCCCAGGACACCCCATAACCCTCATACAAATTGGGGTGCAGAGATTTGAGAGGTTGCACCTCTCAAATGCCACCCTCTCATTATCTATCTATTTATCACCTCTCTTCTTCCACTTTCCCACCCTTCATAAAATGTCTTGAGGGTTTAATTGGCTCATTTATAGCATCATCCATGAACATACCCACCTCTGCAACCTTCATCCTACAGGTGAAGAAAAACAATAGCACAAAGCCACTGGCTTTGCCCTTTCCCAGCTGAAATGTCCCCCAAATTTGCCATTAAAGCAGTTACAGAGCAAAAATATTCTGATAAATAATTAGAAAGTGAATAAAACCAACTTTAAGCAGAGTTAAAAACCTGGTGGCACCCAAAAGCCACACTCAAGGCATCAAGTGCATGAGAAACATGGACACAAATTTCATTGAGGCCAAATGTAGAGCTGGTAACTGTGGTGAAATGCTTGTTTCATTGGTAGCTGCAGAATCAGCCTTCCAGCTTTTCTTAGGTCAATACTGAATGTCATTTGAGGAGCATCTCAAATACCTTTAACCTCACAGTGGTGTCTAAAGCAGCTCAAGGCTTTGCTCAGGTTTAACAAGAGAGAGAACTAACAGTGTGTGTCCACCAGCTTGAACTAAGCTTGAGTTCAAAAACCTCTTTGATTTTCTTAACCCTTTTACTCACAAAATCACCAGGTTGGAAAAGACCTTGAAGATCATCAAGTCCAACCATTCCTTGTCCTGTGCTGAACCAGATCCCTGAGCACCTCATCTCCCTGTCTGTTAAACACACCCAGGGGTGGGGACTCAACCCCCTCCCTGGGCAGCCTGTGCCAGGCCCTGACCCTGCTCCAGGCCCCTGTTCCACAGCCCCACAACTCTTTCAGGGAAGAACTTTGCCCTCCCAGCTGAGCTGACCCTGCCCTGGGGCAGCTTGAGCCCATTGCCCCTTGTCCCAGCTCCTGGCCCCTGGCTGAAGAGACCAGCGCCCACCTCTCTGCACCCTCCTGGCAGGGCAGGGGAGGTGGGCAGAAGGTCTCCCCTCAGCCTCCTCTTCTCCAGCCTCAACACCCCCAGCTCCCTCAGCTGCTCCTCAGAGGATTTGCCCTCCAGCCCCTTCCCCAGCCTGGTTGCCCTTCTCTGCACTCGCTCCAGCACCTCCATGTCCTTCTGATGCTGAGAAGCCCAGCACTGGACCCAGCACTCCAGCTACAGCCTTACCAGTGCCCAGCCCAGGGGCACAATCCCCTCCCCACACCTACTGGCCACCCTGTGTGTGACACAAGCCAGGATGCCCTTGGCCTTCCTGGCCCCCTGGGCACACTGCTGGCTCCTGGTCAGCCTGCAGTCACCCAACACCCCCAGGTCCTTCTCTGCCTGACAGCTCTCCAGCCAGTCTCCCCCCAGCCTGGAGCGCTGCATGGGCTTGTTCTGTCCCATGTGCAGCTCTCTACACTTGGCCTTGTTAAACCTCATCCCATTGGTCTCAGCCCATCAGTCCAGTCTGTTCATATCCTTCTGAAGATCCTCTCTACCCTCAAGCAGACCAACATTTCCTCCCAGCTTAGTGTCATCTGCATTCCTTCCTCATTACCTTCCCCTCAGCACTACTGTAAAGCAAGAAGAGCTGGAGGATGCCCTCTGACACCCGATGGGATACCCACCACCGTTGCATCTGGGCTCTAGTGAGGTCAGGAGATGAGCTGCTCCACACAGGCTGGAAACAAGCAGCTAAAAGCCAACCTCAGTGGCTTTTTGATGCAAACCAGGTACAAATTCTTGCTGCTCACCTGCTCTTCCAGGGCTCTTGGTGTTCAAGTCTCTGCCCCGGCCAGGGGTGCTGGAGGTCTTGGAGAGTTTATTGGCCGATACCCGGTACATGACGCCGCCGATGCAGCAGTAGCCTTTGCTCCTCCATCTCTGCTGCACGTGGTGGGACTTGCTGCCCTGAGGTGATGGGCGTGCTTGGTTTAATAGTGGAGATCTGCAAGAACAAGACAGGGTCATGGTAAGCCCAAGTTGAAGATGGTATCACGAGGAGTTGCTGCTTCATGAGCAAACCCTCAGCTGCTTGAGGATGGAGGGGAGGCAGGGAGGAACCAGGAATGCTCTTGCTGGAAAAGTTTCAGTTCTCTGTGATCAACACCAAGAAAAAAAGCCCCAACCCTCAAGGACTCACCTCCTGGTGAGACACAAAGCCATTTCTTCCCCTCTGCCCAATCCATGCCACAGGAGAAGAGATCATGAGCTGAAGGGTCAAGTTCTCACCCAAGAGTAGCTTCCTAGGACACGGTGAAGGTGCTTGTCCCTAAACTCCATAGGTATCTACCACTGCCTCAAAGCCTCACACACAGCATGGATTTGACCACCACAGATGGTACATGCTTCTCAAAAGGCATCTTGGTGCATCCAAAACAGGATCCAGGCGAGCCCACAAAGCCAGGGCTGATGCCCCATCTCACACTCTTGACTTCCAGCTTCAACCCCATCAACCAATCCCATGAGACAATCAGTAACATGGGACCTCCCCTGAAGTTGGAAAAGTTTTATGGAGCTTTAGAGTCTTTGATATTGTTGGTGTTGTTACTCTTATCATGTGTTACAAGTTTGATACTATTATTTTCCTCCCTAAACCCGATGGGGTTGGACCTGATGCTCTCTTGAGGTCCCTTCCGACCCCTATGATTCTGTGAACCCAGCTTTTGCAAAGGTTTTGCTACATCCCTGGCCATCCCCCACCTGGAGCAGATGCTGGGACATGAGTGTGGTTGACTGGGTAATGCTGGAAACCCTTCTCCAGCTCACCCTTACATGACAAACCCTGCACCGAGGCACCAGGATGGGTTGGGAGCTGCAATCCCATTAGTGAAGCTTCATGGGTTGAGATAAGGAAGGCAGAGATCACTCACCAGTTATCATCACAGGCAAAACAGACTCAACTCAGGGAAATGAATTAATTGCAAATCAAATCACAGAATCCCAGAATGTTGGGAGTTGGAAGGGACCTTGAAAGCTCACCTAGTCCAATCTCCCTGCCAAAGTAGGATCACCTAGATTAAATCCCACAGGAACACATCCAGGTGGGTTTGGATGTCTCCAGAGAAGGAGACTCCACAACCTCTCTGGGCAGTCAGTCTGTCCCAGGGCTCTGTCACCCTCACAGGGAAAAAGGTCTCCTTATACTCACATGGAACTTCCTCTGCTCCAGCTTGCACCCATTGCCCCTTGTCCCATCACTGGCCAACCCTGAGAAGAGCCTGGCTCCATCCTACTCACTCTCACCCTTCACATATTTATAGACATTAATATGGTCACCCCTCAGGCTCCTCTTCTCCAGGCTAAAGAGGCCCAGCTCCCTCAGCCTCTCCTCATAAGGAAGGGGTTCCACTCCCTACATCATCTTGGTGACCCTGCACTGGGATCTTTCAAGGAGCTCTGTGTCATTCTTGAGGGACTCAGAACTGGTGTGGTCTCACCAGGGCAGAGCAGAGAGGAAGAAGGACCTCTCTTGACCTACTAACCCCCCTGCTTCTCATACACTCCAGGATGCCATTGACCTTGGCCACAAGGGCACATTGCTGGTCATGGTCATCCTGCTGTCCCCCAGGTCCCTCTCCCCTACACTACTCTCCAACAGGTCAGTCCCCAACCTATACTGGTACCTGGTACTGGTATCAGAGTAGGGTAATGAGAAATAAAAGCAAATCTTAAAATACCTTCCCCTCATGCCTCCCTTACCCTCAACATCATGGAACTTCCTTCAGAACCAGACTGATGCAGTGTAGGTCCTTCATGGGGTCACACAAGCCCCCCCCAACAAACCTGTTCCAATGTGGACCCCTCTTTCTACAGGCTGCAGGTTCTACCAGGAGCATGCTCCAGTGAAAGCTTCCCACAGCATCCTTCAGTTGTCTACACCTGCTCCACTGTGGAAAGAAGTAGTTCTACTCTCCATCACGTTCCATGGGCTGCAGGGGGACAACCTGCTTCACCAGGGTCTTCTCCGTGGGCTGCAGAGGAGTGCTCTGGTGCCTGGAGCACCTCCTCCTGCTCCTACTGCACTGACCTTGGTGTCTAGTTGTCCCTCCCACATCTTCTCACTCTGCTGTTGTGCTGTAGGGTTTTTCTCACCCTTTTTAACTCTGTTATCCCAGAGATGCTACCACCATCAGTGATGAGCTCAGCCTTGGCCAGTGGTGTGTCCATCCTGGAGCTGGCTGGTATTGCCTCTATTGGAGATGAGGGAAGCTTCTGGCATCATCTCCCAGAAACCACCCTGGCACTAACAAATATTTGTAGGGTGGGACCCAGGGGGACATGGGCAGCCTCTTCTCAGTGTCTGTGGGGACAGGACAAGGGGCGATGGCCTCAAGTTGGAGCACAGGGAGTTCCACACCAACGTGGGGAAGAATTTTTTCCCAGTGAGGGTGAGGGAGCCCTGGGCCAGGCTGCCCAGGGGGGGTTGGAGTCTCCTTCTCTGGAGAGATTCCAGCCCCATCTGGATGCCTCCCTGTGTGCCCTGTCCTAGGGACCCTGCTTTGGCAGGGGGGTTGGACCTGATGATCTCTGGAGGTCCCTTCCAACCCCTGTGATTCTCTGATTCTATATCCTAGTAATTCAAAGTAACCATTTAAATGACACCCCAGGGGCAAATATATCCCAGGAGGGGTTCATCAGCCACCAAAACCCCCTCCAGTTCACACCCCATCACCTCCTACTCCATCCCACCTCCCTCCCAACCTCCTCCAAGCCCACCCAGCTCCGTTTCACCCGGCAGCCGTTAGACAAACAGCCCCGCCGCAGCCAAATCAAATCTCCTCCAATCTCAGTCTCCTTCCCCATTTAAGCCTTAATCCAAACAGCAATTTGTTTATGCAAATGAGACCTCTAATTTTGTATTAGTCCCAATCATAATGCTATTAAGAGAAGAGATAGAAACCCACAAATTACCAGGGACTATCTGTAAATTAAAGACCCCCACTATCCTATCAGCAGAATGCAAACCCTGGAGAGCATTACCTTCAAATGAACATGTGCTGCAAAGGAAAAGAGAATTGTTAAATGGAATAGTTACATTTCTTAGTGCTCAGCCTGACAGGCCCCATTCATTTCAGAGGGTTGTTGCCATTGGCTACAGAGCTGGGAGAATTGCTGCTTGATTTTTGCTGAGGTGGGGGGAGTGAAGATGGTATAAAGAAGGTTCTGACTTGTTTTCGGTTTCTTCCAGGGTTTGGTACCTGGGAAATTGGTCTGAAAAGGAGCATTGAGGCTTGATTTGTTTTAAAAAATTAGGTTATCATAGAATCCCAGACTGGTCTGGGTTGGAAGGGACCCCAAGGATCACAGAGCTCCAACCCCCCTGACACAGGCAGGGACACCAACCTCCACGCCTGGAGCTACACAAGGTTGCCCAGGGCCCCAGCCAACCTGGCCTTCAACACCTCCAGGGATGGGGCATCCACCCCCTCTCTGGGCAGCCCCTTCCAGCCCCTCCCCACTCTCTCTGCAAAGAACTTCCCCCTAAGATCTCCTCTAACCCTTCCCTCCTCCAGCTTCACTCCAGCTCCTTGTCCTGCCAGGCTCTGCCCTTTGAACAAGCTGATTCCCCTCCTGTTCCTCTGCTCCCTTCAGGGACTGGCAGGCTGCAATGAGGTCCCCCCACAGCCTTCTCTTCTCCAGGCTGACCCAGCCCAGCTCCCTCAGCCTCTCTTCATAGGGGAGCTGCTCCAGACCTCTGAGCATCTCCATGGCTCCTCTGACCCCTCTCCAACAGTTCCCCATCTTTCTTGTCTTGGGGCCCCAGCTCTGGACACAGGACTCCAGCTGGGGCCTCCTGAGGGCAGAGCAGAGAGGGACAATCCCCTCCCTGTCCCTGCTGCCACCCCTCTGCTGATGGAGCCCAGGATCCCATCACCCTTCCCAGCTGCAAGAGCCACTGCTGCCTCATGTGGAGTTTCTCCTCCACCATGACACCCAGGTCCTTCTCAGCAGGGCTGCTCTCCAGGAGCTCTTCTCCCAGTCTCTAAATATCTCTGGGATTCCTCCAGCCCAAGTGCAACACCTCACACTTCCCAGTGTTGACCCTCATGAGGTTCACCCAGGCCCACCTTTCCAGCCTGTCAAGATCCCTCTGGATGGCTTCCTTTCCTTCTCATCTATCAAGCATAGTAGGTTTGTATAGTACTTAATGTATGATCCACCTATATTTAGATATATGGATTACTGAACACCAATATTGATGTTTATTATCTCACAGAACATCATATACAAATATATAATACTCTATTATTATCTATCAATTACCCCTTCATATTATTGAATATAAGCTAAATACATATATTGAATTATATATATATACACACAAATAATAACTATAATTATTCAATATATTTATTGAATATATTTAATCAATATCTATATTAAGTAGTATCTGGAAATAATTGATAAAGAGATACAAGGCCTGGATAGTAATGTTCATTTTAGTATTTTATATAATTCAATATAGTATTTTATATCATTCAAGTATTATTAAGTATTCATACTTAATAATACTTGAATTAATATATATATATATATACACATATATATATATATACACCCCATAATATCTAGATATGGTAGATGTATTGCCAGGGCTCAGTACTGGGGCCAGTTCTGTGTAATATCTCTATCAATGATCTGGATGAGGAGATCAAGGGCACCCTCAGTCATTTTGAAGATAATAGCAAGTTGTGTGGGAGTGTTCATCTGGAAGAGGGTAGGAAGCCTCCAAAGAGGTATCTGGAAGGGCTGGATCAATGGGTCAAGGCCAAGAGGTTCAAGGAGGCTCAGTGCCAAGTCCTACACTGGTGTCACAACAACCCCAGGCAATGCTACAGGCTTGGGGAAGTGCCTGGAAAGGAGCTGGTTAGAAAAGAACCTGGGGGTGTTGGTCAACATCTGGCTGAACATGAGCCAGCAGTGTGCCCAAGTGGCCAAGAAGGCCAACAGCATCCTGGCTTGCATCAGACACAGCATAGCCAGCAGCATCAGGGCAGTGATCATGCCCCTGGACACTGCACTGCTGAGGCCACAACTCGAGTGCTGGGTTCAGGTTTGGGCTCCTCACTACAAGAAAGACGTTGAGGTGCTGGAGCAGGGCCAAGAAAAGCAACAAAAATCATCCTGGGCTTTACAGACCCAAAATCTTCCCCATTTCTGTGGGCAGGAGCACACCGCTCTGAGCATCATTTGTTAAAACTCCAGTGCAGGGCTTTTCTGCCTTGGACAGTGATTTTGAGAAGTGTTCTTCTGCAGTGTTATAGGCTGGGGGAGACTGGCTGGAGAGCTGTCAGGCAGAGAAGGACCTGGGGGTGTTGGGTGACTGCAGGCTGACCAGGAGCCAGCAGTGTGCCCAGGGGGCCAGGAAGGCCAATGGCATCCTGGCTTGTGTCAGACACAGGGTGGCCAGTAGGTGTGGGGAGGGGATTGTGCCCCTGGGCTGGGCACTGGTGAGGCTGCAGCTGGAGTGCTGGGTCCAGTTCTGGGCTCCTCAGCATCAGAAGGACATGGAGGTGCTGGAGCGAGTGCAGAGAAGGGCAACCAGGCTGGGGAAGGGGCTGGAGGGCAAATCCTCTGAGGAGCAGCTGAGGGAGCTGGGGGTGTTGAGGCTGGAGAAGAGGAGGCTGAGGGGAGACCTTCTGCCCACCTCCCCTGCCCTGCCAGGAGGGTGCAGAGAGGTGGGCGCTGGTCTCTTCAGCCAGGGGCCAGGAGCTGGGACAAGGGGCAATGAGCTCAAGCTGCCCCAGGGCAGGGTCAGCTCAGCTGGGAGGGAAAAGTTCTTCCCTGGCAGAGTTGTGGGGCTGTGGAACAGAAGCTTGTAACGGGGTCAGGGCCTGGAACAGGCCTGGAGCAGGGCCAAGGCCTGGAATGGGCCTGGAATAGGGGCCTAGAACAGGGTCAGGGCCTGGAACAGGCCTAAGACAGGGTCAGGGCCTGGAATGTGCCTGGAATAGGGGCCTAGAACAGAGTCAGGGCCTGAGACAGGGTCAGGGCCTGGCACAGGCTGCCCAGGGAGGGGGCTGAGTCCCCACCCCTGGGTGTGTTTAACAGACAGGGAGATGAGGTGCTCAGGGATCTGGTTTAGCACAGGACAGGAACAGTTGGACTTGATGATCTTCAAGGTCTTTTCCAACCTGGTGATCCTGTGATTCCTCAGAAGAACATCACCAACATCAAAAATAAAAACCACAAGGGGAGAAAACCCCCTTTTTATAGCTGCAACATCAGCAAAATCCAACCAAATCCAAGTTGTGTGCAGCTCCAGGGGCTCACACTGCCTGAGCCTAACAAGCTCTATTTTAAGGACCAATTTAAGACATGGCTTAGTTGAGTCTCCCAAATCCTGGGGATATTTATTTTCTCACTTTGCTGCACTCGCTCGACACGTTTGAAGTGGTTGAACACTCCAGTGCCCCTTGTTCACAAGTCACCATTTATCAAGAGTTATTACATGGTGGCATCTGACCCCTGGTATGTGAGCAGAGAGCAAGCAGGTAGCAGCTGCTGAGTAAATAGCAACAGCTGTGGATTATCAAAGGTTTTATACTTTTATAAAGTGATATTAAAAAGCAAACGGCACTGGAGGAGAAGTGGAGCTACCTCCTTTAGGGAGGCTCTTCAGAGGGATCTGAACAGATGGGACCAATGGGCTGAGGACAATGGGATGAAGTTTAACAACCTCATGAGCTGAACACCCCCAACTCCCTCAGCTGCTCCTCAGAGGATTTGCCCTCCAGCCCCTTCCCCAGCCTGGTTGCCCTTCTCTGCACTCGCTCCAGCACCTCCATGTCCTTCTGATGCTGAGGAGCCCAGAACTGGACCCAGCACTCCAGCTGCAGCCTCACCAGTGCCCAGCCCAGGGGCACAATCCCCTCCCCACACCTACTGGCCACACTGTGTCTGACACAAGCCAGGATGGGCACACTGCATGGGCACACTGCTGGCTCCTGGTCAGCCTGCAGTCACCCAACACCCCCAGGTCCTTCTCTACCTGACAGCTCTCCAGCCAGTCTCCTCCAAGCCTGTAGCACTGCATATTCACCTGTAGGAAACCTCTATTTTCCTCTTAAGCCAAGTTGTTGATCCCAAGCAGCTCTGTAGCCCCAACAGAACCACCAATGTGTGTGTCCCCTCCTCCTTAGTGACATCTGACCCAATGGCTGTAGGCAAAAGCCACCGTGTCAAGGCAGGAGAGAGGAAGGATGGAAGGGAAGGAACCACGCCAACCACCCCACCGGCTTTCCATCGGCGACGGTGTCACCGCTCGCCGTTGAATTGTTACCCTAATGGAAAGGACAGCCTTTGGAAATGAACTGTATTGAGAAAAAGAGGATAAAATTAATGAGATAATAGCCAGGCCAAGGACCTGAAGAATACACCAGCCCCTCAACACGAAGGGCTTGTAATTCCCTTTCTGCCACACAAGCCTGAGGATCTAAAGAGTCCCCCCCTTCCATTCCAGAAGGCCTGCTCCGGCAGGAAATTTCATTAACTCTGGAAAATAGGAAAGGTATTAAGCGTGGATAATGAAGGCCAGAGTGTGAACAGTGCCTTAAGATAGTCTTCTTTCTAGCCTTTGTAATGGGAGGCATGAACTTTCCCTTCAAATCCATTTCTAATCCATTTGAAATACTACAGCAAATTATCTCCCCTTCAGCCCGAAAGCGGCCAGCCAATTTACTCCCAATAGAAGTGACAATGCTACAGAATTTATCGCCATAACCTTGACTACACAAGGTTGAGGGTTGTCTTTTCCCCCCCACCCTTCCCTGGGATGGACATGGGGAAGCAAAATTTTTAATGAAAAAAAGAGGGAGAGGAAGAGTATAACAATGTTTAAAAACAGCGTCACTGCTGCTGGAGTTCCACCACTGCCGCTGGGGCTGAGGGTGATGGGGAAAAATCAGAGTGTCTTCAGCTAAAAATGTTCTGGGTTGGAGGTGCTGGGTTGATAAAACACTCTGTAGGTTGAGATCTGGGCTCTTCTCTTGGCCTTTAACAAGGCCAACTGTAGAGTGCTGCACATGGGACAGAACAAGCCCATGCAGAGCTCCAGGCTGGGGGGAGACTGGCTGGAGCGCTGTCAGGCAGAGAAGGACCTGGGGGTGTTGGGTGACTGCAGGCTGACCAGGAGCCAGCAGTGTGCCCAGGGGGCCAGGAAAGCCAATGGCATCCTGGCTTGTGTCAGACACAGGGTGGCCAGTAGGTGTGGGGAGGGGATTGTGCCCCTGGGCTGGGCACTGGTGAGGCTGCAGCTGGAGTGCTGGGTCCAGTTGTGGGCTCCTCAGCATCAGAAGGACATGGAGGTGCTGGAGCGAGTGCAGAGAAGGGCAACCAGGCTGGGGAAGGGGCTGGAGGGCAAATCCTCTGAGGAGCAGCTGAGGGAGCTGGGGGTGTTGAGCCTGGAGAAGAAGAGGCTGAGGGGAGACCTTCTGCCCACCTCCCCTGCCCTGCCAGGAGGGTGCAGAGAGGTGGGCGCTGGTCTCTTCAGCCAGGGGCCAGGAGCTGGGACAAGGGGCAATGGGCTCAAGCTGCCCCAGGGCAGGGTCAGCTCAGCTGGGAGGGAAAAGTTCTTCCCTGGCAGAGTTGTGGGGATATGGAACAGGGGCCTGGAGCAGGGTCAGGGACTGGAACAGGCCTGGAGCAGGGCCAAGGCCTGGAATGGGCCTGGAATAGGGGCCTAGAACAGGGTCAGGGCCTGGAACAGGCCTAAGACAGGGTCAGGGCCTGGAATGTGCCTGGTATAGGGGCCTAGAACAGGCTCGGGGCCTAGAACAGGCTCAGGGCCTGAGACAGGGTCAGGGCCTGGCACAGGCTGCCCAGGGAGGGGGCTGAGTCCCCACCCCTGGGTGTGTTTAACAGACAGGGAGATGAGGTGCTCAGGGATCTGGTTTAGCACAGGACAGGGACAGTTGGACTTGATGATCTTAAATGTCTTCTCCAACCTTGTGATTCTGTGATTCTGAGAAAATAGATGAAAGCCACCAATACTTTATCCAGGTGCCAGCAGGAGACACTAACAAAATATGCTTTTCTCTTAAATAGATCCAAAAAAAAAGGAAATAAAGAAAAGGGGGAGGGGGAGGGAATTCCTAAGTCAACATGGAAAATGAGGCTTAGCAACACAGACAACCTCTCCTGGCAGGAGGAGATGGCCAGATTTATAACCCTTGTGCTATTCACCAGTGCAAATTCAACACACAAGACCCATCAGATCAAAACAACCCCCCACAAACACCTGCATTAACATATATATCTGAAGTATTACCATATCTGATGCATAGAAATTCCACCCAAAACCAAGAGAGGAGGTAAGAGCATCCCAAGAGCATTTCAGGCAGCTGAGAGGATTTCTTGGTGCTGAGGGCAATACAAGTGGCTCCTAGGGGTTCTTTTTCTTTTACTACTGGTTATCTTCTTTAGGCTTAGCTTAAGTAATCCTCACATAGTAAGAAATCACATTTGCATGCCAGTATTTGATAGCTAAGGAAAGAGAGGATCATAACCAGGGCAAGAGTTATGGACAGCACAGCACTAGGGAGCAGGGAGGTAGGAAGGACCTCATCCATCTTGAGCCTTCCTGCAAACCTCTGGTTTGGGAGTAATAGGTGAAAAAACACAATTTCTTTATTCTTTACCATGCAGCAGGACAAAACACAGGATTTGGGCTGAAAAGAGCTCCTCAAACACACAAGTAACCCTCCAAGGTTCTTGAACCACTTGCCCTTGGAAGCTACTCTGGGCTCCTGTAATGTCTCCACCTATGCTCATCATCAGTTTTAGAATCCCCAATCAAGAGAAAAAAACAGCCATTAACATGTTTGATTTATGACACCAAGCTGAGTGGTGTGGTTGACACCAGAGAAGGAAAGGAAGCCATTCAGAGGGATCGTGACAGGCTGGAAAGGTGGGCCTGGGTGAACCTCATGAGGGTCAACACTGGGAAGTGTGAGGTGTTGCACTTGGGCTGGAGGAATCCCAGAGATATTTAGAGACTGGGAGAAGAGCTCCTGGAGAGCAGCCCTGCTGAGAAGGACCTGGGTGTCATGGTGGGTGAGAAACTCCACAGGAGCCAGCAGTGGCTCTTGCAGCTGGGAAGGGTGATGGGATCCTGGGCTCCATCAGCAGAGGGGTGGCAGCAGGGACAGGGAGGGGATTGTCCCTCTCTGCTCTGCCCTCAGGAGGCCCCAGCTGGAGTCCTGTGTCCAGAGCTGGGGCCCCAAGACAAGAAAGATGGGGAACTGTTGGAGAGGGGTCAGAGGAGCCATGGAGATGCTCAGAGGGCTGGAGCAGCTCCCCTATGGAGAGAGGCTGAGGGAGCTGGGCTGGGTCAGCCTGGAGAAGAGAAGGCTGTGGGGGGACCTCATTGCAGCCTGCCAGTCCCTGAAGGGAGCAGAGGAACAGGAGGGGAATCAGCTTGTTCAAAGGGCAGAGCCTGGCAGGACAAGGGGGCTGGAGTGAAGCTGGAGGAGGGAAGGGTTAGAGGAGATCTGAGGGGGAAGTTCTTTGCAGAGAGAGTGGTGAGGGGCTGGAAGGGGCTGCCCAGAGAGGGGGTGGATGCCCCATCCCTGGAGGTGTTGAAGGCCAGGTTGGCTGGGGCCCTGGGCAACCTTGTGTAGCTCCAGGCCTGGAGGTTGGTGTCCCTGCCTGTGTCAGGGGGGTTGGAGCTCTCTGATCCTTGGGGTCCCTTCCCACCCAGACCAGTCTGGGATTTTATGCTTTAGGAAATTTATGTCAACATTCTTGCATTTTTCTTTAAAACAGTCAAATCTCATATAAACACTTTTTACTCTAAGACCTCATTTATTTAAAGAGCCTGACAGGGATCATTCCAAAAATTCAATTTTCTGTCTACAATATTTGAGGTTGAATCAGAAATCAGAAATTGAAAACCTGAAGAGCACGTGTCTTCTTTCAATACCCAAACATAAACACTGGGAATCCAACAGCTTTGGAGCACAGGGAGTTCCACACCAACATGGGGAAGAACTTCTTCCACAGTGAAGGTGAGGGAGCCCTGGGCCAGGCTGCCCAAGGGGGTGTGGAGTCTCCTTCTCTAGAGAGATTCCATCCCCATCTGGATGCCTCCCTGTGTGCCCTGTCCTAGGGACCCTGCTTTGGCAAGGGGGTTGGACCTGATGATCTCTGGAGGTCCCTTCCAACCCCTGTGAGTCTGTGATCTCATTTCCCATTTTCAAAACCCAGGAAAAATGATGAACCTCAATGAGTACCCATTAAGCTCCCTAATTGCCTAAATAAAGATGTACCCACCTAATAAATCCTCCTGACTCACTGAAGAAAAATAGTTGTGAGTATATTAGAATGGTCATCAAGCAAGGAGATTAAAGATTCCTTTGGAAAAACCAGCTGGTGAATAAAGACAGGGAACCAAAGTAGACCTGAGGATTGAAATCAAGGGTTTCCATCTCGTGGATTTAAATTCTAATTAACCTCAGTAATTAAATCTGGAGTGAGCTGTGATGGCACACTGGTGCTGGAACAGGCTGCCCAGAGAGGTGGTGGATGCCCCATCCTTGGAGGTGTTGAAGGCCAGGTTGGCTGGGGCCCTGGGCAACCTTGTGTAGCTCCAGGCCTGGAGGTTGGTGTCCCTGCCTGTGTCAGGGGGGTTGGAGCTCTGTGATCCTTGGGGTCCCTTCCAACCCATCCCCATTATATCAGCCCTTTGTGTGTAGCCACATGGTGCCATAGAATCAGAGAATCCCAGACTGGTCTGGGTTGGAAGGGACCCCAAGGATCACAGAGCTCCAACTCCCCTGACACAGGCAGGGAAACCAATCTCCAGGCCTGGAGCTACACAAGGTTGCCCAGGGCTCCATCAAGGTTGCCCAGGGCCCCATCCAACCTGGCCTTGAACACCTCCAGGGATGGGGCACCCACCACCTCTCTGGGCAGCATGAAGGACCACTGGCTTAGTGGGTAGTGCTGTTATATGACGTTGGTATGATGGAGGAGGAGAAGAGCAGCCAACACAACATAGTCAACTTGAGTTCATTTTGGTAAGACTGAGCTGCTGACCTTCCTCAGCAGCCCCAGCAGGATGGGTCCCTCTCCTCCCCTGGCTAGTAGCACCCTTCCACATTCATGCTCATTACCAGAGAAGCTGTAGCACCTACAGCAAAGCCACCAGGAACACTGGCAAACATCTGAAACCCTTTGTATTTCATTCATCTCTTGAAAAGCTTTTGGCTTCTCCTGTATGCTGCTGCCAACACTATTATCAAAGGTATCTACATGGAGTGGTGCAGGTGACACGCTGGAAGGATGGGATGTCATCTAGAAGGACCTGGACAAGCTGGAGAAACGGGCCCATGTGAACCCCATGAGGTTCAACAAGGCCAAATGCAAGGTTCTGCACCTGGGTTGAGTCAATCCTCATCATCAGTACAGGCTGGGAGATGATGTGCTGGAGAACAACCCTGCAGAGAAGGACTTGGGGGTGCTGGTGGATGAGAAGGTCAGCATGAGCCAACAATGCACACTCGTAGCCAACCATATCCAGGGCAATATCAGAAGGACCATGGCCAGCAGGATGGGGGAGGTGATCCTCCCCTTCTACTCTGCTCTCATGAGACCCCACCTGGAGTTCTCTGTCCAGTTCTGGAATCCCCAATATAAGAAGGACATGGAACTGTTGGAACAAGTCCAGAGGAGGCCACAAAGATGATCAGAGGGCTGGAGCACCTCTCTTATGAAGACAAGCTGAGAGAGTTGGGGTTGTTCAGCCTGGAGAAAAGCAGCTCAAGGGAGATCTTATAGCAGCCTTCCAGTAATGGAAGGGGCTACAGGAAAGCTGGGGAGGGACTTTTTAGAAGGGCCTGGAGTGACAGGATGAGGGGGAATGGTTTTAAACTGGAAGGGGGTAGATTTAGATTGGATATTAGGAAGAAACTCTTCACTATGAGGGTGGTGAGGCCCTGGCACAGGTTGTCCAGGGAGGTGGTGGCTGCTTCCTCCCTGGAGGTGTTCAAGGCTAGGTTGGATGTGACCTTGAGCAGCCTGGTCTAGTGAGAGCTGTCCCTGCCCATGGCAGGGGGGTTGTCAGGATGATCCCAAAACTGGAGTCATCTGGTCTACAAGACTCCTTCAAGACCTTCTATTTGACCAGAGTTTGAAAGATATCCCATTTTTGCTCTGTGCAAGAGCCACACTGATACTTCTTCACCACCCACACAGCTTGGGAAAAAGAGGCAGAGACAGAAAGGTCCCCAGTGTCATAAATCCTACTCTGAGCTGGGGATTAAAACCAGGATCATTAGGTCTGTAAAAAGGTCTAATTAAGCCCACAGAGAAAGATAAAGTTTAGGCTACACTTGGTTCATAAGCAAGTCAGGAGCCAGCTCATGTCTTCCTTTCCCCAAGAGCTCCAACCAGGAGCACGAGGCAGAGGAAGAACAGTGCTGCCTCCACATGAGGGGCCAAACACCACAACTGAGAGGCTTTCATAGAAACACCAAACACTTTGGCTTGGGAGGGACTCTCAAAGATCCAACCCACCTGCAGTGAGCAGGGACACCTCACACTAGATCATGTTGTTCAGAACCATGTCCAATGTCCTTGTGCAACCTATTCTTAAACACCTCCAGGGGTAGAGCATCCCCAGCTTCTCCAGGACACCCTGGTACAGTGTCTCACCAACCTGAAAGGAAATTCTTCCTTATTTCTAACCTCAATCTGCCCTATTTTGGTTTAAAACTCTTTCCCCTTGTCCATTTAAGTAGGTCTAAAGATCTCAGCTTCATTTGAATTGACCCAATTGCCCATGTAGCACAACCTCAGGTGGGTGATTCAACACCAAGTTGTATCCAACCACAGACTGAGCTTTTATTCCCCTTTTATAGGGAAGATGATAGAATCACAGGATCAGAGGGGTTGGAAGGGACCTCCAGAGATCATCAGGTCCAACCCCCCTGCCAAAGCAGGGTCCCTAGGACAGGGCACACAGGGAGGCATCCAGATGGGGCTGGAATCTCTCCAGAGAAGGAGACTCCACACCCCCCTGGGCAGCCTGGCCCAGGGCTCCCTCACCCTCACTGGCAAGAAGTTCTTCCCCATGTTGGTGTGGAACTCCCTGTGCTCCAACTTGAGGCCAGCACCCCTTGTCCTGTCCCCACAGACACTGAGAAGAGGCTGCCCATGTCCCCCTGGGTCCCACCCTTCAGCTCTTGATCCCCATTGATCAGATCCCCTCTCAGGCTGCTTCTCTCCAGGCTGAACAGCCCCAGCTCCCTCAGCCTTTCCTCCCAGGGGAGATGCTCCAGGCCCTTCAGCATCTCCAGAGCCTCCTCTGGACTCTCTCCAGGAGATCCCTGTCTTTTCTATCCCAGGGAGCCCAGCACTGGACACAACACTCCAGCTGGGGCCTGAGCAGGGCAGAGCAGAGGGGGAGGATCCCCTCCTGGGACCTGCTGCCCACACTCCTCCTGATGCCCCCCAGGATGCCATGGGCTCTCTCAGCCCCCAGGGCACACTGCTGGCTCATGGCCACCCTGTCACCCAGCAGCACCCCCAGCTCCTTCTCCACAGAGCTCCTCTCCAGCAGGTCACCCCCAGCCTGTCCTGATTCCAGCAGTTCTTCCTTCCCAGGTGCCAGACTCTCCCCTTGCTTTTGTTGAACCTCATTTGGTTTCTTACTGCTCAAAGAATGAAAGAAAGATCAAAGAAAGGAGTCTGTAGGTTGAGCATCAATGTCCACCCTGAGGCTGTATCAGCTTAGAGCATCACTTGTTGGTCAACCACAACCAAGGAGCACAAGGAGAGGTTAACAGCTTTGAGCAGCAGCAACAAATTGAAAGGAGAAAAATAACCTTTGATGCCCCATGACATGTTCAGCCTCCCAATGACTAGGTTTCATCTCCAGCCCCTTCATTTTCAACTATTATGCAAGACAGCAGCATGTCAAGGGGCTTTCCACCACCTCTGCAATCTTCCTGCTGTTCCTCCCACTCCCAGCAGTGTCACATCCATCCTGAATATTCAGGCAATTTATAGTAATGTTAGTAAATTACCTTTAGGACAGGTCCTTTCTCAGTTGTAAATGCTCTTAAAATCCTTAGAAGACACTTTTTACCCAGAAACACTCTCCCTCTCAACACTGGGAGGCTGGTGGAGAAGGTCACAGAGCAGGAAGGACTCCAGCTTTTAAAACCATTTATCAAGTTTAGGCAATGTGAGGAAGAAATATGATGCTCTCTAGTGGCTCAGGGTCTGGTGCCCACCACATCCCAGTCTTCTCAGCTTTGGAGAACTGCAATCTTTAGTGGCTTAATTAGCAACAAAAAAGACATATTCCTGCCCAAACAAGCTCACAACTGGAAGGAGTTGATTGGACAGCAAGGTGAGAAGAAGAAAAACCCATCACCACCAGGAAGAATTGTGATGGAAGGTGGTTGAAGCATGACAGCTTCCTACTGTCCTCAGCAATGCAGGAGAACATCATACAAGAGGATGTTCAAAGAGGACTAGGTAACAATGCTGGAAAGGAGCCAGCAAGTGCCAGCACCCAAAGGTGGTGGGATATTAAAGAAGGTAATACAGGACATTGTGGATAGCAGGTCAAGGGAGATGATTCTCCCCCTCAGCTTTGCTTTTGTGAGACCTCCTCCCTGCAGTGATGTGTCCCACTCCAAAGGACAAGAAAGACATGGAGCTGTTGGAGACACTCCTGAGGAGGCCACAAAGATGATCAGAGGGCTGGAGCACCTCTGCTCTGGAGGCAGTCTGGGAGAGTTGGAGTTGTTGAGCCTGGAGAAAAGAAGGTTCCAGGGAAACCTTGGAGCACCTTCCAGTACCTGAAGGGGCTCCAAGAAATCTGGAGAGGGCCTGGTTTCCAGGATGTGTAGTGAGAGGACAAGGGGTAATGGTTTTAAAGCTAAAAGGGGGTAGATTTAGATTAGATATCTGAAGAAGAATTGCTTTCTTGTGAGGGTGGGACCAGGCTGTCCAGAGAAGTTGTAGATGCCCCATCCCTGGCAGTGTTCAAGGCCACATTGGATGGGGCTTTGGGCAACCTAGTAAATGGTGTCCCTGACCCCAGCAGGGGAGTCAGAACTAGATGATCTTTAAGGTTCCTTCAACCCAAACAGTTCTATGGTTCCATGACATCATCTACCTGCAGAGCCAACACAAGCAGAACAGCTCAGAGCCTAATTTATGGAGGAAATGCTGCTCTCCAGGGACAGCTTCCCAATCCATCCCCCTGTTACAGAATCACAGGATCACCAGGTTGGAAAAGACCTTGAAGATCAGAGAGTCCAACCATTCCTGTCCTGTGCTGAACCAGATCCCTGAGCACCTCATCTCCCTGTCTGTTAAACACACCCAGGGGTGGGGACTCAGCCCCCTCCCTGGGCAGCCTGTGCCAGGCCCTGACCCTGTCTCAGGCCCTGACCCTGTTCTAGGCCCCAGTTCCAGGCCCGTTCCAGGCCCTGACCCTGCTCCAGGCCCCTGTTCCACAGCCCCACAACTCTGCCAGGGAAGAACTCTTCCCTCCCAGCTGAGCTGACCCTGCCCTGGGGCAGCTTGAGCCCATTGCCCCTTGTCCCAGCTCCTGGCCCCTGGCTGAAGAGACCAGCGCCCACCTCTCTGCACCCTCCTGGCAGGGCAGGGGAGGTGGGCAGAAGGGCTCCCCTCAGCCTCCTCTTCTCCAGCCTCAACACCCCCAGCTCCCTCAGCTGCTCCTCAGAGGATTTGCCCTCCAGCCCCTTCCCCAGCCTGGTTGCCCTTCTCTGCACTCGCTCCAGCACCTCCATGTCCTTCTGATGCTGAGGAGCCCAGAACTGGACCCAGCACTCCAGCTGCAGCCTCACCAGTGCCCAGCCCAGGGGCACAATCCCCTCCCCACACCTACTGGCCACCCTGTGTGTGACACAAGCCAGGATGCCCTTGGCCTTCCTGGCCCCCTGGGCACACTGCTGGCTCCTGGGCAGCCTGCAGTCACCCAACACCCCCAGGTTCTTCAGAGGGTTGTAACCTAGAGGTTACAACCAGAGAGGACTGTTCTGGACTGATATTGATACTCACCTTTGAGTGATACTTTAATCCATCTCATTTATCACCATAAACCTTCTAGACCCATGACCAAGCTCCAGGATGACTTCTCCTTCTGCACCACCCATCAGCTCCAGCCATGGGAAGGTACCCATCTCAGGTAGCTAAATGCATCTTTGCTGAGCTGCCAGTAGGACAATATTACTCTTGGCAGGATGCTGCTTCTGCCTCTAATTAATGCTTCATCATCACTCCTGAAAGAAAACACCTGCTGTGGTCTCCATCACCCATCTTCTTGCAGCTCTCCCTTTCCTAAAGATTGGCTGGCACTACATTGGCCTCAGATTTTCCTGTCTCCATCCACAATCCTCTCCCCTGGTCAACAACAGCTTGGTTTATTTGGTCAACTCATGACCAGAGGGTCTCAGACATGATGACCACATTCAGGCTGTTTGGCAGGATTTTGGTTTCACAGGGATTTCTACACAGTTCTTCTGGCCAAGACCATGGCTACTCTGATGACTCAGTGGCCTCAGTGGAACTAAGCAGGTTCTTGCTGAGGTCTCCTGCTCTGCTGGCTACTCACTCCTATTTCATTGCTCCCTCTACCTCAGCACATCCCTTTCTTCACACTTTTCTGCCTACAAAGCTATAGCTTCAGATCCCCTCTCATCCCATCACCACCTCCCTGGTTTAGCTCCTTAGATGCTTGCACACCTCTTCCCCACAGCTTCCAGGTGGTTAGATACCTACTCCAGAGCTTCCAGGTGGTTAGATACCTACTCCAGAGCTTCTAGGTGGTTTGATACCTCCTTCCCATCTTTCAAAAGTTCATCTTCTGCCCAAGCATCTGCTTCAAAGCATCTCTGCACAAGCCCAGCTCATCCAACAGCCCAACTCGACACCACCTTGTTTGGTTTCTCTCCACCAAGGGGTCTGATTCCACCCATGGAAAGATCTTCTGAAATATTTCCAAGTTATTCCAGTTCTCCAGCAAAGCTTGCACTATAAAAATATCTCAACTTCAACAGCAGCCTGGAGTAAAGACAAAAAAAGAAGCTCCTGTTCTAGAAGATGTGATTGCTCACATCAAGCTCTTTTCAAGGTAGGTCAACTTGGAGCCTAAAACCCATGACAACGTCCTGTTAAACTGCTTAAGGCATGCTTGAGAATGGAAATGCTGACAACCCATAATACCCAGCTTTCCAACCTGTCCCTCTAATGCTGCAGCAGATCAGTAATTATACAAGGAAGATGGGGGACCATTGTCCAATTAATTAGATTCCTTTTACCCCCATTAGCTCAGATGATTAGACAAAGTTCATTAGAGCTTAATTCTGATTAGTGGAAATGGATCTCTTTCAGTGTAGGAGACAGGCAGGTGGTACCAGCTTGAACATCTAAGTTGTGCTCCAGATGGGAACCCATCCTGATTGTGACACTGTTTGGGCAGCACCAGGTCCCACATCCATGTGGGATGGGGCACTAAATGCTCAATCCCTCTCAGCCAGCATCTGACCACCTTAGGGGAGTCCTCTAGAGTAAGAAAAGAAGCAAGAGTGGGTTACAGACATTCTCCCAGCTTGGCACAGAAGTTGAAGCTCCTTCATTTTCTCACCCAGGAGAGTAGTAAAACCCATGTCAGATGTCTGGCTGCCCTCCAAGCGTGACAACATTGCACCTTCCTGCTTCCTTGGAAGCACCATGTGAACACTGAGCACTGTCACTGCTCTCAGGAGGCCCCAGTTGGAGTCCTGTGTCCAGAGCTGGGGCCACCAATACAAGGAAGATGGGGAACTGTTGGAGAGGGGTCAGAGGAGGCCACAGAGATGCTCAGAGGGCTGGAGCAGCTCCCCTATGGAGAGAGGCTGAGGGAGCTGGGCTGGTTCAGCCTGGAGAAGAGAAGGCTGTGGGGGGACCTCATTGCAGCCTGCCAGTCCCTGAAGGGAGCAGAGGAACAGGAGGGGAATCAGCTTGTTCAAAGGGCAGAGCCTGGCAGGACAAGGGGGCTGGAGTGAAGCTGGAGGAGGGAAGGGTTAGAGGAGATCTGAGGGGGAAGTTCTTTGCAGAGAGAGTGGGAGGGGCTGGAAGGGGCTGCCCAGAGAGGGGGTGGATGCCCCATCCCTGGAGGTGTTGAAGGCCAGGTTGGCTGGGGCCCTGGGCAACCTTGTGTAGCTCCAGGCCTGGAGGTTGGTGTCCCTGCCTGTGTCAGGGGGGTTGGAGCTCTCTGATCCTTGGGGTCCCTTCCAACCCAGCCCAGTTTGGAATTCTATGATTCTTAATTTCCAGCCTCTTGGTTCAGTTGCAGTGTTCCTTACCTAGTCCCCATGAAATGACTATTTAAGAGCATCATCTCAGGGCACCTTTCCCTTTCCATCTTGTTGTTTATTAGGCTCTTAAAGGGAAAGCTTGTAATGCATCCATTGATCCAAATACCAATTGAATAGATGGGAGCACATAAAATAGTCCCGACCCTTTAATAATGGAGCAAGAGCATTTGTAATGTAGGCAATGCAATTAGTATTGCCAACCAATACACTGCCCCCTTGATGGGGGCCTTTGAATCATTTTTATACTTTACAGTATATATTGAGGCTGAGCAGGCTGCCTTTAAGGGAGTATCTTATATACTGATGCCCTCAGAAGTGTTGGATTGGGGGGGGAGGGTGTTATCTTGCACTTGGAATGAGCTCTGAATTCTTTCCAGTCCTGTTTAATTCTCAATCATCAAGCATTTCTTTCTAAATTATCTATATATTTATTTCTAAATTATATATGGGATATATTTATTATAAATATGTATATAAACATAGGAGTATATATGTTTATCATACAATCCCAGACTGGTCTGGGTTGGAAGGGACCCCAAGGGTCACAGAGCTCCAACCCCCCTGACACAGGCAGGGACACCAACCTCCAGGCCTGGAGCTACACAAGGTTGCCCAGGGCCCCAGCCAACCTGGCCTTCAACACCTCCAGGGATGGGGCATCCACCCCCTCTCTGGGCAGCCCCTTCCAGCCCCTCCCCACTCTCTCTGCAAAGAACTTCCCCCTCAGATCTCCTCTAACCCTTCCCTCCTCCAGCTTCACTCCAGCCCCCTTGTCCTGCCAGGCTCTGCCCTTTGAACAAGCTGATTCCCCTCCTGTTCCTCTGCTCCCTTCAGGGACTGGCAGGCTGCAATGAGGTCCCCCCACAGCCTTCTCTTCTCCAGGCTGACCCAGCCCAGCTCCCTCAGCCTCTCTCCATAGGGGAGCTGCTCCAGCCCTCTGAGCATCTCCGTGGCTCCTCTGACCCCTCTCCAACAGTTCCCCATCTTTCTTGTCTTGGGGCCCCAGCTCTGGACACAGGACTCCAGCTGGGGCCTCCTGAGGGCAGAGCAGAGAGGGACAATCCCCTCCCTGTCCCTGCTGCCACCCCTCTGCTGATGGAGCCCAGGATCCCATCACCCTTCCCAGCTGCAAAAGCCACTGCTGGCTCATGAGAAGCTTCTCATTATCTGGGCATATGTAACACTTGTATTAAAATATTTACTGCCTGGAGTGTTTGATTAGAGAGAAGCCAAGAGCTTGTGGTGAGGAACTAGAGGCTGACAGTGCTGCTCCAGTTGGTTTATGGGTCAGTGTGGAAAAGATGCCTAAAAGCCACATCTCCAAATCACAGATCCACAGAGTCACAGGGGTTGGAAGGGGCCTCCAGAGTTCCTCGGGTCCAACCCCCCTGCCAAAGCAGGGTCCACAACACAAAGTGTTTTACTTCCCCTTGCCCAGCCCAAAACAATCACATTCAAAATATACATGATGAGAGGACCAAACAAGTCCAACGTGGTGGTGGTGAGGGGGAAGGAGAGAAGAAATTAAATTAAATGCAGGATTGCAACAGCAGAGCAATTCCAGATCCATTCAAAATCAATATTAAGCCACTAAAAGTGATTAGGCCAACGCTGATGGTGGCCCTGAAGAGGTGACAGGAACTGGGGGAAGGTGTGAGCTCTGGTCAGCCAACGGAGAGAACCACATGTCAGAGAATCACAGAATCACAGGGGTTGGAAGGGACCTCCAGAGATCATCAGGTCCAACCCCCCTGCCAAAGCAGGGTCCCTAGGACAGGGCACACAGGGAGGCATCCAGATGGGGCTGGAATCTCTCCAGAGAAGGAGACTCCACACCCCCCTGGGCAGCCTGGCCCAGGGCTCCCTCACCCTCACTGGCAAGAAGTTCTTCCCCATGTTGGTGTGGAACTCCCTGTGCTCCAACTTGAGGCCATCACCCCTTGTCCTGTCCCCACAGACACTGAGAAGAGGCTGCCCATGTCCCCCTGTGTCCCACCCTTCAGCTATTGATCCCCATTGATCAGATCCCCTCTCAGGCTGCTTCTCTCCAGACTGAACAGCCCCAGCTCCCTCAGCCTTTCCTCCCAGGGGAGATGCTCCAGGCCCTTCAGCATCTCCAGAGCCTCCTCTGGACTCTCTCCAGGAGATCCCTGTCTTTTCTATCCAAGGGAGCCCAGCACTGGACACAACACTCCAGGTGGGGCCTGAGCAGGGCAGAGCAGAGGGGGAGGATCCCCTCCTGGCACCTGCTGCCCACGCTCAAGTGAAAGCCACACCAATCTGACCACAACGGTCATGGGGAGGAAGGAAAGCAGAGCATGGAGAAGACAGTGAGCTGGTTATAATTTATATTCTCCTGCCTATACTTTATGGCTTTCTTAATTTGGCTCCTGCTACTATTAATGTAGTTAATGTTGAGATTATATCTATTTTCTGGCCTCAGGCAGTGATTTATTCCAGCCATTTTTCCGGTACCCGGCTCCCACGCTGTTAAATCAAGGGACTTGCCAATTAAGTGCTGACTTGGGGAAGTGGCTGCAATCTGAGCAGACAGCTAACAGCAAATTAAAGAGGGTGTTTCTTCCACAGGGCGATGTGGAAGGCCCAAGGGCTGAACCTTGCTGAGCTGGGGAAAGAGACAATCAAAATAAGCCCAAAGAAGTGTGTTCTGGAAGCATGGAAGGGTGATGGGATCTTGGGCTCCATCAGCAGAGGGGTGGCAGCAGGGACAGGGAGGGGATTGTCCCTCTCTGCTCTGCCCTCAGGAGGCCCCAGCTGGAGTCCTGTGGCCAGAGCTGGGGCCCCAGTACAAGAAAGATGGGGAACTGTTGGAGAGGGGTCAGAGGAGCCATGGAGATGCTCAGAGGGCTGGAGCAGCTCCCCTATGGAGAGAGGCTGAGGGAGCTGGGCTGGGTCAGCCTGGAGAAGAGAAGGCTGTGGGGGGACCTCATTGCAGCCTGCCAGTCCCTGAAGGGAGCAGAGGAACAGGAGGGGAATCAGCTTGTTCAAAGGGCAGAGCCTGGCAGGACAAGGGGGCTGGAGTGAAGCTGGAGGAGGGAAGGGTTAGAGGAGATCTGAGGGGGAAGTTCTTTGCAGAGAGAGTGGGGAGGGGTTGGAACAGGCTGCCCAGAGAGGGGGTGGGTGCCCCATCCCTGGAGGTGTTGAAGGCCAGGTTGGCTGGGGCCCTGGGCAACCTTGTGTAGCTCCAGGCCTGGAGGTTGGTGTCCCTGCCTGTGTCAGGGGGGTTGGAGCTGTGTGATCCTTGGGGTCCCTTCCAACCCAGACCACTCTATGATAACATAATTATTTTTAAAAATTAAACTTTGATGCTCCTTTTCATAGCATCAGTCGCACAGGTCAGTGTCCAGATGGGGCTGGAATCTCTCCAGAGAAGGAGACTCCACACCCCTCCCTGGGCAGCCTGTCCCAGGCCTCCCTCACTCTCACTGGGAAAAAGTTCTTCTGGCCATCACCACTTGTCCTGTCCCCACAGACACTGAAAAGGGGCTGGTCACTTCCCCCTGTGTCCCATACTTAAGATATTTATAAACATTTATTAGGTCCTCCCTTAGTCTTCTTCTCTCCAGGCTGAACAGCCCCAGCTCCCTCAGCCTTTCCTCACAGGGGAGATGCTCCAGGCCCTTCAGCATCTCCAGAGCCTCCTCTGGACTCTCTCCAGGAGATCCCTGTCTTTTTAATACCAGTGAAATCCAATAAACACACAGAGAGCAGTATGGAAATTCGATTGATCCCAACACCTAGGCTGTACCTTCCCCAGGAATTCAATCAACCAACAAGAGTAAACAGGTAGGACACTGCTACATGTCCTGACAGGCAGAAAGCCACCTGTGGGGAGGACAGGAGTAGTTCTTGCCAACTGCTGAAATTCAATCTAAGGGAAACACCATCCAGAGCTCCCATCATAAATACTCAATCAACAAGGACAAATGAGTTCACCAGCTTCCATGGCAATGAAAGGATCATGTTCCTGGGTGGCACGAACGAGAGCGACCATCTGCCTTTGAAATCAACTTTTCCAGAGGCTAGATGATGGCAGGACAAGGGGGCTGGAGTGAAGCTGGAGGAGGGAAGGGTTAGAGGAGATCTGAGGGGGAAGTTCTTTGCAGAGAGAGTGGGGAGGGGCTGGAACAGGCTGCCCAGAGAGGGGGTGGGTGCCCCATCCCTGGAGGTGTTGAAGGCCAGGTTGGCTGGGGCCCTGGGCGACCTTGTGTAGCTCCAGGCCTGGAGGTTGGTGTCCCTGCCTGTGGCAGGGGGGTTGGAGCTCTCTGATCCTTGGGGTCCCTTCCAACCCAGCCCAGTCTGGGATTCTATGATTTGGGTGTTCTTTCAGGAGCCAAACATGGGTGCAGCAATAAAAAAGGCTTGGCAGAGAAATAGCCCCTTTGACAAGTGGACCATCTCTCCTCCATGCTCAATGACATGTCATCTACTCATGACCACATCTCCTGCTTATCTCTAGCCCCAAGGGGCATGTCACCACAGCTTTGCTCACTAGTGCTACCTCATCCCTTGCACCCCATCATATGATTCTATGATTCTAAAGGAAAATCTCCTGTTTGCTGCTTTGTTTTGGGAAGCACAAGTTGGTTTCCTGGCTTATGACATCAACCACCCCAGGAGAACAGAAAATGACCAGGAAGTTATTTACCATCATTGTAAAAGACCAAAGTATTTGGCAATGTGTGTTGGCAGCTCAGAAAGCCACCTGTGTCCTGTTCTGCATCCCCACCAGTGGGACCCTCAGGTCTGGTGGGGGATTCTGCCCCTCTGGTCTGCTTTGGGGAGACACCTCTCCCCCCACAAAGTGCTGTGTCCAGCTCCGGTGGTCCCAGGACAAGAAGGATATGGATCTCTTAGAGCAAGTCCAGAGGAGGCCATGAAGATGATCAAAGAGTTGATAAACTTCTACTATGAAGACAGGCTGAGAGAGTTTGGGTTATTGAGGGTGGAGAAGAGAAGGCTCCAGGGAGCCCCTTCAAGTCCCTAAAGCTACAGGAAAGCTGGAGAGGGACTGGTTGCATGGACAGGGAGTGGGAGGAAAAGCTGGACCACATTGCCCAGGGAAACTGTGAGTGCCCCACCACTGGAAGTGTTTAAGGTCAGGTGTCACAGAGCTCTGAGCAACCTGACCTAGTGAAAGATGTTCCTTTCCATGTCAGGGGCATCAGGCTAGCTGATCTTTGAAGGTCCTTTCCAACCTGAACCACTCTATAATTCATAGAATCATAGAATCACCAAATGCTTTGGGTTGGAAGGAACTTCAAAGGTCATTTAGTTCCAACCACCCTGCCATGGGCAGCGACACCTTCACTAGACCAGGTTGCCCAAAGCCCCATCCAACCTGACCCTGAACAATGCCAAGGATGAGGCTTCCACAACCTCTCTGGACAACCTGTTCCAGGGCCTCACCACCCTCAGAGGAAAGAATTTCTTCCTAACATCTAATCTAAACTTGCAGCATGAAGCTATTATCTCTTGTCCTATCACTGAACCTCCTGGTGAACTGTCCCTCTCCCACTTTCCTGTAGACTTGTCATATTACCCCCTTGTTTAACTGAGCCCTTTTATTTTTTGCCATGTTATTCCAATAATACATGTTTCCCATCTTGCTGTCTCCAAGAAGAAGTATAAAACATGTCATGGAATCTCCTGAGCTGGAAGGGACCCATAAGGACCATGGAGTCCACCTCCTGGCTCCACAAGAGCCCAGCCAAGTCAGAGCAGGGCACTGAGGGCATCATCCAGATGCTTCTTGCCCTCAGCCCAGCTCAGGGCTGTGACCCCTTCCCTGGGGAACCTGTGCCAGTGCCTGACCCCCCTCTCAGCACAGAGCCTCTTCCTCACACCCAGCCTAAACCTCCCCTGGGGCAGCTTCACGCTGTTCCCTCAGGTTCTATCCCTGGTCCCCAAAGAGAGGAGAGAGATCAGCCCCTGCCCCTTCACTCCCCCTCATCAGGAAGCCACAGACCCCAGGAGGTCTCCCCTCAGCCTCCTCTTCTCCAGGTTGAACAACCCCAGGGTCTTCAGCTTCTCCTCCTAAGCCTTCCCCTCCAGACCCTTCCCCATCCTTGTTGCCCTCCTCTGGATACTCTCCAACAATTTTGTGTCCCTCTTCTCCTGTGGCCCCCAACTGGTCTCACCAACGCCCAGTACAGGAACACAATCACCTCCCTAGACCTACTGGCCACACTGGGAGGATCTCACTCCCAAAAATTTGCATTAAAAAAGGATAAAATATTGGAATTCCACAGACAAAACTCCACTCCCACAAAAGCCATTCCAGCAAAGCCATTCACGGTCACCTTCATTGCAACCAGTCTGGATCCTACCACAAGAAATTGGTGACATTAGCTATTAAACACTCAGAGAGCTGGGGTTGGAGAGCTTGAAATATGCAAGCAGTCTAAAAATGTATTGATTATTGTATAGGTAGTTTACTACCACCCTTAAAACTGGCCTAAAAGTGGTATTTAAAACAGTGTTTAATGATCTAAGTTGGCTAGATGGTGGTGTGAACAGCAGTGGAGTTTTAGATCTTTCTTTTCCAATTTTGAAGGCTCATCCAGGAGGTTTTTTGGCCACATCATCACTTCTTTTTTGGGCAAGTCCACCAAGGGTTAAGTGCTGTGCATAGCACAACATGAAGAACATCTCTGCCCCAAGAGATAGAGCCTCATAACTCACCCGTCACACACCAGGTTCTCAGCCAAACACTCTGCTCCACTGACAATGTATTTTAAATCACATATTAACATTGATCCAATTAATGCAGCTCCTGCTAAACCAGATGATTTCTGAGTCTCCTTCTGGCCATCACATATTCTTGTATGTATTTAAAAGGAGCAGAGAACTTGAGGCCAATCTGAGCTTAGAATCATAGAATATCTAAGGTTGGAAGGGACCTTTTGAGGTCATCTGGTCCAACCACCCTGCAGTGAGCAGGACACCTTCACTAAATCAGGTCGCTCAGAGCCCCATCAAGCCTGACCCCGAGTATCTCCAGGGATGGAGCCTCCAGTATGTCTCTAGGCCACCTGTTCCAGTGATCCACCACCCTCATATTGAAGAACTTCTTCCTCTGTCCTTTGAGTTCAGGCAATATGCATTAACCCAATGCTTGGAGAAGCCCAGGATGTGCCTCTTTGAACACCTCAGGCACAAACCATCTCCATTTATCCCAGCTGTCATTTTCCCACCTCTGTCATACTTAAAGAATCAGAAGACAGCTACATATCTTCAGGCCTTCCAGTACCTGAAGGGAGCATACAAACAGGAAGGGAATCAACATTTTTATAGCAGCTCCCCTATGAAGAGAGGCTGAGGGAGCTGGGCTGGGTCAGCCTGGAGAAGAGAAGGCTGTGGGGGGACCTCATTGCAGCCTGCCAGTCCCTGAAGGGAGCAGAGGAACAGGAGGGGAATCAGCTTGTTCAAAGGGCAGAGCCTGGCAGGACAAGGGGGCTGGAGTGAAGCTGGAGGAGGGAAGGGTTAGAGGAGATCTGAGGGGGAAGTTCTTTGCAGAGAGAGTGGGGAGGGGCTGGAAGGGGCTGCCCAGAGAGGGGGTGGATGCCCCATCCCTGGAGGTGTTGAAGGCCAGGTTGGCTGGGGCCCTGGGCAACCTTGTGTAGCTCCAGGCCTGGAGGTTGGTGTCCCTGCCTGTGTCAGGAGGGTTGGAGCTCTCTGATCCTTGGGGTCCCTTCCAACCCAGACCACTCTATGATAACATAATTATTTTTAAAAATAAAACTTTGATGCTCCTTTTCAGAGCATCAGTCGCACAGGGCGGTGTCCAGATGGGGCTGGAATCTCTCCAGAGAAGGAGACTCCACACCCCCCTGGGCAGCCTGGCCCAGGCCTCCCTCACCCTCACTGGGAAGAAGTTCTTCCCCATGTTGTTGTGGAACTCCCTGTGCTCCAACTTGAGGCCATCACCCCTTGTCCTGTCCCCACAGAGCCTGGCCATTTCCCCCTGCATCCCATGCTTAAGATATTGATAAACATTAATAAGGTCCCCCCCTTGGGGTCCCTTCCAACCCAGACCCCTCTATGATTCTATAATCTCCAAATCCAAACCGAAAATCAATTAACCAACCAACAAAACCCTTCGAAACCGGCTCCGAAATTAAGAGCTTGCAGCCAGGTTGTCAACCCCCTCCAAGCTGAATCTCCAGCACCTTCTTCTGTGTGGAAAAAGGGAGAGCTTAGCCCATTTATTAGAATGATGAAAGCAAAGGGATCTAAAAATTGCACTCCTTGGTTAATGAGCAGCCGAAGGGATCGGTAAGCATAATTTCAGAGGCTAGTAATATTTTATATAATCGCCGAGCGGTTTAAATTGAAAACCCCCAACTGAATCAATATTTACTGCATTGCAACGAAATGAATAGTAATAAGTCACTAAGCTCCCCTTGTCCTGTTTCATAAAATAAAAAATTATAAAAATGAGCAGAGGCGCAGAGCGACTCTCCCATTAACTTTTACGGCACTTGGGGAGTCGTAAGCGACTCTTCTCATCAAATAAAAGCTTCAAAAAGCTGCTGGAGGAAGGTTTGCTTCAGCATTCAGCAACAGGGACACACACACACAAAAAAAAAAAAGACCCTAAAAAAATGGAAAAGACAAGATTAGAGTTTCAGAAATGAAGGGGAAAAGGCTCCCAGCAGCTCCAAGTCACATAGAATCACAAGGTTGGGAAAGAGCTTTAAGATCATTGAGTTCAACCGTTCCTGTCCTGTGCTAAACCAGATCCCTGAGCACCTCATCTCCCTGTCTGTTAAACACACACAGGGGTGGGGACTCAACCCCCTCCCTGGGCAGCCTGTTCCAGGTCCTGACCCTCTCTCAGGCCTTGACCCTGTTCTAGGCCCCTATTCCAGGCCCATCTCAGGCCTTGACACTGTTCCAGGCCTATTCCAGGCCCTGATCCTGGAACCCTGGGACCCCTGTGCCAGGTCCTGACCCTTTCTCAGGCCTGGACCCTGTTCTAGGCCCCTATTCCAGGCCCTTCTCAGGCCTTGACACTGTTCCAGGCCTATTCCAGGCCCTGATCCTGCTCCAGGCCCATTCCAGGCCCTGACCCTGCTCCAGGCCCTGACCCTGTTCCAGGCCCCTGTTCCACACTGCTACAACTCTTTCAGGGTAGAACTTTTCCCTCACATCTGATCTGAACCACTCACCGAAGCGTTTCCCACCTGATTTCACATCAAAGCTCTGCTCAGAAACCCTCCAAGCCAAACCTCAACCTCCAGAGCATTTCAGGCGATGCGATGCCACAGCTCTGGATACAGCCCAGGCAAAACCCTGCCCAAACCACTGATAAAGCTAATTGATAACTGATAATTTCACAGAATCAGAGAATCAGAGAATCACAGTGTTTGGAAGGGAGCTCCAGAGATCATCAGGTCCAACCCCCCTGCCAAAGCAGGGTCCCTAGGACAGGGCACACAGGGAGGCATCCAGATGGGGCTGGAATCTCTCCAGACAAGGAGACTCCACACCCCTCTGGGCAGCCTGGCCCAGGGCTCCCTCACCCTCACTGGGAAGAAGTTCTTCCCCAGATTGGTGTGGGACTCCCTGTGCTCCAACTTGAGGCCATCACCCCTTGTCCTGTCCCCACAGAGCCTGGCCATTTCCCCCTGTGTCCCACCCTTCAGATCTTGATAAACATTAATAAGGTCCCCCCTTATTCTTCTCAAGACTGAACAGCCCCAGCTCCCTCAGCCTTTCCTCCCAGGGGAGATGCTCCAGGCCCTTCAGCATCTCCAGAGCCTCCTCTGGACTCTCTCCAGGAGATCCCTGTCTTTTCTATCCCAGGGAGCCCAGCACTGGACACAATTTCAGTGAGGTGACAGGAGCTGGGACAAGGGGCAATGGGCTCAAGCTGCCCCAGGGCAGGGTCAGCTCAGCTGGGAGGGGAAAGTTCTTCCCTGAAGGAGTTGTGGGGCTGTGGAACAGGCTGCCCAGGGAGGGGGCTGAGTACCCATCCCTGGGTGTGTTTAATAGATGGGTAGATGAGGTACTTGGGGATATGGGTTAGTAGAAGATGGGTATGGTTGGACTCAACAATCTCAAAGCTCTTTTCCAACCTTGTTATTCTGTGATAATAAAGGATTAACCTCAGCAATTACAAAACACAACACTCCATAGTCCTAACCCCACAGCTTCACACATTGTCCAAGGAGGTTTTCTTCTTTATATTGTATTTTTTCAAGCAATTTTTTCAAGTTTTGGGGGTTTTTTACCCCTCTTGGCTGTGCTCCATTTTAGAAGCATCTTCAGGTGCCTGCCTGAAATTCCCATCCTTCTCTTTC
Source organism: Rallus limicola (assembly GCA_022605955.1). Classification (NCBI taxonomy): domain Eukaryota; kingdom Metazoa; phylum Chordata; class Aves; order Gruiformes; family Rallidae; genus Rallus; species Rallus limicola. The sequence goes on along the minus strand of JAKCOZ010000100.1, from coordinate 638,771 downwards.
ATGCTTGAAAGGAAATTTCAGGTTTGCTAACACCAAACACAGCAGAAGGAGGATTTTACCTATATTCTAAAAATAGAAATTCAACTTTTGAGCTTACTTTGCCAAAGCTATCACCCTATCCCAAAGAGTTTTACATGGATGGGGAAAAAAACCCTACCCATTGGAGAGGAGTTCTGTGGAGAAGAAACTGGGGGTCCTGCTGGGTGACAGGGTGGCCATGAGCCAGCAGTGTGCCCTGGGGGCTGAGAGAGCCCATGGCATCCTGGGGGGCATCAGGAGGAGTGTGGGCAGCAGGTCCCAGGAGGGGATCCTCCCCCTCTGCTCTGCCCTGCTCAGGCCCCAGCTGGAGTGTTGTGTCCAGTGCTGGGCTCCCTGGGATAGAAAAGACAGGGATCTCCTGGAGAGAGTCCAGAGGAGGCTCTGGAGATGCTGAAGGGCCTGGAGCATCTCCCCTGGGAGGAAAGGCTGAGGGACCTGGGGCTGTTCAGCCTGGAGAGAAGCAGCCTGAGAGGGGATCTGATCAATGGGGATCAATAGCTGAAGGGTGGGACACAGGGGGACATGGGCAGCCTCTTCTCAGTGTCTGTGGGGACAGGACAAGGGGTGATGGGCTCAAGTTGGAGCACAGGGAGTTCCACCCCAACATGGGGAAGAACTTCTTCCCAGTGAGGGTGAGGGAGCCCTGGGCCAGGCTGCCCAGGGGGGTGTGGAGTCTCCTTCTCTGGAGAGATTCCAGCCCCATCTGGATGCCTCCCTGTGTGCCCTGTCCTAGGGACCCTGCTTTGGCAGGGGGGTTGGACCTGATGATCTGATCTCTGCAGGTCCCTTCCAACCCCTATGATCCTGTGATTCTATGATCTTCAGACATAAATGCTGGAGGTTCCCCCCATCTTCCCATCTCTTCCATCAAACCAAGCTCACGTGATGACATTCCAATCCCTTGCTACAGGGATGCCAAGTCCCATTTCAGGTTGAAACACGGATATTTTAGTTGCAGAAGAGACTGGGGAATTTTTAAGGAGGGATGAGGGAAAGGTTCTTCTATCTCACTCATGAACACAACTTCCACAAATTTAGTTCCTTCCTATGCCAAAAATAACAATACCTCTTTGCCCCCTTTTGATCCTTTGCCTTTAAAAAAGGAATTCAGAGCAAGGAGAGACCCTGCCTTCCACAACTCTTGCTTTCCTGAGTCATAAAACCTTTGCCCATATAAAATAGCCCCAATCAGAATATTTTTGAGGTTTCCCTGGTGATTCATCCCTTGCTGGCTCCGTTCACATGCTCCTTCCTATGACAGAGGACAACAGGAACCATCTGAATTTGCTACCAAGATTTCAAGAAGTGGTTATTAAATCTGGATTCTTTTAAAGGGGGAGGGGAGGAATTAAAGGCAATAATTTGCAATCAAAACATCTTTCAGCTTGGGAAAGCGTTGATGGTCACAAGCAGGTGGCTGCAGGGCTTGTGCCAAGTTTGGGAACCCCTCTGCCCTTTTTTTCCCACTTTCCCAGCGTTAGCAGCTGTGACCTCTCAGACCTCACCATATCCTTCTGGAAATCCTCCTTCCAGGAGAACCCAGGGGGTTGAGCGAGCCACAGATGCTGTGGTGCTTGGATGGCACCCGGGGACAGACAAGTGGGACGATGGGATGCCGGGTGCAGATGGTTGGCTTCACTGTTAGCCCCACCAAAGGGGCACCAGTGCCAAGGATCGGGGTGAAACCCAGCTCTGCCACACACAAGGGTGCCAGGATGCAGCCCAGGAAAGATCCAGGGAGAGGATGCTCCTGCCCAGCAGCGATGCCTAAGCTGTAAGCAGCACTTTTAGCTTCACCTAGAAGCAAATCAGTAATGGAGGCAGAGGATAAATTCACAAATTCTTTCCCCAACTTGATGTTTCAGCAGGTAGGCAAGGTAAAAAAGACATCATTTAGAAGCTCCTCACTGTGCTTAGAGCCATCCAAGCACCTTTTATGGGTGCTTGGATGGCTCTAAGCACAGTGAGGAACTTCAGGGTTCCTCTAAAGGTGCTTTTGGGTGCATAGAAGCACCTCTTAAGGATCACCTGATACGAAAACCACCCCCCCCCCCCAATTGAAACAAACCATAAACCAGTTCAGAAGAAACACCATGGCTGTGTGGAGTTGGACTTGATGATCTCCTGAGGTCAGTTCCAACCCCTACTACTCTGGAATCCCAGAGCAACCTCCATCACACACAGAATTTGGGGGAAGAAATTGAAAACCACAGCGCTCTGCTAGGGAGGGATCAAACCTGGGAGGAGTGGGATTAATCAGTACAAAATGAGGTAATTAGGAGTGTTTTGAAGGCAAGAGAAGGAAATAAATGCCCAGGGATTTGAGGAAAGCTGATTACACAGGTTTTGGGTGCATGGTAAGGTGTAACTGTTGCATTATTTAGGTGTTTGTCTCTGTATTGAGTGTAACTCATAGAATCAGAGAATCGCAGGGGTTGGAAGGGACCTCCAGAGATCATCAGGTCCAACCCCCCTGCCAAAGCAGGGTCCCTAGGACAGGGCACACAGGGAGGCATCCAGATGGGGATGGAATCTCTCCAGAGAAGGAGAATCCACACCCCCTGGGCAGCCTGGCCCAGGGCTCCCTCACTGGGAAGAAGTTCTTCCCCATGTTGGTGTGGAACTCCCTGTGCTCCAACTTGAGGCCATCACCCCTTGTCCTGTCCCCACAGACACTGAGAAGAGGCTGGTCATTTCCCCCTGTGTCCCACCCTTCAGATACTGCTAACCTTTATCAGATCCAGTCTCCACAGTCTATTGCAAAGACTCTTAACCTCAACTGGAAATACTGACCTACCCCAGGGAGAGATGACCAATCCAACTGCCAAAGGTACCACAGCATCCCCCTCCTCCATCCCATCCTCTCAGCCACTACCCAAAACGCTTTCCCATTCCCCTAGGGAGAAGGATTGCTGCTTCCCACCAAAGCTCTCCAAGATCTTTATTTACAAAGGGTCAATCATCCCCACACCATCCTCCAAAGTTGACTTTCATATCCTATTAAACCTTTTTCCTTCTCAGCTGTCGTCGAGGAGGATGTGGAAACAGCCGGGCTATTAACAGACAGCTGATTAATGAAGTGGCAGAGGGAGATACCAGCTCAGGCTTTGATTTCTCCAGCTCAATTGCTGCCAGCAAAAGGGTTTGCTCAGAGCAGGAGCAGCACCCACAACACACACATCCCTCTGCATTCACTAAGCTAGGAGTTCCTTCCAGGGTTTTTTAAGTTCTTGTGGGTTTATTTTTTTATTATTATCATTATAATAATTATTATAATCATTATAATAATTATTGTCATCATTATTATCATTATAATAATGATTATGATAATATTTATAATAATTATTGTCATCATTATTATCATTATAATAATGATTATGATAATATTTTCTATTACAACATAGCATTTCTATTATATTTTTATTATATTTATAATGTATTATTAAATATAGTGTTTATATTATAACATAAGATTTCTATTTAATAATAATTATGATTATTGTTACAAGTTTCTCATGCTAGGAAGAAACAGATGGATCCATCCTTCAGCCTGAAAGAAGACTAAAATGTTTAACTAAGCCTGGAAAGAATTAATCAGTTGAAAACAATGCTCTGGTATTTGCCAAGTGACCTCTTTGCCCCTCAACAAACTGGTCTGTTCTTTCCCTGAGACCTGAGACCTGCCCAAGCCCAGCCTGGTGTGAACAGCCCAGATGTCAGCAACAGTTGGACTCAGCTCAGTGCAGCAACTCGGCAGTGAGGTTTAAACAAAGGTATCATGATTTTTACCATCACCAGGAGCTGAGAAGAAAAGATTTGGGTCATTTATGAATCACAGAATCACAAGGTTGGAAAAGACCTTGAAGATCAGAGAGTCCAACCATTCCTGTCCTGTGCTGAACCAGATCCCTGAGCACCTCATCTCCCTGTCTGTTAAACACACCCAGGGGTGGGGACTCAGCCCCCTCCCTGGGCAGCCTGTGCCAGGCCCTGACCCTGCCTCAGGCCCTCACTCTGTTCTAGGCCCCTATTCCAGGCCCATCCCAGACACTGACCCTGCTCCAGGCCCATTCCAGGCCCTGACCCTGTTGAAGGCCTCTATTCCAGGCCCATCCCAGACACTGACCCTGCTCCAGGCCCTGACCCTGTTCTAGGCCCCTATTCCAGGCCTATCCCAGCTGCTGACCCTGCTCCAGGCCTGTCCCAGGCCCTGACCCTGCTCCACAACTCTGCCAGGGAGGAACTGTGCCCTCCCAGCTGAGCTGACCCTGCCCTGGGGCAGCTTGAGCCCATTGCCCCTTGTCCCATCTCCTGGCCCCTGGCTGAAGAGACCAGCGCCCACCTCTCTGCACCCTCCTGGCAGGGCAAGGGAGGTGGGCAGAAGGTCTCCCCTCAGCCTCCTCTGCTCCAGCCTCAACACCCCCAGCTCCCTCAGCTGCTCCTCAGAGGATTTGCCCTCCAGCCCCTTCCCCAGCCTGGTTGCCCTTCTCTGGCCTCGCTCCAGGACCTCAATGTCCTTCTGATGCTAAGGAGCCCAGGAACACAGAGCTGTCATTCTCCTGTGCCAGATTGCCCTCTCTCTCCTTTTTTTTATTGTGGGGTTTGGGGTTTTTTTTGGTTCAAAATACAAATTTTCACCCCAGAATTAGAGCTGGAAAGCTCAGATTGATGGGTTAAAGGGTTGGAGGAGTTATGACTCTTCATAGTAAATGCCATGTGGAAAAAGTGATGGAAAAAAAACCCCATTTCTTCCATTACTAATCTCTTAGGAGGGTAGAAATTTGGACATTAAATACATCACTGGCTCCTACAGCTGTCACTGGCAGGTGAAAAAGCAGCAATTGGGTCAATACCCAGCACTGGAAAAAACACCATTCCCAACATGGGATGTTGTTTAGGAGGGATTATTAGCTCTAGAAGAAGACACCACCCCATTTCCCAAGGTTAAAAACTGCCTCAAAATGAGTTTTACATACGGCACAAGTCAGAAAACTATGTCCCTAATTGGGTTTCACCCAGCCAACTGCATCCTGGGCTGTATCAAAAGGAGTGTGGCCAGTAGATTGTGGGAGATTCTGGCCCTCTACACCACTCTTATGGGACCCCACCTGGAATGCTGGGTCCAGTTCTGGGGTCTCCAGTATGGGAAAGACATGGAGTTGTTGGAGCACATCCAGAGGAGGCCAGGAAGAAGATCAGGGGCTGGAGCATCTCTGCTCTGAAGACAGGCTGAGAGAGTTGGGGTTATTCAGCCTGGAAAAGAGAAGGCTCTGGGGACACCTAATTGTGGCCTATCAATAACTAAAGGGGTCCTACAAGGAAGTGGGACAGGGGCTGGTCACCAGGGAGGGCAGTGACAGGACAAGGGGTGATGGCTTCAAGCTGGAAGAGGGCAGGGTTAGGTTAGATGTTAGAAAGGAGTTCTTTACCATGAGGGTGGTGAGGCCCTGGCACAGGCTGCCCAGAGAGGTTGTGGCAGCCCCATCCCTAGAAGTGTTCAAGGCCAGGTTGGATGGGGCTTTAGGAAACCTGGCCTAGTGGAGGGTGTCCCTGCCATGAGCAGGTTGGAACTAGATGATCTTTGAGGTCCCTTCCAACCCAAAGCATTCAGTGATTCTCTGATTCTCTTACTCTTGGTTGCTGCTGGAGCCTGGGACACAAAGGGTGGATACTCTCATATAAAATACATATTTTTTCTGAAACTTGGCTTAGAAAAGGTGAATACTCTCACTTTTTTTCTTTTAAAGCTACAGCTGGCACCTGGGCCATTTGGATGGACAAAGGAACAGCGGCAGCTGGAACCTTCTGGTCCCACAAGGTCTTCTTATCCAAGAATCCAGACAGGAAGAAATAGATGCCTTGAGACAGAGTGAGCAGCACTGAGAGGGGTTAAAGGGCTTTGGAGACCTGCTTCAATTCCCAACATCACCACGCTCAATCCCTGAGTGACCTCAACAGATGTATCTCCAAAACTGGATGAGAAGGTTATCAACCCTCTGCTTTCTTCCACGTGGCATCTGCCCTGGTTGCCCAGAATCACCAGGTTGGAAAAGACCTTTAAGATCATCAAGTCCAACCGTTCCTGTCCTGTGCTGAACCAGATCCCTGAGCACCTCAACTCCCCTTTTTTAAAACACATCCAGGGAAGGTGACTCAACCACCTCCCACCACCCAGGGTCCATCCTAGAACTTTCACACTAATCCATAATAATATTATAATATCTATAATGAACATTTTCCACTAAAGCTTTCCCTCTGCTTTGTTGGAAGCAATGACTGGAGCTCAAAGTGCTTCTCCCCACCTCCACACTGCATTTCAAGATCCTCAAACGTGGACTCCACATAAACCAAGAGCAAGGACAAACCCTGATCTACTGACCATGGTATTTAGGGTATTTTGGATATAAACTAGACAAAGGGAATGATTGCTACATAACCATGCTCAATCCACTTGAGTGGTCCACCACACTTGACCACTGCCACCCCAACATATCACAGAACCACAAAAACATAGAAACACAGAATGGTTTTGGTTGGAAAAGATCTTTAAGATCATCAAGTGCAACCATTAACCCAACACTACCAGTAAACCATGTCCATAACCTCCATGTCCATAACCTCCATGTCTACATGCCTTTAAAGACCTCCTGGGATAGTGACTCAACCACTTCCCTGTGCTGCCTCTTCCAGTGCTTGTTAACCCTTTGAGTCAAGACACTGTTCTCAACAGCTAATTGAAACCTCCCCTGGAACAACCTGAGGCCATTTCCTCTTGTTTTATCACTTGTTTCTTGGGAGAAGAGTCCAACCCTGGCCTCACTACATCCTCCTTCAAGGTAGTTGTAAAGAGTGATCAGGTCTCCCATCAGCCTCCTTTTCTCCAGGCTAAACACCCCCAGTTCCATCAGCCACTCCTCACAAGACCTGTTCTCCAGACCCTTCACCACCTTTGTTGACCAAAAGCTGCTGGATTGAGGCTCCAGGTGTCGACACATAGACCCAAACATGCTATGGGGCAGCAAAGCCTCTGCAAAGCCATGGGGAGGACCATCACAGAATCACAGAGCTCTAGGGGTTGGAAGGGACCCCAAGGGAGCATTGGGTCCAACCCCCCTGCCAAAGCAGGCTCCCTAGGACAGGTTGCAGAGGTAGGCATTCAGATGGGTCTTGAATATCTGGTGTCCCAACACCTGAAGTGCTGGAGATGACCTCTCTAGTTGCCTGGGCACGAAGTTCCACACCTCCCACCTGAGTTCTTCCAGCAGCTGATCCAACCCCTGAGTCAAAACTGCTGATCTCCAGCTGAAAACCCTCAACTTTTAATCCATATAAACCTCCTCACTAAGGATGTTCTACTTTTCTTTGATAGCTGCTCTCCTCTGAAAGCAGAGAGACACGGTGACAAAAGAAGGGGGGGGTGGGAAAAATCCCAGCTAATGAATTACCACTCATCAGCAAATCCTCTATTAACCAATCATGTGTGTGCTCTCTGCCTATTAGAAATACTAAGTAAAACATTAGCTTAATATGCCATGGAGAAGGAGCAGCCAGTCAGCAAGATGTTGGTGATGAGAGAGACGGCGTTGAGGAGCTGTGCAACCACTTGCAAGCACGTCTGTGTTGTTATACAACACAAGTGAATGTCCTACATGATGGCTTTAATCCCTGAGGGATCTTTCTACTTGGCATGTCCAGCCCTGGAATTACAGAATCACACAATTGTAGGGGTTGGAAGGAACCTCCAGAGAAGGAGCTGGGGGTCCTGGTGGGTGACAGGGTGGCCATGAGCCAGCAGTGTGCCCTGGGGGCTGAGAGAGCCCATGGCATCCTGGGGGGCATCAGGAGGAGTGTGGGCAGCAGGTCCCAGGAGGGGATCCTCCCCCTCTGCTCTGCCCTGCTCAGGCCCCAGCTGGAGTGTTGTGTCCAGTGCTGGGCTCCCTGGGATAGAAAAGACAGGGATCTCCTGGAGAGAGTCCAGAGGAGGCTCTGGAGATGCTGAAGGGCCTGGAGCATCTCCCCTGGGAGGAAAGGCTGAGGGAGCTGGGGCTGTTCAGCCTGGAGAGAAGCAGCCTGAGAGGGGATCTGATCAATGGGGATCAATAGCTGAAGGGTGGGACACAGGGGGACATGGGCAGCCTCTTCTCAGTGTCTGTGGGGACAGGACAAGGGGTGATGGCCTCAAGTTGGAGCACAGGGAGTTCCGCCCCAATCTGGGGAAGAACTTCTTCCCAGTGAGGGTGAGGGAGCCCTGGGCCAGGCTGCCCAGGGGGGTGTGGAGTCTCCTTCTCTGGAGAGATTCCAGCCCCATCTGGATGCCTCCCTGTGTGCCCTGTCCTAGGGACCCTGCTTTGGCAGGGGGGTTGGACCTGATGATCTCTGGAGGTCCCTTCCAACCCCTAGGATTCTATGATTCTATGATTATCTGTGAGATGATGCTGACCCCCAGCTTACCACAACCTCCTTCAGGTAGTTGTAAGGAGTGATGAGGTCTCCCCTCAGCCTCCTCTTCTCCAGCCTCAACACCCCCAGCTCCCTCAGCTGCTCCTCAGAGGATTTGCCCTCCAGCCCCTTCCCCAGCCTGGCTGCCCTTCTCTGGACATGCTCCAGGGCCTCAATATCTTTCTTGTAGTGAGGGGCTCAAACCTGAACCTCAGACTGAGTACAGAGGGATGATCACCTCCCTGGTTGAACAACAAACAGGCTCCCCAAAAGAAGGACATTCCAGACTCCAGGGAAGGACTGATCCAAGATCAACACAACACCCTGCTGAGTAAATAACCCATCATTGCCTCCCCAGGTTCAGATGTGACAGCTTTATTTTTAATAGAAACCATTCAAAACTCCACTTCCCCATTAACCAAAATTAAAAAAAGAAAATCCCATTATTCTTAAGGATTTTCATCTGCATTTAAAGCTGGTAGTTAACCTCTCAGTCCTCCTCTTTATTTTGTTTTCATTAGTTCTTCCAAAGTAGAGCTCAATTACTACAGCCAACCCTTTGAGGAGGAAACTGGGATGTTCTCCCTGAAGCTGGAAGCCCCAAAATAATGCAAAAGAAGCTGAAAACCCAACCTCACAGAATCACAGAATCACAGGGGTTGGAAGGGAGCTCCAGAGATCATCAGGTCCAACCCCCCTGCCAAAGCAGGGTCCCTAGGACAGGGCACACAGGGAGGCATCCAGATGGGGCTGGAATCTCTCCAGAGAAGGAGACTCCACACCCCCCTGGGCAGCCTGGTCCAGGGCTCCCTCACCCTCACTGGGAAGAAGTTCTTCCCCATGTTGGTGTGGAACTCCCTGTGCTCCAACTTGAGGCCATCACCCCTTGTCCTGTCCCCACAGACACTGAGAAGAGGCTGCCCATGTCCCCCTGGGTCCCACCCTTCAGCTATTGATCCCCATTGATCAGATCCCCTCTCAGGCTGCTTCTCTCCAGGCTGAACAGCCCCAGCTCCCTCAGGACCTTTCCTCCCAGGGGAGATGCTCCAGGCCCTTCAGCATCTCCAGAGCCTCCTCTGGACTCTCTCCAGGAGATCCCTGTCTTTTTTATACAAGGAGCCCAGAACCTCATGGCACAAGGTTGCACCAAACCAGGATAGGACTGTGGGTGGAATTGGGAGGATGGTGGGGACAGCTGAAGAGGGGACTGGAGCTGAAGCAAGTCCAGGTTCTTGTAGAGGAGCTGCAAGTGTTGAACATGGTGGTCAGGAGGTTGGTTGGGCACGTTGTGTTTGGGGAAATGGTGTATGGGGAGCAAAGGGTGGGGGGAAGAGAGAAAAAGGAAAGCAAGGGAAGAGGAGGGAAGAGGAAAAATAGGAAAAACAGGTAAAAAGGAAAAACAGATAAAGAAAAACAGGGAACCCAAGGAAAAGAGGGGGAACAGGAAAAAAGGGAAAACAGGGAAAACAGAAGAAAAGGGGGAAGGGGAAAAGGGAAAAAAGGGGGGAGGGGAAAAAGGGAGAATGGAAAAAAGGGAAAAAGGGGGAATGGGGAAATGGGGAAAGGGAAAAAAGGGATAAAGGAAAAAGGGGAAAAGGGGGAAGAGAAAAAGGGGGAAGGGAAAACAGGGGGGAAGTGGAAAAAGGGGAAAGGAGGAGAAGGGAAAAAGTGGGAAGTGGAAAAAGGGGAAAAAGAGGGGAGGGGAAAAGGGAAAAATAGAAAAAATGGGGAAGGGAAAATGAGAAAAAAGGAGAAAAGGGGGAAAAGGGGGAATAGGAAAAGGGAAAAAAAGGGGGGAAGGGAAAAAGGGGGAAGAGAGAAAAGGGAAAAAGAGGGGGAAGGGGAAAAAGGGAAAAAAGGGGAGAAGGGACAAAGGAAAAAGGGGGAACAGGAAAAGGGAAAAAAAGGGGGAAGCGAAAAAGGGGGAAGAGGGAAAAGGGAACAAGTGGGAAGTGGAAAAAGGGAAAAAGTGGGAATTGGAAAAAGGGAAAAAAGGGAAAGAGAAAAAGGGAAAAGGGGAAAGGGAAAAGGGAAAAAAAGGGGGAAAGGGAAAGGGGGAATAAGGGGAGTGGAAAAGGGGGAAGGGAAAAAGGGGGAAAAGGGGAGAAGGGACAAAGGAAAACGGGGGGAAGTGGGAAAAGGGGAAAAAAGGGGAAGGGAAAAAGGGGGGAAGTGGGAAAATGGAGATAATGGGAGAAAAAGGGGGAAGGGAAAAAGGGGGAAGTAGAAAAAAGGGAAAAAAGGGGAAGTGGAAAAAAGAAAAAAGGGGGAAAAGGGAAAAAAGGGGGGAAAGGGGGAAGGGAAAAGGGGAAAAAGGGGGGAAGTGAAAAAAAGGGGAAAGTGGAAAAAAGGAAAAAAGGGAGAAGGAGAAAAGGGAAAAAAGGGGGAAGAGAAAAAGGGGGAAGTGGAAAAAAGGGAAAAAAGGAGAAGTGGGAAAAGGGAAAAAAGGGGGGAAAAGGGAAAAAAGGGGGAAAAGGGGGATGGGAAAGGGGAAAAAGGGGGGAAGTGGAAAAAAGGGGAAAGTGGAAAAAGGGAAAAAAGGGAGAATGAGAAAAGGGAAGACAGGGGTAAGGGGAAAAGGGGGAGAAAAATGGAAGAAAAAAGAAGAAAAAAGGGGGGGGGAAAGCAGAGAAATGAAAAAAGAGAGAAGGAAAAAGGAGATAAGGAAATAGGAAAAAAGAGGGGGGGGGAAAGGGAAGAGGGAAAAGAAGGGAAAGATGAACTAGAACAAGAAAAAAGAAAAATGAGGGGATAAAAAGGGACAAGTGAGTGTCACAAAGTGTCTGTCTTTCTTTAAGGGGGGAGTGCTGAGTGTATGAAAGCTTAATCCTGAGCTTTACCCTGAATGAAGAGACATTGTTTTTTAAAGCCTCCTAAACTAGTCCCTACCAGAAACTGGATTATTACTGGGCCAGATGTCAGGGCTTCTCCAAAACAATACAGGGGGTTACATATCTTCTCCCATCCTCATTAAAAAAGATTAAAAGTACTTCCTATAGAGGAGAAAAAAATATATATATATTATAATAATATGTGTTTTCAAATGGGAGCCAGGGTTTCCTCCTGTCTGTAACATCTCCAATCCCAGCAGATGAATTTCACTTTAATGAGATGTCATTTTGGAGAATGGTTTAACATCCCTTTCAAAAAATAAAATAATAATAATAATAATAATAATTTAAAAAAAAAAACCACAACTCTTTTTAGCCCTAAACCTTGTAAAATCACGTTGAGATTATGAAAAGAAAATTTACCAGACAGAGAAAAGAAAAGAAAACAAAATAGAAGCTGCCAATCCACAGAATCCATGACATGGCTGTTTTTTTTAAATGGGATGGAAAAGGCTTTCCAAGTTATCTGCTTAAACACAGGCTTGCTGTTTACTCCTCACTTTCATGTCAAAATGAATTTGGGAAGGGAAAAAAAAACCCACCACCCCATTGACAGGAACTTTAAGGGCATTAGTCACATTTTGAGACGTTTTTCAGCTTAACACGTCAAAAGCCAGGGATGGTGGAGGGGATTTTAGTATCTTGATAAAGGAAAATTAACTCCTGGTATCCCAAAGGCTGTTATGATGCTCTGGATCCTTCACCAATGTGTATGGAGATCCAGGAGCAAGTACCGTCACTGAAACACATGGTTGGAAAAGACCTTGAAGATCAAGTCCAAACAGTCCTTGTCCTGTGCTAAACCAGATCCCTGAGCACCTCATCTCCCTGTCTGTTAAACACACCCAGGGGTGGGGACTCAGCCCCCTCCCTGGGCAGCCTGTGCCAGGCCCTGACCCTGTCTCAGGACCCAACTCTGTTCTAGGCCCCTATTCCAGGTCCCTCCCAGGCCCTGACCCTGTGCCAGGCCCTGACCCTGCTCCAGGCCCCTGTTCCACAGCCCCACCTCTCTGCCAGGGAAGAACTTTTCCCTCCCAGCTGAGCTGACCCTGCCCTGGGGCAGCTTGAGCCCATTGCCCCTTGTCCCAGCTCCTGGCCCCTGGCTGAAGAGACCAGCGCCCACCTCTCTGCACCCTCCTGGCAGGGCAGGGGAGGTGGGCAGAAGGTCTCCCCTCAGCCTCCTCTTCTCCAGCCTCAACACCCCCAGCTCCCTCAGCTGCTCCTCAGAGGATTTGCCCTCCAGCCCCTTCCCCAGCCTGGTTGCCCTTCTCTGCACTCGCTCCAGCACCTCCATGTCCTTCTGATGCTGAGGAGCCCAGAACTGGACCCAGCACTCCAGCTGCAGCCTCCCCAGTGCCCAGCCCAGGGGCACAATCCCCTCCCCACACCTACTGGCCACCCTGTGTCTGACACAAGCCAGGATGCCCTTGGCCTTCCTGGCCCCCTGGGCACACTGCTGGCTCCTGGGCAGCCTGCAGTCACCCAACACCCCCAGGTCCTTCTCTGCCTGACAGCTCTCCAGCCAGTCTCCCCCCAGCCTGGAGCTCTGCATGGGCTTGTTCTGTCCCATGTGCAGCACTCTACCCTTGGCCTTGTTAAACCTCATCCCATTGGTCTCAGCCCATGGGTCCAGCCTGTCCAGATCCCTCTGAAGAGCCTCCCCACCTTCAGGCAGGTCAACACTTCCTCCCAGCTCAGTGTCATCTCCAAACTTCCTGAGGGAACCTTCAATCCCTTCATGGATGGGAGGATCTCCTTTGCCCTGGAGAAAGGGTTCACTTGCACCCCACCACAGTGCTTGAGCCTGTTTCACAGCTTGCATCATCCTCTTTACCTTTCAGAGCAAAACCCTAAGACCTAAGGAGAAGAATGGGTGATGAGGACCCAATTCAAGCCCAGAATGCTCTGGTTTCCATCTTAGTCCATTGAATATGGACACCATAATGCCAGGTTGGATATGGCCCTGGGCAACCTTGTGTAGCTCCAGGCCTGGAGGTTGGTGTCCCTGCCTGTGTCAGGGGGTTGGAGCTCTGTGATCCTTGGGGTCCCTTCCAACCCTGACCAGTCTGGGATTCTATGAATATGCTCCAGGCCAATGAAGGGGAAAGAAAAGAAGAAAACAAAACTAAACCACACAAGGCTTCTCCTCTGCTACCAGGTCTTTTCTACTGAGCAGGCACTTCTACAACAAATGCTTTATTATCTTGTTCTTTACTTATTTATAGTGCTGGAGGGGTAAGATTGTCCCTCAAGAGGAGCTGCAAAGTGTTCTGCAGGAAGTATCTGAGCTTCTCCATCAGTGAGCAGACTATATTTGCAGACAGGTGACTTTTAAAGCCACTCATCAGTGTTTTCAGATAAAACTCTTCAAAGTGGGTCAGAAAACACTGATGTTCTTGAGGGGGGTCTATAAACACACCACCAGCCACTTTGTAGAGGTCTCTCTGCTCCCCACAAAGGGTCTGCTGCAGGTATCGTTGCACCCTCATCGCTCTCCATTTCTCTTGGTAGGGTTCCTGGGGTGGGACACACACAGGTATTTCCACCTTCTGGCTTGGGATGGATGGTCAGTGGTGTTTGGGTTTGTCCCTGCTCTGTTTTGGGGGTGTGTGGGGTTGTATTTGCAAGAGTCAGGAGAATTCTCCTGCCATTGTCCTCATGTGCTCCATCCAGCCAGGGTGCATCGGTGTGCAAGATCCCAGCCACAACGACCAACACCCTACCTACCTTTCTAGCAGCTTCATCAGCCCTACACCACCCACAACTCCAGAAAGCTTCTTCTACCTCTAGGCAAGGTCTACAAAACCCAAATATCCTGGTTTACTGCTGGCCAGACCTCCTGACACCACGTGAACCACGGAAAGAGGTTGGAAGGATGGAGCAGCATCACCATCATCACTTCACCCATCTCAACTCTTCCACAACAACTCACTCAACCCTCTCCTGGTGGGTGAAAGGCTGCAGAGAGGAGAAGCCATCCCTCTTAGCCCTTCCCCTCTCCACCACCACCTCCAAGAGATGCCCAACCTCCATATCAATAGGAGCAAGTGAAACTTCAGAGGAGCAAATCCCAGCCCTTCTTGAGCTGCAAGGCAGGGAGAGAGCGAGAGAGAGACAGAGAAAGGGGGAGGAGTGAAAAGGAGAATCCATAAATCTTCACCTCATTCACAATGATCTGGAGCTCTTATTAAGTAAATTAATTTAAGTTAATTTAACTCGATCATGACTCCTGATCACAGTGATTTAGTGAGGGGGAAATTGCATTAGGAAAGGGCCACACTCAGTAGATAGAAGCAGGGAAGAAAATGAGATCCACTTAGCAATGTGAATTAATATGGAAATAGCAGGTGTAAATTTAACCTTATCAAGAGAGGGAAAATTATCTTCATAAATTTGGAGAAATAGCCCCCCAGTTGCTTATAAATCTCTTTAAAACAAAAATATTACAAAAAGTGGAGGAAAATTAATTTCAAATATACTCCCATCCATCGGCTCCAGGAAAAGTCAGCAGCAGGGTGAAGTTTAATGCAACCTGGTAATGAGGGGAGGGCACAGCTCATCACTGAGGGATTAGCACAAGGTACCTCTGGACCTGGAGCCACTCTCACTGTCACTCATCTCCTAAAGACATGTCCTTCTTCATTGTAGAATCCCAGACTGGTCTGGGTTGGAAGGGACCTCAAGGATCACAGAGCTCCAACCCCCCTGACACAGGCAGGGACACCAACCTCCAGGCCTGGAGCTACACAAGGTTGCCCAGGGCACCAGCCAACCTGGCCTTCAACACCTCCAGGGATGGGGCATCCACCCCCTCTCTGGGCAGCCTGTTCCAGCCCCTCACCACTCTCTCTGCAAAGAACTTCCCCCTCAGATCTCCTCTAACCCTTCCCTCCTCCAGCTTCACTCCAGCCCCCTTGTCCTGCCAGTCCCTACCCTTTTATAAAGTTGATTCCCCTTGTTGTGTGAAGAAACACAATCATAGAATCACAGAGCTGTAGGGGTTGGAAGGGAGCTCCAGAGATCATCAGGTCCAACGCCCCTGCCAAAGCAGGGTCCCTAGGACAAGGCACACAGGGAGGCATCCAGATGGGGCTGGAATCTCTCCAGAGAAGGAGACTCCACACCCCCCTGGGCAGCCTGACCCAGGGCTCCCTCACCCTCACTGGGAAGAACTCCCTGTGCTCCAACTTGAGGCCATCACCCCTTGTCCTGTCCCCACAGGCACTGAGCAGAGGCTGCCCATGTCCCCCTGGGTCCCACCCTTCAGCTATTGATAACCACTGATCAGATCCCCTCTCAGGCTGCTTCTCTCCAGGCTGAACAGCCCCAGCTCCCTCAGCCTTTCCTCCCAGGGGAGATGCTCCAGGCCCTTCAGCATCTCCAGAGCCTCCTCTGGACTCTCTCCAGGAGATCCCTGTCTTTTCTATCCCAGGGAGCCCAGCACTGGACACAACACTCCAGCTGGGGCCTGAGCAGGGCAGAGCAGAGGGGGAGGATCCCCTCCTGGGGCCTGCTGCCCACACTCCTCCTGATGCCCCCCAGGATGCCATGGGCTCTCTCAGCCCCCAGGGCACACTGCTGGCTCATGGCCACCCTGTCACCCACCAGGACCCCCAGCTCCTTCTCCACAGAGCTCCTCTCCAGCAGGTCATCCCCAATTACTGATCTGATGGTCTGGCTTTCTATCAAAGCCTGAGAGCAAGCAAGGACCATCTCCAGCAGGTAAAACAGTCACACATGCTGCCTTGATCCAGAGAGAATGTAGGATGAGGGAGAGAGAAAAAGAACATGTGGTTTGTTTGTGGAAAGGGAAATGAAAGAAGTTGGCCTCAAGGACGTGCAAATGGAGGTGGCACCTATAAGTGGAGCAATAATTGCACCAGAGGAAGCAAACCAGCTGCTTTTTGAGGGGGGGGGAGAGGAAGAGGAGATGTGTGGATGTGATGGGTGTGATGGAAAGATATCAAAGGCAAAAGTAAAAGGTGAAGAAAAATGAGGAGGCAGCAGAGGGTAAGAGTGTCCAAAGAAAAATTTGGGTGGAAATCAGCTGTTAGCACTAAAGGAACCCACTGTCTCCATGAGAGAAGAAGCATTTTGAAGCCAGAGCTGGTACAGAACATGAGGTGTTCTTAACTAAGAGCCTGAGAAATCCCAGACAAAATAATAGGCTGACTTTCATATTTTTAAATATAGTTGGAAATAAACTCCTCCATACTAAATCTGTTTGCCTGGTGCTTTGCCTCATCACCCTCAAGTCTTCCAAACCCAGTTCTCCTTTCACAGAATCACCAGGTTGGAAAAGACCTTGAAGATCATCAAGTCCAACCATTCCTGTCCTGTGCTAAACCAGAGCCCTGAGCACCTCATCTCCCTGTCTGTTAAACACACCCAGGGGTGGGGACTCAGCCCCCTCCCTGGCCAGCCTGTGCCAGGCCCTGACCCTGTCTCAGGCCCTGACCCTGTTCTAGGCCCCTATCCAAGGCCCATCCCAGGCCCTGACCCTGTTCCAGGCCCGTTCCAGGCCCTGACCCTGCTCCAGTCCCCTGTTCCAGGCCCATTCCAGGCCCTGACCCTGCTCCGGGCCCATCCCAGACCCTGACCCTGTTCCAGGCCCTGACCCTACTCCAGGCCCATCCCAGGCCCTGACCCTGCTCCAGGCCCCTGT